>CM056993.1:61297442-61831724 GCA_029891345.1 Dryococelus australis | reverse complement strand
TGTGCTGTAGGGGAGGTGGTAATAATAAGGAGGTAAACGATTGTTGGCCGCAGTACTTTACTGACTGCCTGTTACACATTTATAGGCTGCTCACGGTAAAATGAGCACTTTTGAAAGCCCTGCTTATGATCTTCTTGTATAGTTGATTCACGATAACTTCGGGCTTTTCTGAAGACCTGCTAAATTTCTACTTTTGGTTACTGATTACGTATCCTTCCGCTACACGTAAACATAAACACGGCCATGTGACTTCTACTTTTATAACTTTCAAATTCGTTGCTTGCTGTTTGCAGCTGTTCAAAGAATTTTCATATTGCAGAAACCATTTCCTACGAATGTTCACAATTTAAGCCTATAACAATATTTAGGTCAGCTTTATAACTATTTGTTATACACGATATAGCATGTTACACATAATACACGTTAATGTTTTGCCACGATGGAGTTTTTTACAACTGTGGCGGAAACAACAGTAGTATTTAACCTGTTGTTATTAATATGTGTTTGGAATAAAAGTTAACATGAAGGGACAACCAGTCCAACGAAACGACGAAGTACATTCAAGCAGGCAACTCGTGCTACTTATTTATTGTACTACGTAGCATCGACAAACGTAAATGGTAGTACTGAACATCCAAGCACATAGGCTTACCGTAATGTTTATTCCGCTAATATTTACATGCGTTGGTACTTACTGGTTTGCAGGTTTATTTTATTATTTATTTAAATTTATCTGGGTGGGCTTAGTGTTTCGTTGGGATTGTGGCAGAAATTCAAATCACAGAAATGTAAGCTCGTTAAACAACTGTGTTTCAAACACCTAGCGCGAAGGTACAATGTTATGATAAACAGACGTCAATATAAATAATTAACTTCGTGATAACATCAGTTCAGGGTTAAAACGTATAAACTTTGTACTTATTTAAAATCCACAGGCTTGTGTAACGATTACAACGCAACCACCACGCCCTTTCACACACAGCGGTCACGACACATTTAACCCTGCCGTGGAAACGCATATTTATCACAACATTGCAACTTTCCTAGGATGTTTAAAAAACACGAGTACGAACTTGACGCTTCGTTCTGAAACACGCCGTGTCATTGACATGTCGCCACTTCACTGCCAGTCGTAAGGCACTATAAGAACTGGGTATAATCGGCCACCATATTGGGACAAGCGCGTGGTTAGGGGAAAGCTGATCAAATTATAGATTCTCCTTTCCACAACACGTCTGCCAACCTGCTGGATGTGTAAGCGTCGTGCCATCGCATCTAAATAACATATAATAGGTATTTAAACAATAAAATCTCGTTTCAGTTGTAAATTACAATTTCAAACATCATTATTGATACTGTAATTAGTATGAAATGTGCGGAAATTAGAAAAAAACATATGTGTACCCTTACTGCTACACAGGTGGTACGAACTTTCCGAGAGAGAGAGAGAGAGAGAGAGAGAGAGAGAGAGAGAGAGAGAGAGCGCGCGAGAACGAGAGAGAACGACACGTTCCACTTCGCTTATTGAACTTTTCTTCCAGACGGAAAAAAAAAGAACACAGTGTCACTAAAGCGAGCCTAGGCACGGTAATTGGCGGTGAAATTTTTAACTGCAGCAATGAAATGTGTTTACGTCAGTGCTACCTAACAATGCAAATATATCAACAGGCAACATTTAATTTACAATTAGTATACTAAAAACGAGGTTGAAAAATATTGTAACTGTGAACTATTTCTTACCGGTCGTTGCCAACACGTCGATGCTGTCGTCGTTGTTAATTCGCATTAAATACGAAATGAATATTACGAATTATAGAAGATACTAAATAAATTGTTAATCTATTCAAGAACACAGTACTTTAACATTAATCACAGAGTTATATAATCGTGAAATACAAGTGATTGAACACAACAGGTTGACATGTTACGCCTAGGGTGATTTTTCAAAGGTTCGATTCCTAAAGGCCGCAGAAAGCGTGAATGGACTATATGCACGTCTTGCATTATTCCACCTCATGTAAAATTATCATTGCCATGGGCTTCATCACTATGTTCATGCGTCGGTCTAGTAAAATTGCAGAATTATTAGAAGAGCAAATATTATTATGTTACAAATTTTTTCATTTTTATAATTCAATGCATTAAAAAAAAACAGAAATTGAAAGGAATAATTTAAGAGTTCTCAAAAGATTACCTAACACTTTTTATTCGATGTTAAGCTATAGAACTACTTTCCATCCATTAGTACCAAGTTTACTGGGTGCATGTCGCTCAGTGCACGCGTTAAAATATATGCAGGCAGGAGCAGCGATTTTTTCTAAGGTTGCTTTCAAAAGTGCTCGCTTTATCGTGAACAGCCTTTACATACATTAAGCTAAAGCTGGTGCTCAAAATGGCGACCCTCAGCTTGACTGCAGACGTTGCAACGCCGATGTATTGCCTGGAGGAACCTACAACGCGCTCTGCACCCAGGGCTGTAAACGAACTTCTCTCGGTAGTAAATAATCAGTGCGGTCGGAAAAATAAACATTTGAATGTACCTGCTTACAGTGTTATTAAAGTGTTAGTGTGAACCGTATTTGCAATGAAAATGTTTTGTGACCTCGCCTGGTTGACCAGTCTGATGTTCGGGTCTTGTGGATTGACCATAGTGCACAATTATCATCAAAAACTTTCCATGGAAATTAAATGGCGGCCAAGTTACAGTCATGCTATGAAAATCTGCTGCTTACAAAGTGTTGAAGACTACGCCACAGTAAAATTTGCGCACCAGGCTGTGGTAGAGAAGATGGGATTTTCCTTTTTTTAAATTCTTTTAATCCCGCCTATAAAAATAGTTCAAAGTGTGAAAATAAATTAAATGCTACATTATGTTGACAGCTATGAATATACAGAGACATTATTTCTTGAACGAACAAGACAAATATATTTTATACTTTATTCGTTGGTCCTCGGATTGAAGACATTACGTCTAGAAGTTACTTAAGGACAAGAATATGCACATTTTCGAACTGCGCCCCTGTGCGTATATTATACTCCTTGGAGTGACGATATAGGCCATGCACGGCAAAGTGAGCACTTTTGAAAGCCCTCTCATTTGGAATAATAGTCAATAAATATATTTTATTTTAGCCTTAGACTTTAACTTCCGAGTGCGGTGGAATATACAAACCGTGTTTATAACTTACATGGAGATATTTATTTTCAAATGTGGTTAAAGGAAAATAAATGGCTGGACGCAACAATTTTTTATTCGAAAAGCGCGAAGAAACCTTGAATAGGCTATACCAAAATGTTTACGCATCCACTAGTTAGTGTTGAAGTTAATGTTGCGGTTAGTGTCGAGTTTAGTGTCGAGGTTAGTGTTGAGGCTAGTGTTGAGGTTAGTGATGAGATTAGATATTGTATTTAACCACAGTCAGGGATAATTCCAAAAGTTTGTTTTATAATGGCTATACTACAAGCTACATTAGCTGTCGTACTGAGCACGGGGTGGGCACTCGGAAGGGTCTCCTGTGCACAGCATGCCGTCGTCGATGACGTGGGAGTGGTAGTAGTGTCTGCACTACTCGTTGGTCATGACGGGCCATGACACTTACTTCAGATGGAGCGTGCCACCAGACCGCACAACACTCGTCACAACCACAGCCAATTAATAAAGCCAACAGGTGTGTGTTTGAACCTTACACCAGCGCTTCGAAGAACTATTCATCTCTACCACTATCTCTACATCTAGCGCTTCATACAGGGGTACCTGTTTATTACGCGGAAAGATTTCAGGACAAGTTGTGTTCCAACTCACGTAAGTTCAGAACCACTTTCGCGACTGGATCATTTGAATCGTTACCCGTCTTATCTGTCTGCTCGCGAATCATGGACGGTCAGTATCGGAGAATCTTAATCCTCATTGACTCACTTATGTAACAGACTGTCTTCACACAAAGACGAGCGGCCAGTAGTCAAATGAAAACTGCAAGTGGGTACACAGGGTATTGAAGTCCAGCATCCGCCTAAATATTTCCGCGATAAACAGGTGGCCATAACTATATATATATATATATATATATATATATATATATATATATATATATATATATATATATATATACACACACACACACACACACACACACACTGTGATCATTTTCGCACCCATTGGTGCTCATTGTAACCTACTTCAACTAAATAAGTACTTTTTGAAAGCCAATATGGGCAGGCAATCTTCATACATTTTTATTTGCAGCGTCATTTTATCCAGTAAATAATGATTTGCATTATGTGTGAGATAGTTCATTTTTACTCTGTGAGCCAACCTCTCTCTAAAGAATGGCAAGGAGTTTTTTGATTTTAGAAGACAGCAGTTTCTTTTCACTAAATGGAAATTAATTTTTATATTTAATATTCATGGCTTACTCCAATTTGATGAAATATGGAATATGATTTAATATGTATAAATATTATTTTTAACCGACATCTCAGCCATTCGTTTGGTAAGTTGATTAAAAATAATTCATAAAACTAGGAATTGTTTAGCACTTTGTGTCCAATTTCACCTCAGAGGGCTGAGAAAGCAATACTCCAGAGTTAAATCTAGCCGGAGCTTAATTATTTATTGAATTACTTACCTGTGCAACCATACACACGCTTTGGGCAAAATTCTACTATTCTGATTTTTAATTACATTTGAGAAATATATATTAATTAATGCAATATAATTAGGATGTATTAAGTATTGCTTATTTAAAGTATTCAGACGGACCTACGAATTCTGGTTCCCATACAACACGCATGTACAAGATGGTTCTGATCCACTACAAACGCTTATGAAGTGTTTCCCTATGTCTAATAACATAGAAAACATTTTACGATCTATGTCCTGCATTAATTTGTAAAGGAGGTAAGCGCCTTTGAAAATCGGCATTTCAGTGGCTTTAATTCAAAATAAATCAACCTACTTGAGATGAAAGAAGAATCCCTTGATTACTGCTGCCTTGAATCGATATCTGACATCTGCGAACGGTTGTTGTGTACTGTTAGCACGATTCATTGAAAAAATAGGGTGCGACATGTTATTGTCAAACAAATAGGTGTAACCCTTGGGTGGTTATCGATTTTAATGAAACATGAGCATACTTATGTACTAAAAAAACCTTATAAACTTTGTCCGTTTTCTCGACAACTGTTCGTCTGAGAGAGTTACGCCATAGCAACGTTTTTTAATTTTACATTTATATACACATGGTTATATACACTAAAAATTAATGTTTTTTGCCGGAATGGTGTGAGATTGCATAGTGAGCAGTTTATTCAGCAGTGACGAACCGTCCTAAGTGTGTTACAAATACCAAACATACGGTCTAAGCTTGGAAACTAACGTATTCTAGGATGAACTGTGTACGACAAGCGATGCAGAAATGTAAAGGCTGTTCACAAAAAAGGGAGCACTTCTGAAAGCCCTAGTAAAGATCTACTTGTATGCATATTCCGTATACTTCCGCCATACGTAGAATGAACATTGCCAAGGGCCTGGCCACATTATTCGTGTATCGGCCAAGTAAAACGGTCAAATTATTAGACAAGTAAATATTTTAATATTTTACTCATTCATACACTTATATGCGTTAAAATACAGAAAGTAAAATAAAATAACTGAAGTTCTCTTAAATCTTTTCCTCGCACTTTTAATTCAGCACTAAGATATGGAACTACTTTCTCTCCATCATTGTCAACTTTACTGGGCACAAGTCACTTAGTGCGCACGTTAAAATATGTGCAGGTAGGGCCAGTGCCATTTTTCAACGGTTGATTTCAAAAGTGGTCACTTTATCGTGAACATCCTTTACTAAGAATGTAAAATACATCCCCAAATGCCGCAAGAAATGTAAATTCACACAAAATCTTCACCACTGTAATTCCCCGAGCACAAGCGGTAAGTTGGCACAGAAGGCACATCAATTTACTGAGTCATTCATGTTTACCAGTTACATACAAAGTAGGTAAAATATGCGTGAAGCAGGTAAATCAGTATTCCCTCCACACTCTATATCATTAGCGATCCACAAAGCCAAGTGTCACAGGATTGCGCAACTGAAATTTTCTGGGGTTAATTAATGGTCAGTACAAAATCCCAACAGTTGCAAACCTCAAATAAAATACAAAAACCTATTATCTAACCATCAATACCTGAACGAGAACTGCTGAATAATTCACCCTGCGACAGAAATGGCACGCGTGTTGACAATGCTAAGTAGTTGTTGCTTTGGTGCAAAGTATTTATCATTTATTTATTTATTTTATTTATCTATTTGTATCCCATAGTTAGATAGGTTTGGTACGTTCGGTGGCACAGGGATACAGGGATGAAGCGAGAGGTACCAGGAGCCATCTTGAATTTCTCGCTTTTCTCTCATAATCGCTTGTTTTACTCAAAAAATCGCATGTAGCTAACCCAAAAAGCCTTAAAATCGGTTTTTTCCCTATAAATTTTCCATTTTTCCTCAAAAAATTTCCCGTTTCGCCCATCTGCAAGAAAAGACTTCCCCAGAAAACTCCTTCAAGGAGAACCTGCCGCCATCTTCAATTCCCCGTTTTTCGTACAAAATCACATGTTTTAACCCACAAAAGCCTTAAAAGTTCCCTTTTCATCCTAAAAACTTTCCGTTTTTCGCTATAAATTTCCCGATTTTCTTTCAAAGAAGGCTATGCTCTAGAATATGTAGTAAGAAACCACAGAAAGACAAAAACGAGCTGATGTTAAGATTTTGCACGGCTTCCTATTTTTTATAGACCAAAACAATGCGGTATCTGAAAAATCGATAAAATAAAATAAATATAAACATATTTTGTAAAAATAAATATTTTTTTATAATTGAAAAATTTAAAGCTGTAAGTGTTAAGTGTTACATATCACCGGACTCGTGTTTTCAAGGCACATACGATCGTGATGTTATACTATCATTCTGTCTTGATTTTTCATTCTCTATCATACCGTGTTGTCTCTCTCTCTCTCTTTCTTTCTCTCGTTCCATATCTTTCTCTCTTTCCTTTCTCTTTCTCTCTTGTCTCTCTCATTCCATCTCTTTCTCTCTTTCGTTTCTCTTGTATCTCTCATTCCATATCTTTCTCTCTACCTTTCTCTCCTTTTTTCGAGTCTTTCTCATTCCACCTCGTTTATTCTCTTTCATTTCTCTCTCACTCTCTCATTCATCTCTTTCTCTCTTGTCTCTATCATTCCATAGGTTTTCTCCGAGTCCTTGTTTCGTTCTCTCTCTTTCTCTCTTGTCTCTCACTTTCTCTTTCTCTCTTTCCTCTCGCTTTCTTTTCTCTCTTGTTTCTCACATGCGCTCGATTCGTCGCATTTGCTCCACTCCTCCGTCTACATAGTGCTTTCACCGCTTTCTAGAGTGCACGAATCGTCGATGTGTATATTTATTTATGAATTTAAAGATGTAATTTTCCATGCAGGAGCAGGTATATAAAAAATTATTGTAAAGTACATTCCGGGCAGGACTTTGTAAAACATATTCGATTTTCAATAAGTACTTCATTTTTTTTAATCTATATTTTTCTTAATATTTTGCTTTATTTAATTTGTTTTTACTTTTGTAGGAAAATGAAGTCACCTAGCCTTGTAACCATGTACATATTCATGCACCGACAGGTCTGTCAGGGCAGACGCGCCAGCTGTGACATGCACGTGCAGTGACGTAGGCAAGCACCGTGCGGGAAAAGGAAGGGAGGTCAACGACCGCGAGGCACTCGGCTGGCTGGCTTTGGCAATCAATCATCTATGAAGCGATACATTTATAAATAAGTAGAATTATTTAAATTTATTTTATTTATCATTTGAAAAATGCCGAAGAGAAATCTTTGTAAAATACATTAAAATGTATTTTTAAGGCGTTTGTAATGTAAAAATCGGTTTAAAATGTTCAATTATATAAATTTCACACTTTGACATGACAACTGGTAGTATTGAAAAAAAAAAAATGAAAAATCTCATGTAGGTGCAGGTATTTGAACCTGGGACATTTCGGGTTGGAAGCCAGGCATGCTAGCCTGCGAATTCCCTCACACAAGCACAGAAATATTTTTAATATATTATATATTTCTTTTCAAACACCGCATAGATGGATTATGAATACTATATTTTAGAGCAGTTTTTGTTCATTTAAAGGCAAGCGACATACTGTATTAAAATCATTTCGTTATTTTCAGTCAAGGCCTGAATCACATGGGCTTAAGCTCACATTTAACTATTTTTATATATTATTTTTAATCAATTATGCAACAAAGCAAGTCGGACTCATAAGCATGTAAATATGTATATGCATTAGCAAATATAATTTATAAACTCCGAGGAGGCATGCTCACAACATTTTTAGGTTGCAAGTAACATTTATAGCTCAAGGAATGTATGTTTAAGCTCTATATAAACATAATAGTAATTAGTTTAAAATAATATTTTGCTTTTTTTCAACGAGATTCGTCTATAACAGCCAGGTTATGACAAATAATAAAAAAAAATAGAATAAAAAACTGTATTTATTATTCGATTTTAAAATTTATTAATTTATTTTTTAAAGTTGTATTGAGTTAGTATGTAGAGTAGTACAGCAACAAACTTCTCTCGATTTCATTTCAGGTCTTCTCTCTTCAAGTCTAAATATTATACAATGTTAATTACTAACTGCCTCGACTATTTTTGTAGGCATAACCATCCTACTCGAATTTCATTATATTTATGTTTATGTAACTAAACCAAGCACCATCATATTCTCTATATATCAGGGAAGTAGGTAAGGCATAACACCAGCGAGAAATTATACATTATTGTATTTATATCTTCTATTTACATACTTCAGGCAACAATCATAAAAACAGAAACCTTAAATATTTCCACTCCATTCATGTAGTTTCTTTACACCAGCACATTCACTTTTCATGTAGTGAATATAATATGCTCATACACAGTTCAAGACAGTCTATGCCAGTAAGTACCCGACCAGAACCCTTGGCCATATATTTTTCTCGACAAATATTCACGACTGCCACTGTCAAACAGCTCCATAAAATGAACCCAGATGCTTATATGTACTCGCAAGGAGGCACCTTAACATTCAATGTTCCACTCACTGTAACTCATGCATTCCATTTGCTCTATCGACCAACACCAGACTTACATAGGTCAGAAATAAGTTTTTCTCTTTAAGTTTAATATTTTAATTATATATATATTTTAAATTACACATAATACTTTTTTTTTTTTTGGTATCCCAGAGTTATTTTCAAATTTTTTTATTTATTATTTCAGATTTAACTTATGCAATTTTTAAGTATATTATTTACATGTAGGAGCTTTGTTACTCACACTGACATTACCAAAAAAAATTACTTATCTCTCATACTTTCTGCTGTACTGGTTGAGACATCAGTCAAATATATGCTAGTCACTAAACCACCATACCATCCATTATATAACCGAAGTCATACCAGACCACCCAACACCCCAACTTCTATAACCAATATAAAATTCAATTCAACCGCGCCACCCAATACACCAACAAAATATCTATCATAACTCGAGCAACTATACAGCTGAGGCTAGCCCATAAACTAACACCAATTCTACTTGTTATACCAACCAACACTGCTTATACCAACCAACCATACCACCATCTATAACTCTAGAATACCTTGGCCATTCGTCCACACAGATCATACAAAGCAAACATACAGCCCATACCAGTGATACAATTAACTTCTTCTCTAGCCATCCACCATGCCAGCTGATACCAGTGAAAATACAATAACCGCCCATACACAACACTTTTACTGAAGCATGCCTTAGAATCACACGCAGATATAGATCCATACCATTCGACATACACCAACAATCACAAGACAGATATTCTTAAAACATATCATCCAACATACCATCCATGGATAACCCAAGCATACCAAGAATATTTTATAATCCAGACCGACCCCTGACCATAAGTGCAGTGCCTGCAGTGCTAAGTGTGGTGTCTTTGGTGCTAAGTGCAGTGCTGACCCCTAAATTACTCCTAGTGATCCATAAATGACGCATGACCCATAAATGAAACATTGAACCATGCCCCATGACCCATAAGTGACCCATTGACCCATGAGCCATTACACAGGACACATGGCCCTTGACTCTCAACCAATTGACCCATTACCCATGACATATGACACATGACCCTTGACCCAGTGACCTTGTGCTGGCCCCTAAAACCTTAGCCATTGAGCCAGCACAAGCCTTAACAAAAAAAATGTCCTACCACCCATATCATCAACTCTACCAACCATCATCACAATAAATATACTCAAAATGTCCACTAAATTTAAGCAGACCTCAGCAAACACTGACCTTACCAAAATAATCACGAGTCCAACATGTTTGTTAAACCATCAGACACAAGCCAAGTATCACACCACCCATCAACTAAACCACCTAATTATATCAACTACCATACCAATAAAAATTCTGACCACCACACCTCAGACACACAAAAACAAAATATGAGTAACCCTGCTGATCAGGAGAACTGGGCACTATAACAGCCATAACCCCATCATACTTCAGTCATGGCACACAGATTAAATTGTATATGCAACATAACTACTTGTTACATACCACCCCTATGCCATCCATTAACACACAAACCAAAACATCTAGGTGACAACCCTTCAGCATACCGGACATTAATATAATTCACTCTATCAACCAACAACCGATAATTATGCCAACCATCCATACTAATAGCTGTTCTTACGAAACCTACCGGGTAACATACTTCCAGAATATTTAACAACCCTATTGACCACCTAATGGTTTTTAGTTCTAAAACAGATATATAATAACTTCCGCCATGACATTAGCTTGCATCAGCCATGCGATGTCGAAAGCCATACTACCCACCATACCAACATACTATACCATCTGAATATATCAACGAACCACTACAGCAGATAGCCATACCAACCAAAATGTACAGGACAAACCATATCATTTGCTATAACCCAAGCATGCCTCAATCATGATATTAACAATAAAGACCATATAAACCACAATATCTTAGACTTACTGATCAATCATAATAGTCAACTATATTGACTACCATTTCACCCATCTAACTTCACCAGTTACACATATAAACAGCCATACCAGCAGCCTAGCCAATCAAATATTAAAATCAGAAGCTCCAACCATGCTATCATAGGATCAATACTATTAATTTAACCATATGACACCCATACAGTTTTAACTCTCAGATACCATATAATACCATCCAATCATACTAACCACTTAGGCATTAAAAAATTGTTATTTAGTTTCATTCGAATGTAACTGTTTCATTAATTTATTGACACATGTCTAGTAACCAACCATACCAGCTAAATACCTGTCCCTCTCATATAAAAACATCCCAATCAAACCATTTGCACTCTAAAACATCATCGAAGCTACACTTTTGTTATACTGTCAAAATAAACCAAAATACCATCTACACGAGAAACTAACTGTACAGCCAAGTCATGCCGACAGGTTATACCATCAAGATGTAACATCCATAAAAAACCAAACCATGTAGGCAGACCACACCGGCAGACAATATCATCATGTTACTCCATCCATTCCAGAAATTCCAAGAGACCATACTAACGAAAAACATACTAATCGGACATACTAACAAAACATATTACCAAACAAGCTACCTATAACAACCCTGCAGAGAGTTCATTCAGTATAAACATTCTAAAATCACCTCACCTCCACCGATGATGAGCTACATAAAATTCGTATTTTTATCAGACGACCAACATAATATTCAAGCCATACATTTCGAACTTCTATACTAACCATCACACTAGTCATCATACCTCCTGCCCTCCTGTTTAACAGCCATACAGGCACATCACATCCAGAGACAAAGCAATTCCATCAAAATATACTCCCTCCTACCATCAACCCAAACTACTACAATATCCCAATCACCCATTTCAGCAATCGCTACTACCATACTGATAGGCCATAAAAGCAAGACACACCACCAAACCAGGCAACCAATGAATATACCCAGGTCATCATATAGAATAGTATAAACAACAAGAGATACCACAATAACATCTCTAGCAAATCTCTAGAGAGGTTAGATCTGTCAAACGGTAGACGCGAATACGGCCGACCAACTTGCAAAGGAGATGAAGGCGAAGGGGAGGGGAGGGCGGGACTAGTTCCAACATTGTTGCTAGTGGAGGTGCATGTCGGCGACAAGACATTTGTTTCCCACCACTCGACCAGATCACATTCACCTAATATGAGACCCTGCGAGGGTCTCAATACAAACCTTGCGAATAGTAACTTTACTGTTCGCTACAGAACATAACTACTAATCTATCGCATTACATAAAACATACATAGATCTCGTCCATCACAAATAACCCTACGCAACCATCTCAGCGGACAAATGACTGTCATTGATCGTTTTGCCAACTACACATGTGAACCAACATTTCTAGGGTAAAAAGTAGATATCGGTCATTACTGTGTTTTCCACACACATACACAAACAGAATTAAGTAAATACCTTAACCTTCATTGCTTGCTGCCAGTCTGATTTACCTAAACACAACAACAATTTATACCTTTCGTGAACATAATAACATACGAGGGAAGAATATATAGTATCTAAAATACAGCCATGGGCAATTAAACAGATCATGAAGGCTATAATGCATTATTTTTTTAAAAATATTTATACAAAACTATTTAAAAATAAGTATCTCCATATATATCTTACATGCAAGAAATAAAAACATACCCTAGGCATATATCACGCAAAGGTGAATAATATATTTATGCACATATTTGGAAGAACGTATGATTAAACATTCTACCAGCCCTTACCTATACACATCCAAGATATTACATTTACGGAGAACATTAGCTTTCCATTTCATCTCTCCTATAGATAAACATTTTGAACTCTCCTCGCAAACATGTTACCACCATACCAGGATATTATATTTACTAGTGAGCATTCACTTTAATAAATTGTTATGTTAGAACCAGCTTAACTCCTACAAACCACTCACTTATAAACTTCATTTTAAAATCGATGATATATTGCAATTGTTTGATGGATTCATTTATTTTTCAGAATTATATAGTAATATATTTTTTTACACATTCCGATATGCCAATGCTTCACTTACAGAAATGGTGACCTCACATATACCACAGTGTTATTATTAACTAAACATATGGACCAGCTTTTTCCCAAATGCCCTATCATAGTTTAATGTCATAGTTAACAACTATATTGCACAAACCTCCATATGCCCATCGAAAATTGTTTAAAATATCTCGTAATATGTTGATGGCATATTATAGTCGCTGCCAAAAAAAAATACCAAAAATACACTCATACACATTATTCCAGACTAAATACTCTAACTTGTAACATCCCAAAATACTTAAACAGTACCTACAATCCATTCCATTACCTCATATCGGTTAAACCAAGACACTACCATTGATACCATCAAGGACAACAAAACAATCATGTAAGCATTCCTATGAAATAGTCCAGTGAATTTCTCTGATAAAACATTTCATCATGTAAAAGCAAAACACACACATTTAAATAGTACCAACACATATACAGTTTACCATAGTCAATGATCCAACCTCAACAAAATCTCATTCCAATAGACCATAACACCAAACCAGCAATTCAAATGTTACAACAGAAAAATTATTATAACCATTAATACACACAAACCATATCATGCCACGCCATCCACTTGCACAGTCATAACACCATCTAATAACAAACATAACACCACACCACACTGTCAAATCATACCAATTACCCTACCAAATATTCCAAATTCTGACCAGCCATACTATCACTCCATACAATCCATTTGGAAAGACACATTACAAGCAAAAATAACATACCATACAAACAAGTTATATTAAACCTAGATCCATTCATTACGACTACCACCCATCAAAAAAATGTTTAACTCAAAATATTCTAGTTCATATTATACCCACTGCTAAATAAAAACATGCAAAACATATATTTCTACATATTCTACCAGACAAACATTCTAATTTTAAATACCTCAAATAATTGAACAGAACATAACAACACTCAATATCTACAACCCATTCCATTAAACCATATCAGTTATACCAACAACGTTCCTTCATACCATCCATAACAACAAAACAACCATGTAAGCATTCCTATGAAATATTCCAGCGAATTACTCAGATAAACCATATCATCATCGCCATATAATAATCATATCATCACATCATCATACCATATTACATCATCATGTCGTCATCACAATGTCTTCATCAACATATTATGTCCTAATCACATTGTCATCATTTCATATCATCACATCATCATAACATCATCATATAATCATGCCATCATATCATAATCATCATCATCATCATGCAGACTTATACTTCATCTTCAGTCAAATACATATTCAAACATCCAATATAGTATCAATGAAATTGCTACTGACGTTGGATAACATGTCCCATCTCACATTAATTAATAGATGTTTCCCTTCCTTTATTAACAGATGACTCTTCACTACAAAAATAATTTCGTCAAAAAGTCGCAAATGTATCTTATATTTACCATTTAAATTGCTAGAGAAATCCATCTCAATAGCTAACCCAAACTGGTATATACATATATTTAATGTTCTTATATTCTCAGAACTTACCTTGTTTTGTATATATCAAGATATTGCATACAACAGAAATGAGAAAATTGTATATTGATGATAAAATGAATAAAAACAATAGTCTTACATACACTTTATCTTTATTTCACACACTTATCAAAAATACATAGTATTACTTACATACACTCAGACATATTCTCCATTCAACAAAAGCATTTACGCTTCGTTCTAATTTTATAGTACAAATCTTATTGTGAGCAGTCAAAGTACACTTATTGGCGTATACAGCAGTGCAGTTAACACATATGTAGGTCTTGTAACATATGGAAAATGAACTGTTACTATTTGCCTGTTGTCTGGCGCTAAAGCTAGTCGCGAATGTCTTGCTGCAATACTTGCACTCGCTTCCCGATGGTCGTCAAACAGTGCCTTTACACTTCTTCTTATGTCTATATAGAATATCACTACGAGCAAACACAGCATCGTACTTATCACAGTGGAACGACTGGTATGCTAGACTGAACAAACAATGACTTTATTCATGTCAACAGTGCATGACAACTTGTAGTAAAAGTATTTCCACGATAACAACATTGTTTTTGTAATGCTTCTAGACTCTCTTCAGAGACATTGCTGACAGTGTTACAGATGGTAAGTCTTCAACCATTGTTGCCTTTTTCATACTACCAAATCTTTTACTATCACTCGATGATTCCACTCCTGACAATCTACTTTCCATCACAACTGTCGAAGAGGTGAAAACATTAATTCAGGATGCACGCTTATAAACTATTTTCAAAACAGAACAGTTGGTTTATGTGCCACTCGAACTCAGTCAGAGAAAAAGAGCTCTTTCTCGTACTACAGGCGAACTCAATAAATCTCTTATGTGAAGGATATATGGGCAATGTTGAGATTTATATTTGTACGTTGAGAACCAGGCTTCAGACGAATGGTAATTGAATATTTAAGGTAAACTGCATTGATTTTTCTTTTACTGCCCAGAGGAAACCTGAGACCTAATTTAGCAAAAGCTGGAGATCCTTGACAAGGAATTTGGTCAAGGTTAATTATTAAGTTTGAATACTGATAATATATTAAAATTTCGACATGTTTGGCAATTACCATCTTTCTCTTCGAGGTTCTCATTTGCTAGTATACTTAAACAGTACTTAAACCTGATTTTTGATTTTTTGTGTGTGAAGTAGCTTATTGTTAGAAAATTAAGTCTCCCAATCATTAAAATGCATAGTATCTGGATTTGTACTACAGTTTTATCCTTGGATGTAGTATTTAATACATTCCAGAAAGTACGTAAGCTAAGTTATGCAACCACTTCATACGTATATAAATATTAATAGACGTGAAATTGCAATTAAAAATTTTAATATTGGAAGAAAAAATCATTACTACTATTTAATTCTCTCCATCAAACGCCCCACACAGCATCCACAGATATTACAAAATAAATATGTAATAGCAATAAGGTATGGTATTTTTTATCTCAGGCGGTTATCTGTAAAACTGATTGCATTATTTCAATAACTGCGAAACCACTTAAACCTGATAGATAGTGCCATATCGTGTTAAAATAATAAAGCACATAGCCCGTATCTCATGATTCCACACGCCCTCAAAATATACGTGTATTTAAAGACTACCACATCCCAAACTTTTCTCCTTGTCATCACTGAAGACGTCAGCCATACAATGTTGATTTCAGGAATACTGTTAGTGCTGCTGGCTTCGTGTCAAGGTGAGTGCGGGGCTTAGAGAAGTGCTGGTGACTCGTATGCTGTCATACTAAAGTTTTGTGCGGTCGCTAATTATTTATGCTGCAGGCAAAATATCAGGATACATATCTGAAGATATTTTTTAATTTTACTGTCTGTTAGAAAGTGACTTTATATTACTTGTCACTGCAAGTATTTTTTTTTTTTTTTCCACTTTTTGTTGGATTATAAAATTGCTATTTTGAATTTATAAAGTGTTCCTCATAATTTTATAAGCATAGTTGGCTGTAATTTCTGAACCATTTGCAATATAGTTGACAAATTCATAACATAGGTATCACCCATGATAAGGAAAAAGACCGAAGGGACAAGTATGACCTATGTCCACTTATACACATAGTTTGTTGTAATTTCCACACTGTTTGACATACAATTATCCAAATCGTAACATAGCCATCACCCCAGCCAACAAAAAGTACCAAATTGCCAATTATGACCTACGAGCACATACAAGCATAGTTGGCTGAAATTTCCGAAAATTCTGAGATACAACTACCAAAATCATAACATGGGTATCACCCCCAGAACACCTTGAAAAGCATGCTGTTTTGCACGAGCGGAATGCAGACGGGCATTTTCCTGCTGAAATAGCACATCCACCTGACGCTGCAAAATTTGCAGCAGAAAGGGTTTGAAGACGTTATGGATGCACTGTGCACTGGTAAACGTTCTCTGCATTAACATCATGGGCGAACGGCCATCGTAGATATGGCTCCCCAAACCATTATCCCAGAAGATGGTCCCGAGTGTTGCTCTGTATACACCGTGATAGATGATGCTCCCTAGACCGACACCGAATACGTACTCGCCCATCACAAACCACAAGGCAAAACCGGAACTCACCAATGCATATGACACTCGGCCATTCTTCCCTCCGGGTGCTCCCTTCACGACACCACCGGAGACGGGCTGCACGATGCTGAGGTGTGAGAGGAGGTCTGACTAACGACACGCGTGATGGTAGACCAGCTTCACATAAACAATTGCAGATGGTCTTGGAAGATACTTCTTGGATGACATTGCATCTTATCTGCTCTACGGTCGCTGTGGCTATGGCCGCTCGTACAATGCGACGGTCTTGGCAAGTCACTGACTTCCAGAACCAGTTTTAAGGATGAGTGCACCTTTCTCTGAACAATGGCGCCACCATATATTGTAGTAGATGAATATTACTGAGGCTTCTAGTCCAACTTGTTCTACAGTTCTCTGGTATGGCAATCCAGCTTCCCGGAGTCTCACTGTTCGACCACGTTCAAATTCAGTTAAGTGTGCGAATGGATCTCGCTTTCACCATCCTGGCACGCTAACAATGTCGAAACTACTTCTGGAGTACAGTGAAGCTCTTACAACTACACGCTTCTTCCTATACTCATCTAACTACTTCAACTCCGCAGTTTGATAGCTTTGTATTACAACTTGCAGTATTGAAAAGTGTATATAATTTTTTTCCTCTGGAAAACAAATGTAATGAATTAATAAAGGGGAATATCTTTAAAAAAATATTTCCAATTATAATATATATAAAAATTATACTTTGCCAGCACGGGTACTAGAACCCACACTCCTTATATTATTTATTACCAGTAGACCAACTTGACTTACGCACTTAGCGCTTATTTCTATATTAAATGTATTTCCAAGTACTTACAAAATGTTATGGAAGTTGCTTGATGAAGAAGAATACATTTACTGGTACCGTGTTTCATTTTAAGAGTTCCGCGTAACTAGGAAACATTAACAGTTAATGAGTAATACGGTCACGTTTGATTGAAATTATCTTTTTATTATGATTGAGTTGTTTAAGTGTTTTGCGTTATTCAAACTCGCAATACATTTCTTTTTGCACACAACTACACTTTAAATCACCCATAGTTTTTACACAAACAGCTATGTACGGTTTTACGTTGTTGGATGAGTGTCCGCCATTTTGCTGAAGCTCGTGGATACGGGTAGGTAGGGTACAAACATTTCTTTAGTTCTACTACAAACACGGCCCTTGTAGTTTTACAAGGGAAATCTTTGTACTGTTACAAGAATTTGTAAAATTACAAACAATTTCTCAGTGAAAATTACAAAATTTTGTTACAGTGTGAGTTTACGATCACTTCATTGCAGTCCTCTAGTAATGTCTTATTCTTATTTGTTCGTTCTCAACCACTTCCTTCATGCTGTTTTTTTTCTTCAATTCCCAACATCGTATGTTAACTATATTTAGACGATAACAGTTACAAGTGTGATTGTTGTACTATATTAAGAGTCTAGATGTGGTATAGGTACAGAAATTTGGTTCCTACAACCATATTTTCCTCTTTTGTATGTCTAATTATTTTTATACAACAGAAGGGTTATAAATTAATTGGCATTTTAAACCCTTACCTTTCCTGCACACGTTATTAAAACCCTATACTGCCTTATACTTGCTAAGAAGTGACTGTGTGTGTGTATTCCAGGCAGTGAACAGAGAAGTATAGAAAACAATGAAACAGACAGGATCGTGGGCGGAGCTACTGCTTCTATTGAAAAGTTCCCGTACATGGTATGTCAGTCTGCATTAGGTATTATGTTTCGTAAAAAAAAAAAATTGTGTACACCCAGCACATGTCGTCAGTTCCTGCATCAAACTGTAATTTAATTTTAAAATACCCCTATAATGCATATTGCTGCATTTCGCTTGGATAAACAAACATGGCTTCTATTTTTAAAGAGTAAGATCTTATCTCGAGTCATAAGTCAGGAAGGTAAGTTAAAGAGGCGTTTATAAATTACTTTGATAATACATACTATAAAAGATAACGTTATCAGAGACTTACATGCAATAGGAGGTTGGGATTTATAAGTTATGATTATTTGAACGACCTTTTATTTCTACATGTTAACTCATAAGAAGCATAAAATTTACCCCGACCCCCTCTCACAACCTGGATATTTTTATTTGTTATATTAGATTGCTCAAGTGCAGCAGGTTATTTTTTCTCAATGTTCTTGCGGTTTTTATTTTGAGAGTAGAAAGTCCAAAATAATAATATTTAGGTAATCAGTGACACGTGGCCGAAATTTTGGTGAGCCATTGTCTAATACTCAAATTGAGAGATACTGTTAAAATAAACATGCTAATGTACATGTGAAGAGATGACAATTCGTCAAAGCGACACATAGAGTATTTTAGTTAAGAAACGTTAATCTAAACATAATCTACAACTTCAGAAAATGAGAGGTTATTGAGCATCGTAATGTTTTTGGTATAATTTACCTTATTGTTATACACAGTCGAATCACATTATTACGAGCACCTGCTAGAGTGCCATCTGCTGCGCGTAGCCTATGACGTATGGCCCGTGACGTGGGTTGGTGGAGTAGGTATATAATGCGACCAACAGGCTGGCTGTACACAGCCAACCTGTTGGTCGCATTAACCAACCAACCAGCAACCCATTCCACCCCTCCTCCCCACCCCACGCCAACCCTCCCCTCCCTCCATGGCCCCTCCCGATATGGGAGATATCAGTTCCACACTTACCGACCTCCGAGACCTTATGCGCTTCCTCCGGGAAGCGAACTTCCTTCAATTCATGACACACATGAAATCATACATTCTCCTGGGTAACTCCACACCTGACCCACAAATGAAAACCCTCCTGCTCCTGCAGGCCTTGACCACCTACTCCGGGTTCGATTAGTCATGGATCAAGCCCTCACAGATAGACCCTGTGTTCTCTCCATTCTCTACTGGAATGCCAACAGTATATTTTATCAAATTTACGAATTAGAAAGAGTCCTAGAAAATTACGGCGTAGAAATAGCACTAATTAACGAAACACATTTAAAACCTAGAAAAAAATTTAACATAAAAAATTACACGGCATATCGAACTGACAGAAAAACTAAAGGAGGTGGCACATTAATACTAGTTCACAACCGCATACAACACCATTTAAATAATGTCCCAGTCCTAAAAAATTTAGAATACACATCCATAAACATTCGCACACAAGCAGGTCACATCACTCTTGCGGCTATTTACAATTCCCCCAATAAACCGCTAATCCCAGCTGACTTAGATAAAATAACAACACAGCCATACCCATTTTTCCTAGCAGGAGATTTAAACGCTAAACATACTTCCTGGAATAGTAGAGAAAACAATCAAAGAGGCAGAATACTTGCAAATCATTCCAATCAATATAATTATTTAGTTACAGGCCCTACAGAACCGACATACTTTCCTGCTTGCACAAAATACCAATCAGATATACTAGATATTGCACTTACCAATTTAGATAATGTAAATATTTCATTTGAAGTCCTCACAGAATTAGATTCCGACCATTTACCTATATTTTGTCAGCTGGAAGCAAACATACTTAAACACCCAAACGCCACTCTTCTAAAAACTCCGATAACTAACTGGGAGGATTTTAAACTAGACCTAGAAAATATATTTGAAACGCACCAAATAAATATTCCAACTAAAGATCACATAGACTCGGCAACTGAATTAATACAAAATACAATATTGAAAATAAATAAAAAACACACAAATTTCCTAAACCGTCGACAATTTTTAAAACACTCCTTTCCCGAAGCAGAAATTCTTTTAGCTGAAAAACGCCAAGCCCGCCATATTTATCAAAAATCTAGAAACCAAGGAGACAAACAAAAATATTATAAATTAAAGAAAGAACTACATAACAAACCCATCACATTAAAAATTAATAAATGGGAAACTTTCATGACAGACATAAACAATAATTACACTGACTTCTGGAGCGTTGCAAAAACCTTGCGAGGTCAAACTAAAAAACCCACCTCCCAGCCCATAAAAAACTCAGCAGGAACTCTCCTATACGTACCAGAGGACAAAGCAAATGCAATAGCCGATTGCTATCAGGACCAATTTTCACCTAATGCCGATCTAGGAGATCCAAATTTTTTCCAGAGATGTAGAAACCAATATTACAGCTTTTTTCAACAGAACCATAACAGCAAAACCAGAAGTTATAACACTTAAAGAATTACTTGTACAAATTAAAAAACTTAAAGTCAAAAAAGCTCCAGGACACGACAAAATTACCTATAAAATTATTAAAAACCTCCCAGCTAATGCACTATTTGCAACCTGTTCAATGCAATATTAAATTTCAATTACTTTCCTATAGCATGGCGAACAGCAAAAGTTATCACGATTCCCAAACCAGGCAAAAATCACTCTATCCCAGAAAATAGACGGCCTATTTCCCTACTCAACTCCCTTAGTAAAGTCTTCGAAAAACTTCTTCTAACTAGACTATTAGTACATGCAGAATTACAACATATTATCCCGGCAACACAATTCGGGTTTAGAGCCCAACATTCCACCACTCACTCCCTCACTAAATTCACCACAGACACCCTGACTGCAATGCAAAAACACGAAGTCACAATAGCCATTTTCCTAGACATTGCTAAGGCATTTGATAAGGTGTGGATACCTGGATTACTACAAAAATTAATTAACTTCAATTTTCCCGACTGCTACATACATTTAATCGCCTCATACTTTCAAAATAGAAAATTCTTTGTCAGTATTGATAATGCCAACTCTACTACTCGCGAAATTACAGCAGGTGTCCCACAAGGCTCAGCAATTTCCCCATTTCTGTACAATATTTTTACGTCAGACATTCCCATAACACATGCCTCAGTACAAATGTACGCGGACGACACGATCATTTACACTCACGACAAAAAACTGCCATATGCTATCCTCCTAACCCAACTTCAAATTAACGATTTAGAACATTGGTTTGAAAGATGGAAAATTAAAACAAATCCTACTAAATCACAAGCATTATTGTTAACACAACGCAGAATGCAGCCCTCACGCCAAATAACTGTAAATAATATTCCAATCCCCTTCACACAAACCGCAAAATATCTAGGTCTAACAATTGACTCCAAACTAATCTGGACCAATCACATTGCAACAGTAAAAAAGGCAGCACTGTGTAAACTACCGCAACTCTATCCAATTTTAAAAAGCAACAATCTACCCAGACGATTAAAACTATTAATTTACACTGCAATAGTTAGGTCAGCCCTTTTGTATGGCAACGAAGTCTGGGGGAACTTAAATAAATTCCTTCTAAACTCTCTCCAAGTCATACAAAATAAATATTTAAGAATCATTATAAACGCAGCGCCCTACACTACCAACCTTTCGATACATGAACGCTTAAAAATTCCTACTATAAAAACACTACTACTAAACCGCAATATAAATTATTACAATAAACTACTTTCGCATTCCAATCCCGCCATTAAACGGCTAGGAGACTACGAACCCGATAAAAACAGAAGAATAAAACGCCCTAAAATGCTTCCCACATAATAACTAACGTCTCCTAAACCCGTACACCCGGCCGAAATTCTCCGATCGGTCAGGGACAAAAATACAGTCAGTTTAACAAAACTACCTGGCGCTAGCATCGCGCACATCACTCCGCCTGCTGCTCTCACAGCGAACACACCTCTCTCTACTTCACTAGCTTTTCCTCACCGAGCTGACTGATTAAATATTCTATCCCTAATTTAGTCCCCCAAGTTTTTGACATGTTTAACTACTAAACACATACTAATTCAATCGCAGTGCTGCCTTCTCTCCTCTGAAGACAAAAGCCCCGCCCTTGGCTGAGATACAGCCAATCAGAAAATTCCTTTAATATGAATGCCCGCCCACCGACAAATCCTTAAACTCACTGTCCCACACAAACAACACCTTATATATCAACATTTAATAACAACATACACACTCACACACATATACACTAAACATATTTCTAAAAAAAAAAAAAAAAAAAAAATATATATATATATATTATATATATTATTAACGTCATAGCTAGAAGAAGACCCTGCTTCCTCTGCCTCTTCCTGACATCTTGGTTAACTTCACGGGAATATTTTATTAATTAATAAAACCAACTTTTTCATATATTTTTACCTAACTTTTAAAAGACCTACATTTTTAATTTTCAAAATTCCTTGCCAGTAGGGAACGGAACTCCACCGCCTTTCCACTCATTTTTGTAGGCAAAAATGAGGGGAAAAAAGATTGGAACAACCGTGGCTCAGGGGCTATACTGAGTCACAAAACCACTCCTGACATGCGAACACCGCGCGTGCCAGCTGAAAGTGCCTGTAATATGGGGGATCAGGGCGGGGTGGGTTAGCTACCCCTAACCCTGCTGATCCATTCAAATGACTACCGCTTGGGAAGACAAGGGCCTCGGTCTGTACTTCCCCCGCGCTGAGAGGCCTAGCCTCAATGATGATAAATCGGCGGCTGTACACAGTGCGCTTCCTGCTGTCAAGGGTAAGGGAAGAGATTTAATCGATTTGCTAAAAGATATGACCATCGGCTTTCGTGCCAAGGGGGACAGCATTTCGGAAACAGCGACGTTTGTGAACTGTTCACATGCCTCTGTGGTACTAATAATCGTCGTGGAAACTGTGGAGCTCCACGCGCCATTGATGTCCGAGGTGAATGTCGACTACGACGGTGCGTGAAGGCCAACCGACAGGCTACAGTAGAACAGTTCACCGTCCAACTGAACCAGGAGGCATCCAGACACGTATCTACGGCAACATTTCAGCGAAACCCTTCTGTGAATGGGATTCCGGAGTAGACGGAGGCTGACTGAACCCATGCTAACATAGGCACATCGACGAAAACGACTGGAATTTGCTCAACAGTATGGCGACTGGACCGCTGCTGATTGGAGTAGCCTTCTCCAACGAGTCACATTTTCAGCTGCAAGGAACGGATGGACGTCAACGTGTCCGGCGAAAAACATCGGAGAACTGAAACCGCCACTGCTGGACGAACGCAAGGCGGTGGAGTCAGTGTTATGGTCTGGGGAATGTTCTAGTGGTATTATCTAGGTCCCATCATCTGTGTGGAAGGCACCCTTGATCGATCTGGTAATGAATCCATCCTCAGCGATCACGTCCACCCGTGCATGATGATTGTCTTTCCTCAGGAATATTGGATCTTCCAGCACGATAATGCACCTTGACACACGGCTAGAAGTGTCCGCACGTGGCTGAAAACGATCAAGACTTCGAAGTCGAAGTTGTTCCCTGGCCCCCAAACAGCCCCGATCTCAATCCAATTGAACATCTGTTGGGCCACCTCGATCGCCATGTTCGCCGTCTGTCTCCTTCGCCACGCACACTTCAACAGTTGTTCGACGCACTGCAGCCAGCATGGCTCCAGATACCCGTGGAGACTTATCAGCACCTGACTGAGTCACTGTCAGCTCGTCTAGATGCGGCCCGTGCTGCGAAGGACGATTACTCTGGATAATAGCAGGTGGTCATAATAATGCGACTCGACTGTGTATATTGGTTTGCGGCAATAAGGCATTACTCTGACGGAAAAAAAAATTTGTTATCTTCCAAATTGTTTCTTCTAGTTTCCCTGTATACTGTATATAAACAACATTCAAAAATAAAATTATTAGACACGCATGTCGTACGTTGTTAATTTTCGTACTGTAGAAATATTTTCGCCTTAATCATTTCTAAAGTGAAAAAATAATTTGGAAAACACAAAAAATAAGCGTTAAAGGATAGAAGATAACAATAAGAACCCTTTTCCATCTTACTTATCTAACATAATAATGTAACAGATTTCCCTATTTTTCAAGGTTAATGCAATACCCATGACCAAAGTAAATGATAAACAAATTGGGCCAGAGTCCGTTATTCTTTTCAAACATCATATAAGATGATCAAAACAAAAATGTACCGTAAGTACATGGAGTGTAATGATTCTGGTTTACCTGGCGTCTTATCCTGCATGAATGGTGGTCATTCGGAATTTTTATTTTCCTTCCTTAAAAATATTACCCACCTAGTTAGAGTCTTGAACACGCCCCATTGACCAACAAACCATTCCGCATCACCTACTGTAATTCTAACTCAACTTCCCTACCCCAGCAAGAAAACTGAAATTACTGACATAATATCTGCTGTACAGGACAAGGTAGATATTAAACTGTATAAAAATAACTTACTTTGTATATTAGTTGTTTGGCATTGCTGGTGATTACATAACGACGGATTCATCTTCTTAATAATCTATATAGTATCATATAAAAAGCATCATCAAAACAGATGGACGCCTATAAAATAAACTCCTGGTGTATCTTTGGCACTCTGTGGAATTCTCTAAAGGGATTGATCGTGATTGGTCTCTCGCGTATTTTACTGTCGCTTTTATCCTTAGTCAACCTTACTCACCTCTCCTAAACTGACTGGCCTTTGTTCAAGATCCGGCAAGTAGGGTAAATTTGTTATGATATTACTCACACTTGATTAACTACAGTCCAACATTCCTTACGCACATCACAGCTTTACAAGAGTAAGCAGCAATCTCTTTGCGGTGCTGGTTCTATAAAACCATGTTTTATCAGGTCCGTAATTAGCATAGGTTATTCCAAAAAGAAAATTTGAGTGTAGGCCTACTGTTTTTATTCGATTATGCAGAAATTGTTTCTTTTTTGAAGTGAGACAACTGTATGTGCAATTTTAAGTGTAAGAGTAATGCATGTTGTAGATTTATATGTGCATTGTTTTGTTAAAAAATATTACTTTGGTCCAATAAAAATTTATTGGATTATTCTTGTACTTGACTTTTATGTAACGAACCGCGGCATCTGCTAAAAATATGCACATAGAACTGAATGTTTATTCTTTCTGCAACAAAACCTTTAGGGCTCTCTTTCTCTTGACAAAATAGTCAGATTCCGAACCCTAAACAAAACATCGCGTCATTTCATACAACGCCAACTTTATCTGCTCACTTCCACAACAAAAAAAAAAGTATTTTGAATATTTTTTAAAATACTGATGTAGCGTTTGGGTATAAATACGCATACACAGATAACACGCACTGTGCAACATGCTAGTTACATCAAACTCTATGAGTTGTACAGTGAATAAAACCGAACTAAATGGTATTCAATTATTACGGGGTTCGTATGCAACGTGTTCACTGTAGTTTTATACACGAGCCAGAACGGAAACAGATAACATAATATTTATTTTTCCTGTTTTCCAGGTCTCCATGCAAGTATGGATGCTTGGAATTCATCAAGTGCACGTCTGTGGAGGTTCTATTATATCGCCGGATTGGGTCCTTTCAGCCGCTCATTGCACCCTCGAGTAAGTTCACATTATGTTGATCACGGCCAAGAAATAAGTTACATTGTTGGAGCACCCTCAGCCTTCCAAGAAATTGCAAAAAAAAATTTCAGGCGACTTTTGACATCCTTTAGATAGGCAATAGTTTCAAAACACATGACTAAAAGAAGTGACGGCCAGGGACAGTATAACCCATTCACCCTCTTGAATTCGTGTGTTCACAACAGTGCCGAGAATTATCCGTTTATTTATGTTGCTGGAGGTGTACTTTAAACAAAGTAATCATGAAATGTTTCTCATGGCCAAAAATATTGCAATAATACAACTCACGAGAGAGAGAGAGAGAGAGAGAGGAGAGAGAGAGAGAGAGAGAGAGGAGAGAGAGAGAGAGAAGCGACAAATTTCAGCACTAATATTTTGGGTCATATCGAGGGCATTGCGTAACTGATAAACCTAAAGTAAATATTCCGCTTATTGTAATATGCTGCACTGAGGTCACATAGTCAATGGCATCATACATATTATGATCTCGTGGCAAGCACTTTTCTATATAAAGTATTATATCGGTAGGAGCTATTCCACTTACAGATAATTCATGGTTATTTAATCACTACCGAGACCGAAGTCACTTCCCTGTTGTGCAGGTATAAACTTACGAGTCCTGTCATGTGAGGTGAGCACCATCTCAAAATTTTAGTTAGTAGTAATTAAATAAATTTAAAAAATCGATATTTTAACCAATTCTGATATTATTTCATTTCAGTTTTTAAACATTCACAGGACAGTTTCAAATCAATGTGAGGGTTTTTTTTTGGGGTGGGGGGGGGGGGAGATCATGAGTCCGTGACCTCTCATCTGGATCCGCCCTTGGTAACAGGTTATTTAATGAGACTCTGATGCTCATTTATTCCTTGCATGTTTTATGAAGCACTTTATATGATATAATCTCATAATTAATTTGGGAAAGAGCAGTTTTCCAGGGAACTACCTGTCATATCGCTCTTCCTTCCGGGATTCGCCTTCCGATGATTTTAGTATTTTTTCCTGTGTTAGTTGATTTTTTACGTTTACTTTGGGATCTAATACGGAAAATGTTTTACTAATTAAACCGTATTATTGAGATGGTCAGGTACTTGGGAAATATTAAAAACTGATGATGGAAGTATGTCTGAAAGGACTAGTTTGGCTTGGTAGTAATAGTAATGAAATTAAAGCTGCACAGTCGAGGAGAAATTCTTGAACCTACATGAGTGCTTTGTAGCCAGCTTTTCTAATGCTCGTGTTCTCAGAGGTCGACGTGTTTCCCTATTGCAGTTACCAAGCGTCGTCGCTGTTTTTCCGAGCAGGCAGCGCCAATGAGGAATACGGAGGGTCCGTTCACCAAGGATCTCACATCATCAACCACCCGAACTACGCTGAGTCCGCACGATACAACAACGACATCAGCGTCGTCAAGGTGAGGCGGCTGCATTATCGTACTCTGGGACGACCACGGGTGAAGAAATTTGGGTGGCTGCCGACACCGAGGTCTTGAGAGCCGATGAGGATGAAGAGATGTTGAGCCTGGAGCAACGCCGGAGTGAAAGGGCGGGGGAAGCGGGAGACCCCCAAGAAAACCCGCCTCGCCAGCGACATCGTTCGGGAGCGACCCTGCCGGGAATCGGAACCGGGCCCTCCAGGTGGGAGGCGATTAGTCTAACCACTACACCACCACGGCCTCACAATCATGATAATGTTAAACACAAAAATGTTACAATACGCTAAGGAGGGTGACAGCGGAACCGAAGAAAAAGAAGTTAGTGCAGGTCGGAAGGATAAATTAATGCGAGAATTTGGTCTACGCAGCAAGCAAACGTTATCTTTACAAAGATGTGCGTTTGAGAAGATATGTGACAGAACTTCTGTTTGAGTGAATTCATCAACTGCTGTCAAATGCCACATATTTTATGATTTCAACTTGTTGTTCGTTCAAATAGTTAGCTGCATTAAGCTTTTTATTGCAAGACAATCATATTTTTTTCGACCATAATAAACTAATATTTTTCGTAAAAACGTGTATTTTACAAATGCACATTTTAACCATAAATGTAGTCATTTATCTACAAAATGTTTTGCAACAGTCCTTCGGTTATCTGTGTTATTCTTTTGAAGTCTGTACGACATAATTGATATTAACAGAGATTTTACGTAAAATACACGTTATTAATTTCCTGTTTCATCGTTTTCCTGTTCTGCCAAGTTGCCAGTACTAATAGACACTAGTGTCAAAAATTATAACTGGTTGTCTAACCAGTTTTGTCGCAAATAAACGATAAATGTAATTTTTATTTCCTTTCATGCAAACAATTTAAACAGGAATTTAACGAAACGGGTTGCAAACTGTCGTCTATTAGGGAAATGTACCATCATCCTCGTGGCATAGCACTGGAAAACTATTCCTTAGCGCAGTCGAACGGATCGAACACGTGACTTCATAATTCAAGGAAGACATGCAAGTACGCTCGCCTGACGCTAACAACATTCTGTTCCAGTTAAGTTCCCGGCACTCACATTATTTCCGAGCCGTTGAAATCATACACTGGCATTGCTTTTGTAGGTAGCTAAAGTTTTCGGCAATTTAAAGTGAGCAAAATGTCAACAGCACTGGAAATTTAATACACGAAAAATGAACACAAAGTAATCATAACACAGTAAATTGAAACAATTGAGTATAAAATATAATGGCAGAAAATATATTCGTTATTAAAAAAAAATTATTGAAAGAAGAACAGAAATAACAGTTTTGCGGCTTTGGAGAATAATCTGAACGGAAAAAAAAACGCCACTGCAGATTAATGTAACGAATAGCAGATGCGGAAAGGATGTTATGTAGAATCAAAGAGAAGTAAAAACATGCCAGGTCGCACATGAAATCATTTTTTTTTTTCAATTCATATGTTAAAACGAAATTTATCACGGTCTTCGTAAAGAGAGAACGGGGTATTCTGGTCGAGCAGCACCAGAGAATCGTAAGCGGAGTACATACCACTACAGACGTAACTAAAATGCTGGAGGCGATCAGTACTAAAGATTACTCACTGATTTGACGGTTATGAATTTATTAGCTAGCTAGTTCCCATCTTCGTTGCACGATACTGCAGTAATGTACTATAATCAATTCACTTTTCTGAAGCCCTGCTAAAGTTCTACTTCCAGGATATTCCTCCGCCTCATACAAACAAAACTAAACTCAGTCTATGAATTTACACTAAAGGACAACGCACAGAATCCGTGCGCACTCACTTGTAATTATATTCTGCATGATAACTAATTCTCACTAGGCGCTATCAACGCACAGGTTTGCTTACTGTTCGTGTTCATCTTTATTATACATGAAATATTACAATTGATGGACAAAATACAGATAAAACTTCAATTTAATGAAAGATAATATACTTTCATGTTAACAGCGGTATAAAACGCTTGTGATATATGGTATATTCAGGAAATAACGAAACATCATACAGGAGGTGATTTTTCAAAGGTTTCATTCAAAAAGTGTGAAGAAACCGCGATTAGATTATACACGCATAAATGCTGTTCATGTAAATTGAGCACTTTTGGAAGCTCTGCTTACGATCTACTTGTATGCAAGTTGTGTATTCTTCCGCCTTATGTAAATTTAACAATGCCTTGGGCGTCATCACTTTATTCATGCGTCGGTCAAGTAAAATTGTGAAATAGTTAAAAAAAAAATTACAATTGCTCATTGCACACTTCGATGCATTAAAAACACCGAAACAGAAATTAATAATTTAAGTTACCACGAATGGTTACCTAACACTTTTAATTCGACTTCAAGATATGGAACTACTTTCCATCCATCGTTACCAACTTCTCTGGATGAATGTCACTCGGTGTGCCCATTGAAATATATGCAGGTAGGAACAGTGACTTTTTTCCAAGGTTCATCTCAAAAGTGCTCACTTTATCGTGAACAGCCTTTAGTATAAATACGTCAATGCACTGCTTTACCGCTCAAAGAAGCACGTCTACAAGTATAACTTGCAGCTCCGTGTTCCTGTTTTGTCAATGCGCAACCGGACAGCGCATTTTCCCATTTCTAATGTAATCCAAATATTAATTGCTTCCCCATTAATGCCTTAAAATTATTTCTGAAATTTATAACTTCACATCGAGATAGGGTGTATGTAAAATTTTTCTATTATTTGTATACATATTTGCTAAGAACATTGTTTGAGGACGCGTGTGGTGCGCAGCGATCGGGCTACTCACCTCTCACTAAAGCGAACCGGGTTCGAGTCCCCAGCGGGGTCGCTCCCCGCATTTTCGTACGTGGTAATCGTGCCAGACGACGCCGCTTGTCGGCGGGCCGGTTTTCTCGGGGACTTCCTGCTTCCTCCCGCCTTCGAATTCCGGCGCTGCTCCATGCTCACCTCGCTTCATCTTCATCGGCTCTCAAGACCCCGATTTTAAGAGGCAGCCACGTCTCTCTACTCTGAGAGCTTTCAACCATAATTATGAAACATTTCATGTACTAGCTGTTCTGTGTGATATGCTCCTAAAACCTAATACGTTTTCTTTTTTGCCTGTGTGTGTGATCCAGGTAGCCACAGCATTCACGTACAGCGCCAGAGTGCATGCAGTGAAACTGCCGGCAGCTGGCTCATCGGTAGCAGATGGTACACATGCTACAGTCAGCGGCTGGGGAGCTACCAGGGTGTGCATTGCTATATATTAAGCTTTTAACGCTTACATTAAATTTATTTACTGCTTTATATATACAGATATGGAGGTTATAAATGGATGGTTTAGAACTACTCTATAATTGACTCAATACTTACTCCTTTCAGGGTTTCACATTGTTATTATTATAATTTATTCTATCAAGTTACCCTAATGAAATTAAATGAAGCCACCACTGCGGTTAGATACTGAACCGATATGTCCCACCTTGCATGATGCCGAAGGCTGGTTTGTAGATGGACTACGGCGGACGGCACGTCGTCATCCTTCTGGCTCTCTGGAGTGTCTTCTCTGGTTGGCGTCGGGGCGAGAACAGGCTTCCTTCATTTTTTTTCTGGCGAGCTCCCAAATCCCGCTATGCCATCGTGAGCACCTTCACAGTTCTGTGTGCCCTCCGGCATGCATGTTAGGAACTAAGTCGGTTGGAGAATGGGATGCGTCTCAGGGCAAGCCCTATACGCTTTAGATCGGGTTTATTATGTTAAAATCGGCTCATGCATCGCGGCTATAGCAGGGTTGTCTGGTGCCATGGCCGCAATTGTAGCCGTGGACACGCCTCAAAAGAAGACGGGTAGGGCATAGCAAACCGGGCAAAGCGGAGAGGACCGTGGGAAATCTATGCGACAGTTGTAGAGGGCAAAATAATTTCCTTTAACTGGACTGGAGCTCGAGAAACTAGGGTAAGTGTTAGTTAGCGAAGATTGACTTTGTGAGTTTGATGCAGGGTGGTATGAAATAAGAGCGAAACAGATTTGTAACCAGGGTCGCGCTGTGTGTGGCCCTGGTGGTGGCGGACAGTACTGAGCCACCTACCCGATAGACGCCTGCCATATCTCTGTAACACAGGAAAAAGTATTAGAATGTTACAGGCACGAGAAGGAAAAACTTACAACTATGGGTGTTACAATTACCTTGCCTGCGACCTCGTGTGTAGCTGAGTGTAGTGGTGTGTTTATTTGTGAAGTGAGTGGTGGGTGAGTGTTATTGTAGGTGTGCCTAGACCTCCTTCCAGTCGTCTGGCCAGCCTATATCACGCGTGCTGTTTGCATATGTCGGCTGCCCGATGTACTCGTACCCTTTACACGTGGAATGGTGCGTTCAGGCCAGCTGTATAACTAAGGCTTGCCCACGCCACAACACATATGATTATCTGCAACTGCTTACGTGGCCCACGTTAAGAATATACATTTTTATTTTATCTTTGCAAACACTGATTTCATGGAAGAACGACAAAAACACAAGAGTGTAATTTGTACCTACCTTCCCTGACTGACTGGATTTCTTAGTACAGCAAAACTGACATTACGCTCATGCTTCTTAGGTTACAGTTACAAGAGTAAGGCAGATAATTTATGCTGCACCATCTGTAACTTTTCATGGTTAATTAAGAATGATTTTACTGGTGAAGATTATTTTCTGCCAGCTGTATTTATTTTCTATGACGTTTCAGGAGTTGCTGTCAAGAACGCCATTAGGAAGAAAATTTCCACGGAGGTGGCTTAAGCACAGCGTAGAGTTGTGTATCTTTTAATACATCTAATCCCGCCAGAGACCACTCCCCTAGATCAGTTGAAAAGGTGTTGTTTTCAAGATGCACAATTTTAGCATAGTTTTTAGTGTCGTATCTTCTGCTCTAACAAATACAATTTTTTTTTTCTGTTTCTTCTAATTTATCAGTTCCCGAAGGATTAATTTCACTACACTAGGAAGGCCTGTTGATAACCGCTTTGTCGGAGATGCTGTTATATTCAATCGCAATTTCTAAATTTTCAGCTGCCGTAGGATTGTAGGCTGTTAACGATAAATTTATTAGTTTTCAAGCCCATTCTTAAGAGTTACTTTCAGCTTATTTGTATCCTTTCGCCAATTGTACTGTTAATATAAAATTAGTAATGTGAATAATAAACACAGTGTATACATTTTAGAGCTCTCTAAAGTTAACGTCTGAGGCCACATAAACAATCATTTTCTTATTATTATACATGTTTGGAAGGGCCTTAATAAGTGTTCACTTTGCCATGAATAGCCTATAGTATAAGAACACCTAGGAGATGTTCAGATACATCAGTGTCACCATGTTGCACCTGGAAGAAAGTAGCCAACTTAAAAATATGGACAAAGCATATAGTTTTTTTTACACTTACATTTTAACCTAAGAGGTTTATGCTTTGCAAGTATCACATCCTCCTTACCTGTGCCAATTCCCAGGATATATATATGCCCCATTACTTTCTTTCATGGTCCCGTAATATATTATTCGCAACCTTTTTAAAAGTTAGTACATGCAACTGCATATTCATTTATATAAACACTGAACGACCTGTTTTGCACAACCTCATTTTCTAGCCTGCTGAATTCCACAGGTACACTACGTACAGAATGTCAGGTCATTGGTGGATAACAAGTGCGCCACACGAATCTGTGATCAAAACTAATAGGAAAATATTCTTTGGTAAAACACCGTAAGGCCCATAGTTTACGAGGCAAACATAGTTAAAGTAAATGAATGATTTTATTTCACATTAAGCACAGCACACAGCATCATCACACAGAAAGTCGAAACGTCATAACAGGTGTTCGAAGTTTGCTATGCCCATAGCAGTGCACTTTTCCGTACCCTGGATGCATGCAGTATGCACGGAGCATGGCCGCCGGATACAACCATGACCATTGCCATGTCCCAGGACTCGGCATGTGAACTCCTTGTTCTCATTGGCACTACTGAGGTCGACCCGTTCATTTGCCGTATTTCTTACCCCCGACACATAATTTGCAGCATTGCCACATATCCTCACCTTTATCTAATTAGAATACCACATATTTGCTACAGTGATTTTTGGACATTTCATGTCATTTTTTTCGTAAACGAAGGGTGTTATGCACTTTTACCAAAGGGTATTTTCCACTTAGTTTTTATCACAGATTCGTGTGGTGCAGTCGGTATTCGCGAATTACTTGACATTCTGTATATCGAAACTATGTTATGAGTTCTACTTGCTGCTTTGATAACATTAAAATCTTTGAAAAACACACTCTTGGAGATATTTGTTTGACCCAGCATTTTTTTAATAGTTAACAAAAACGTATTTACTGTTGTTTAAATTTTTTAAGTAATTTTTTTTTTCTTAACGAAAGTGTTTCCCGATTTCTACTGAGAGCATGATTTGTAGTAAAATTCAATTCTGTTGCCTGTCATGTATTTCTTTACTGCCTACAGAAACTAAGTATTTGTTTGGAACTAAGCAATCAAATATTGTGTTTGGTCTTTTCTCCATATTCGTTTATCATATCAACATGGGGCACCAGAAAGCAGTTGTAAAGAGGCTGTAGAAAGTTGAATGCATATAGGATGTCAACAGTTTATCAATAAATTTCGAAAGTCCTTCATATTTTCGTTTTCTGGTTTCTGTGCAGCCTTACACCAAAAGTAACAAATGAAATTGGTAAGGGCCAAGTGAAGTTTTCTAATTTTTAGAAAAGTAAATACGTAACTACGAAGTTTAATCCTAGTACATTTTGTACAAAGTAAAAAAAAAGAAACCGAATTCATAGGTCATTAAATTAAACAGTTCGCTTTTTAGAAAGGATAGTCTTCAACTTAGTAGTAATAAAAAAACTGCCATAAAAGCATAACCTACTTCGAGGTTAGCCGTTGAAACAACAAGGAAACTTTATACCTACAAGGAAATTAAGACTGTGAAAGAATTCACGAGTAGAGCAATTGCATTCATTTTTCGAAACTTGTAATTTTCTATTGTATTTTATTGTAAAGGGCTTTTTAACGTCCGCGATTCTATGGTTGAAGGCTTAACAGGGAACGGGTTACAGACTAACTTACATCCTAAATTAAATGAACACCGATGCCCTACCCGGGATTCGAATCCAGAGCCTCCCGCACCACAGATCGGTGGCGCACCAGCCGACTGCGTCACGGGATGTCGGTTAGAATCTATATTATTATGAGCGTGAAACTTACAGCGTATTACAATTACTGCTCTGGACTGCACTCGGTGCGCACTGGCTTAGTGCCGCGTGTTCCTATTAAACCGGAACTCTCTCTGAGAGCAGTCGAATTTTCGTATTCCAATCGCGAGTTGCACTGAACGAGTGTGCGCCGAGAGCAATTTCTTACGCACCGAGTCTGGAGTCAGTTCTGCTTTTCAGAGCAATATCGCGGCAACTTGCGATTATGACAACAATACGAAAATTACTGCAATTTTGGAATTTATACAATATCTAACATTTCGGCAGCTGAACAATACACAATACAAATATGCTCTTGTTATATTGACGATATCGTTTGTGATGAGATTTATTTCACCTAGTGACTCGTGCATACATTTGCCGACGAGTAAAGAGTGAAATTGGTGAAAATTATCAGTACGGAATTTCATAAATCTAAATTTAAATCCTCTTATCAACATCGTATTTCAAGCATTTTCACCAAAAGATGATATGTTATCGCAAATGTTTTGCACTGTTTTCGCGGCGTATTAGAATTGTCAGTGCATAAATAATATACACTCGTTTCTGGCAATCACGTGACACATGCACTTCTTCAGTTTTCAGATCGCACCCAGAGCAGTCAATTGGAAAACGCCATTAATTCCTGTCGGGGACATGAAGCAATATACAATAGTCTCGACAATCTTGTTGTTTTTGTTATTACAGGCTAATGGCTTCAGCTCGCCGGTGCTGATGGAGGTGAGCGTGCCAGTTGTGTCACACGCCGAGTGTGTCAGTTCGTACGGAGAGGACAGGATCACTGCTGGGATGCTGTGTGCCGGATACGAACAAGGAGGCAAGGACTCGTGCCAGGTACGGGAAACTCCCTCACCTCAGATAAACACGTAAATGTTGAACTTTTTTTTTGTTTGGCTGTGATGGTGTGATTAAATTACGTCCCTTGTTCCATGAGATTGGTGCTAACGTATCGGATGAGGATAAAATATCCCCTTAACCAAACTTACCTTCGAAAAACAGCCATGTTCAATGACTGGGTCGTTAAAATTAAGGTATTTTTTATCTGTAAAATTTTATTTTGTTCATAATTTCAAGCAGATTTGTTGTAATAACATGACGTTTTTTTAAAGATTATTATTTTCTTGTCTTTTTGGTATCTCTCTCGATCATTATCTTCCTGTTTTGTAGTCAGTTACTTTCAATCTAACATTTTTTTTTTTCCGTTAGAGTACCACCCCACCCCATCCAGATGAATTTGTTTAACCTACGTATCAACATATTATACTCAGATTATACAATAAATAAAAGCTCCCATTGCCATTCCAATTTCTTGTTTAAATGTAATGAACTGAACAGTCATTATTCATACTCATTGGGTGGTTGGTAATAAAATCTTTCTGCAATATTTTTAAGACCTACCCTCGTGACATCAGAGATACCTGCACCGCAAAATGAAAATCAATTACACAGATAATGAGTAGAGTTGAGAAATTTGGGCTGCCATTAAGAACGAGTTCTTGAGAACCGACGAGGGCGAAATGAGGTGAGAATGGAGCAGCCCCGGAATGTAAAGGCAGGGGAAACGGGAGATCTCCGAGAAAACCCGCCGACCAGTGGCATCGTCCGGCACGACTCCCACTTGCAAAAATCAGGAGTGGCCCGACCGGGTATTGAACCCGGTTCGCCTTGGTGGGGCGCGAGCATTCTAACCACTCAGCCTTCACGGCGCCTATTAATAATGACTATATCAATGAGTGATGTTTGAAATTCACATCGTGAACATGAAGCATGTCTGTTGGTTTTTTTTTTTTTTTTCAGTTCGACTCAGGTGGCCCACTAGTTGCTTCTGACGTCCAGATAGGCATAGTGTCCTGGGGTCGAGGATGTGGCCAGGCTCACTTCCCAGGAGTGTACGCTAAAGTTAGCGCTTACAGGGCGTGGATACACACAAACACTGGAGTCTAGATATCGCCTAACTGTCCAAGGACAGCAGTCGACGCGCTCTAGCTTTGAATGCTGAGTTTAATAAAGCAATGCGCATTACCACTTGTAAATTTTATTTGTGTGAGTTAAATACTGGACGTCTTACTAAGAGATTTTTAATACAGATTTTCTAAGGAATACTAGTAAAATAAGGGAATGGGTTGTGTGAAGGCTTTGAAGTTTATTCTGCGAACGTAGTTGTTTTGTCTGCACTCTCCACGTGGAGTTTCTCAGTAATAGGAGTTGAAATGAGTATTGGGGTTAATTTTTTTTTCTTGGGAACATTTGAATTCTGTGCCATGCATTCTAACACATTTTACAAAGAATTCCGGGATTCCCACCCCGGATAAACTATTTATGGTTTCCAGTTCTTAGACTTATGGTAAGTGTATATTAACTGAGTATGTAAGTCGTCCCCAGTAAGGCGTCGTTGAAAAACAACGACTGAAGAAACTAACGCTTATTGGATTATTTCTCCAATGACCACGTAACTTTACTTTCTTTCCCATTGATTATACGTATACCAGATGTTTTAACTTTGTTCCTATTCTTTCTGTACCGTTTCTACACTTTAGCTACTGGACACCCCTCTCCTGCTGCAGTCTGATGCAGTGTTGTGCACCAGGTGTCAGCAGTTTTGCACTACCCACTTTTCATTACATTTTCCATTACCATAAAAATTTTATAACAGGTACATTACTGTTTAAAAACAAAGAAATATATTTGTGTACACTATATGAATAGTGTTTATGTACATACAAATGTATTCTAACAAAAACGACTAATAGTTTTGTCGTAACGATTCTCTGTAGGTTTATAGTATACTTCATATTTATGGTGATTTGTGTCAGTTTAATTATTCGAATTTCAAAAATCACTATAAGCTACATACATTTTATAATAAAATCTACTACCAAAGTCTAAGTTCAAGGACTCTTTTGTAAATATCTCATTTCTACAATCTATATCATAATTGTTTCTAGCATTACAATGATTAAGCATCCATTCATACATATTTTGTTGAATTATATATTTTCTGTTAGTTTATATTCTAACAATAAAATAATCAGCGTAAGGCGAGTGGAAAGGTAAGAACATATTACATGCTCTCGCGTTCGGCAAGCCACTTTCTGTAAGTTCTGAACAGGCTAAATAGGTTAGGTTAATTATGCTCAAGCTTAGGTGTGATGTGTGTGAGCAAATGTATGGAAATAATATCTTAAAGATGACCTCACACAGCCAAATATTCTCCAGTTAAACTTTTAAGAAAATACTTATGTGTAGCGTTAATCAGATGTGTAGTTTTGTTTGCACGTAATATTTCCAAGTGTAACTGCCACAGTTTAATACCTTTTATTTTCCCGAGTTTATTGGCAGTCAGGAGGATTACCACACCTCCTATAATTACCTGCAGCAACTCAGTAACCATGTACACACTTCGTAAATGTAAGACCAATCATAAAAGCAAGCAACATAACCTGTAAGTAATTATGACAAAACACTTGTATACAGTAGCACTGGAAACACAAAATATGATAGCTACAAATAAGTTAGGCGACCACTGGTGATTAGTTTAAAGTCCAAGATTTTTTTATCATTGAATTTCTCATCATTTTAAATGTTAAATTTCTTTAAATTTACTTGGACAAACTAATATCTGAAAACCCTGATGGCAAACAGCAAATTTAAATAAACACGTAAACCCTCCTAGCGACGAAGGAAAAGTGGCCGTACCTAACTTCTAATGGCTATATGTAGTTGCAAATATAGTTCGCTAACTGTCACTAAAGCTATTAAGTTGTTACTTAAAGAAAATTACAAATTACACAAAAAATAATGTTTTTTTTGTATTAAAAATTTAAGTGTTAATTGCCTAGCTCAGGGTAAAGTAAGAAATCTACCCAGGTTTATACGTAAGCCAAAAGTCAGCTAAGAAAATTACGTGATGATAAATGGCGTCATCTCACTGCTTAAGACGTTTATCACCATGCTATACACACACACACATATATATATAATTAATCATATGTGGTGCATTGTTCTAGTGATAGCGTCGCCTATATATATATATTATATATATATATATATATATATATATATATATATATATATATGGCGTCATCTCACTGCTTAAGACGTTTATCACCATGCTACACACACACACACACACTCACATATATATATATATATATATATATATATATATATATATATATATATATATATATATATGTGTGTGTGAGTGTGTGTGTGTATGTGTGTATATATATATATATATACACACATATATATACATATATACACACATATATATATATACATATATACACACATATATACACACACACATATATATATATATATATATATATATATATATATATATATATATATATATATATATATATATATATATATAGGCGACGCTATCACTAGAACAATGCACCACATATGATTAATTATTACTTGACCTGAAGTTGTAAATCGTTGTAGCTCCTGTAGATGTAGAATCTCCTCTCGTATTTGGGCAGCATCAACGATGCAAAAGTACCTCTGCAGTGGTGTAAGCGATGGGTCATCCTGGGCGTTGCGCAGTCCTAGCTCTAACACTAAAGAACCTACTTCTACCTCCTGACTTCTATGGTTCCTAGCTGGGGCGTAAAACCTCATACACGTCAGCTGGCACACTTAAAAATGTCGGGGAAAACAAATAACACCCTGCTCTGTAATCAAAAATTCCTACACTCCACCCACTCGCCGAGGAGAGTCATGTCTCTACATCTTACTAGTATGGCGTCGTGCTAAGAGGAGAATCTTACTCATGTAGCTGGAGCATGCATAAAGGGCCTAGATATTTCAGCCAATGGGAGACAGGGATCAAATCTGTAGTCCAATGGAATCCTGAAAACTATCAACCAACCCCGTACGCACCACTTTCTCCGTCCTAAACCAACAAAACCTAGAGTTATTGGTCTCAAAGGAAAATATACAATATTTAATCAATAAGAATTACTTACAAATGAGACCAAAAAAGAAGCTAGTAAAATTATTTGAATAAGTAACACAGACATATGAAGACCTAACTAAATCCTACCTTAACCAGAATAAAGTTGACGCACTTACAACAAAATTTCACATCCTAAAGTGTTAAAAAAAAAAAAAAAAATTAAAATATTAAAATTGTTACACGTAGAGAAAAATGCAAACCTTGTGACATATTACAAATGCAAAACATATGAAAACTATATTTATATATAGGATAACCAAGCAAAAGTATTACGTGTATAATACAAATATTACCATTAAAAATATATAAATTATATGTCTGACACAATACATTATTTTAGCATTAAATCAGCTAAACTACATCGAATATAATAACTGAAGTACGCACTATAATAATAAAGTATTATATCTCCAGGTACTTTTATTAAATGTTGATAATTAAAACTAGGATGTATTTCAGGATGATGTGCGGATTCGCTTTTGTATAATAGGAAATATTACTGCCTTATTATAAAACCAACCACATTGATTCTAGTACGTTAGTATCAGTTTTGCCAATATCCACATAATATTTAAATACAACCATCTACCTATTTTGTATGGTAAAATTACTGTTTTTAATCTAATGAATCTATGTTAAAGTATTTTTAAATCACCTTCCAATTAACATTATTGTAAAAGCCTTATGAAATGGTAATATAACAAATATAATAAATGGACGATAAAAAAATATTCCAAATAGTGAAATTTATTCATTTATTTATAAAAGAGACATTAGCTAATTATAAAAGAAAAATAAAAACTCTTAAAGATGGTAAGATTACAGACAGCCACTTTAAATAACAAATTGGTTTAAAGTTTTCACAACTGATACTAATAGTTTTAAAATATATGAAAAATAAACTAATTAAATAGTGATGGTTACTGACGACTTTTAAATAATATTCACGGATTTTTTTTTTTAATATTTTGTTACGTATATTATAGCATAATAAATTAGTGAACTAACACATTTACTATACATTGACTGTTTACTCGCGATTTTAATTTACTGCCAATAAAAGAGGTTTTAGTAGATATTCTTAGCCAATTACATATGTTGTATTAAATGGAACTACTGAAATAAATGCATTCATTTATGAAGTGTCATGTAATTCAACATAATATGTTATTGGTTGAGGATGTATACAAAAACCTATTTTAACGATAGTAAATTAAAGCTCTAGTTTAAAACGAGTGTGGAGTGGCGTGGACCACGTGCATTGCAATAATTTCTTTCAAAGAACCGTCAGTATGATTGATCCCGAATTACCATTGAACTACTACTATACATACAGACATACTGTACCTGAATGTATTAGGTACGGCCTATTTCACGATTTACGCATGCTGACATGAGACGTAAGTAGTATAAAAAAGGGGGTTTTGGCACACCAGGCTACAGGCTATGGACACAGTGGACACAATTAGCATATCAAGGTCCCTGCCCATCAAAAATTTCAAAAAATTAACCTCTTTCCCGCGGAAAATTCTAGAACGTGGCATTCCATCTCGATGGCGGCCATTTTGTCAGGTAGTAAAATGTGCCCGAACCAACGGCGGCCATTTTAGCAGCCAGGAAAAATCGCCCCAATCGGTTTCCTATCGTCCCAAATGAGCGTATACGTCTCCGGCGTCCATCTTGGCAGCCAGGAAAAATTTATTTAAAGGGGCCTTAATATGCTAATTACAATCCTCCGCCAGACGCCATGTGTGCGAATACTACTACTCATAATGCACTGCCTGGTCACCAAAATGGCGCCCACACATACCCATACACACTCACCAACGTTTCCTCCATACGTCCAGCAGCGACGAAGGCCCCGTCAGCACTGGCCCCTCCCCGAGGGGAGTCCTCGCGATGAAACCAGGCGGCCATCTTGGCCACACAGGATGAAACCTGACCAGAATAATGAACAAGTATGCAGCGGTACATGTGCTATGACCTTAAGGCCAAGGGTTCGAGTTCTTCACACTGAGCAATACAAGGGCAGTGGAAGTAGGTGTCGTCTGCGTATAATTCTGTTCCGGCAATAATTTACACGAGATTCAAATAATTAGAGCAATCTGAAACTTAATTTGCAGACTTGGTAACATAGGATTCGGCCCTGTTTTTATCTCCCGTTTGTTATATGGACCAGAGCTGTGAAGGGCGCATCAGTAAAAATATCTTCCGATTTCATGTTAATAGAATAGTTTGAAATTAGCTTGGCCTTAAATGAGTCCGTATATTTCTAGAGGAAGTTAAAGTAAACACAAGTGTTTTAACGCTTTTAAACTTGGCCTTACCCTCCCCCACCCCCCCCCCAATGTTGTTACACCCTGGGACTGCTCAAGTTAAAGTGAGCACTTTTGACGCCCTAGTTATTTTTTCCTATCAGCCATTTTTTAACCTTCCGCCACCTTTTAAAATAAATATTGGCATTTAAGTAATAAACGCAGTGTATATATTCCACGTGGCTCAAAATTCAACGTCTAAGGCTAGAATAAAAATATTTATTGGCTATTATTCCAAATGTCAGGGTTTCAAAAAGTGCGTACTTTACCGTGAATAGCCTATACACAAAATATGTCAGTACTGCCATCTCCTGATGTGTATTTTTAGAAAGTTTTATTTATATTCCGAATGTTCAATGCGCTATTTTTTAATGCATACTCATGCCTTATCTTGTGTCTGCTTTGAAGTGTTTTGTATACTCGTTTCGTGGGAAATCCCAGTTTTCGCAATCCTTCACACATTTGAACCCACGTGATTCTTCTGTCGCCTCTTTCTATTCCACACACACTTGAAAATATATTTATCTCCGCTAAACATCATTTTACACTTGAAATATCTAATATTTCGTTTCGTCACCGAGGGAATCTTTGTCCAGCTTTCTTGTTGTGAAGCCCAATTCGCCAACACGAATGGCGAATAGCTTAATTTATTATTTTTTTAAATTTCTTTATCGTTTCCTTTTTATTGGTTCTTGTGCTTATCTGCTTTTTACAAGACATTTCCAAGCTGAACACGCAGTTAATAGCTTCTCAGTGCTTATTTTACTATTAAACTCTTATCATAGATGTGTTTGACAGAACGCAAACGTTTGAAAAAAAAACCCAGAATTTCATATGTAATCATGAATTTTGGGTTTCGGAACAATTTATCTAAACACTGGCTAGAAATTTTTGCAGAGAGTTTGTTGGTCATGGTTCGTCCTCAAACTGAAGAGGTAACATAGTATGAGATGCATAAAAAAAAGGCAGTGATGTAACAAAGTTAATTTTTTTATTTTGTTTATCCAGAAAAATATGCTTTTCATAAATGACACATTGCATTTATTATAACATGTGAAATGTCAAAAATGTTTACAATTTACTCATAACTACGACATATATGGCGGACAACAGATGAAATTTGCGAATAACTATTCGCATTTTTATCTTATTAGTCAAAATAGAACAATAAATGAGTCCTTAAAACTTTAAATAACCTGATATTTTTATATGTAGCAAATTACGTCCTAGGTAAAAATATTAAAATTAAAATTTTAGCGAATTAAATGCAATAGATAAGACGGTAAAAGTACACACCACGATTCTGATCACCCAGATTCATAATTGTCAGTGATTTATTTTGATTATCAGTTATCCTACATGTCTATGCCACTGACTGTAAAAACCTTTCACAAATTCACTAAACGGAATAAAACGCTAACAACCATATTTGTAATAATTTTAATGCTACCATTGATTTCCGTTAAGAATTCTTTGTCTTCAATTATTGTTGTGGGAAATAAATTTAAATGGCACTTTTTAAAATGGCTGACATGACTTCGATGGACACGCACAGCTCTTTAATGCACGTTATCGTTTGATCAAGCAAAGTTCAGTGTAGCCTATATCTTGCCACGAGATGTAATCAAGGTCATGTGATAATCTTGCCGTAGGCGGCATTCGAGTACTTTTTGCTCGCAGTTCCTCGGAGAGTATGAATAGTTCGCGTAGAACTGAAAAGTTTTTAAAACTGTGCTTTGTATCTTATTTTTTCCCGTAATAGCCTTCCGCCACATTTGATTGTCAACATTATACATAGTCTATTACCTTTTGAATGAAACATTAAGAAATTCCCCGTGTTAATAAGTTTGTATTTCCTAAATAAGTCTTTTATCACAATAGCTTCATACTTCCATGATGAGGACTATGTAACTGCGCTTCTAAGGTCAAGAAGCGAGGGAGCGATACGGGCGACACTAACATGCACGCCTAGTGCCTCATCGCTCCTACGTTCAAGGCGTGCAGTGTTTCCGTCCTAACGCTTTACTGTGTAAACTAGATCTCTGACTGTGGGGTTTTATTAGAAGTGATGAAAGTACACAGATCAAACTATCTGCGTATAGTCGTACTTTTCTCTTGCCGCTTACAGAAACGTCATAGGCAAGCTTTAAAACTGCGATATTTAACCACTTTCACGATTTTTTTTCTCCATTAATACACTTAGTATGATAAAAAAAAAAAAAAATAGCGAATAGACAATAGTTTTTTTATCCTTTCTCGCAAAACTTTGTATTTCCAGACATTTATTTACCGAGAGACGCGTTTACGCGCAAACAACGATTTCACAGAAAACGTTTCAGTGCATAGGACACTCAACATTGAAATATTAAAATACGAAGATTTCTAGTTACATGAAACTTTCACACGTATTGTTTAAATTAATTATAATATTTATATCGCAGTAAATATTAATTGAAACAGACAAAAAAAATACATACGTTGGTAGTACATATAACTGAATTATAGTGCGTTGTTTGTAAAGAGAACGTTTCGTGCTGGAATATTTACATTTTCTGGTAAAACTGAAGCTTTCTACAGCTTTCGCGAGAATTAATTTTTTACACACAAGCGGGAGCCGATATTGTAAATTCGCTTTGGCAATTGTTTTACAGATTGTTTTTATTATTTAGTCTTAATTTTTTCAACACAAAATTGTAAACTTTTAACTTATTACTAAATTAACAAATCCTCGTAAATTAATTAATTAGGTAAAATTACACAATTTAATTGCGTCGATAAAATTATATTATATAATAAAACAATCTTCATAAAATTGCTAAAATGATTTTATCGGCTCCCGTTTGGATTTAAAAAATTAATTTTCGCAAAAGCTGTAGAAATGGGGGATCATTGCCTTCAGGGGTTTATTAAATGGAGGAGGTGGCAAAAATTTCCAGGATTTGGTTTTCCTGGCATTGGTATGGTGAACTGTCTACAGTAATGTAACATTTGATATTTTCTGAATAAACTGTTTGGAATCTCAAGTTTATCGACCAAAATTAAGTTATTTTTGCACCTTTTGCTGCAGGAACAGAGGTTATTTTTATAAAGGACTTATTCTTATTTTTGTTGTTAAAATAATGTTCTAATCTCTTCTAATTGGCTGGCAATTGAGTAATCTGTGAGGGAGGGAGTGATGATTGTGTAATGGAAGTGGTAGGGAGGGTGTGCTCAGTAATACTGTACGACAGGGTGCACCCGATAAATTCGCACTTTTTTGCCGGTCCGTTACATGGTAGGCAACAACAGCTCAGGTTGTATGTACTTTACAAAAATTTAAAGATTTGAAACTCAAAAAAGTAACTAATAAAATTGTCAAGAAAGAAATTAAATATTATAAAACGGAATGCTCGCGTAATATATAATCTGAATAATGATTGTTGAGCTAATTTAAGAGGAATAAATGTTTAAGACATCGTTAATATGATTTACAGTACTGCCTCCTTACCCAAAAAGCATAAACTTCGTAAGACAGAATTCTTTCACTAATATTTTATCCGCAGTGATAAATTCGTCTCTATGGCCTTCGTTTTCATACACAGTTATTTGCACATATAAGGTGTTCGCGGTGTTAGACGTTAACTGGAAAAATCTACACAATGTGTTTATTGCTTACATGGTAATACTTATATAAAAAGGTGGTTAAAGGATAAAAAATTGCTGAAATAAAAATGTAACTAGGGCTTCAAAAGTGCTCACTTTACCGTGAACAGCCTTTACCTGTGTATACTGGCCTCGTTGTTTGTTTTGTTATTTGTTCTTGTATTTTCGTTTCTTTTGATTAAAATTAAATCAGACTATTTAAACTTAAATTTATTATGCAAGGTTCTCTGTACATCAACATATCATACCTGTTGACAAGAGCTACCTTCGGATGATATTTATATAATTTATTTCCATGAGGTTGTTTTATTTCATTCTGATATTCCTGCAACAAACGAACTCCTGCAATAGCTTACGTACGAAAGAAAAGGTAATTATTCCTCCTCCTATGACATTCAGGATTCACGCGTTGTAGGCCACGAGAGTGAATTCTGAGAGGCGCACTTTTGAAAACTTTCTGGAAATGGAATTATGTTGTTAATAATTGGAATGTTATAAAAATAATATACATGTTTCCTTTTATTTTTCTTTGGTCTCCATACAAGTATGGATACTTGGAACTATCCAATTTCACGTGTGTGGCGGTTCCATCATATCGCCGGATTGGGTCATTTCAGCCGCCCATTGACTTTAGAGTAAGATCCTGTTGTATTAAGTCGCATCGAGAGTATTGTGTACATGGGAACCCCAAAATGAAATATTCTGTTGATTGTATTATGCTGCACTGAGTTTACAAAACTGATGATACCAGAGAAACATAGACTTCTGGAGAGTACACTTTATCATAAATTTCTACATTTACTAGAACTATTACTGATGTCGATTGTTCACAGTAATTTCAACGATCTGTGTCTTATCAACTGTAAATGCATATATTTTGACGAAAAAAAAATTCTTGCGTATTTGCAGAAATATTGACTGAGGAATATGATGAGTAGTTACCTGTGTGTCTTTACGTTGTTCTATTAAGGTGTGCTGTCTATACTGATGGCAAATTAAATTGAATTGTTTCGGATGTATGCACGAAAGAGTGACAATAGGTGCAGTGCTGTAATGTTGATGTATTTATAACGATTTCACTGAGTGACTTGGTCACTGCATTAAGTATTCTTCATTAGTATTCTTCAGTATTAATTGAACTAATTTCTGCAGGAAGGAACCAACAAATACACCGATGAAATTGACATTACAGCTGTCAAAGCTGAACTTAAATAAACAATTCAGAACGTGAAGTTGGCTGTCAATATTAGCAACTACCACTGTTGCACTTTCCCAAAATTTTATATCCAGATTTCGGTAGACGATGTTTATTATTTTCATTTTCACTTAATTTTGTATGCATTAGTTTCTTTATGCAGGATGAAATTTAATGAATGTGCCCTAGTAGATTATCCGAGCCCCATTATTAGTTGACTGGATCATCAAACAGAAGAATACATTATATACCTGAATATATGAAATGAACACGCAAACATATTTTATTTAAAGTAAAAAACACACTCTCTTGCCGCATATATTTATGCAGTTAGACTTGCAACTCATTATACAGTGCAATAAAACAAATTGCCACTAGTGTAAAAGCACAACTACGTGCTACACTATTTCAGAATAAAATCTGGAAGCTGTGAGAATCAATCAGTATCATCCTTAGCATTTACCGTTCCAAACAATACATTCTATAAGAATACAACTATTAAACAGAAAAGAAAGAAATCTCATGGTTCCTTTTTGCAGAATATAATTATGGCAAATTACTTTCAGTATATTTTATAACAATGCACAGATGACAGAACAGAGTTCTTTTAGGTTGGTTCATTTTTGCAGAATTTATAACGGAATACTATGATTAATTTTACATGGTAAGCTGATTTATTTAAATCGTGTGGGTTGGCTCTTTTCTGCAGAAAGTGGTCCAATTTTGACACGAGACAGAATGAACCACGATCAGCAGAACGGTGAAAGTAAGCAGCGAACTTTTCCGCACACAGATACTATGACATCTAATACTTGAATCTCTACTACAGGAAATTAAACATATTTTTGTTACCACCAATCAAATGACCAGTGACTGATGTAAAAAGTGTTTTCAAATTTGAACTGCACAGCTTGTAATCCTCCAAAGCGCTCTACTTGAAATTACACGTCTGAAATAAAACATGAAAGAAGCAAAACGTTTCGAAATATATTTCTGCTCTACTCTGTCTTACCTTGTTATTCTTTCTTGATTATTATTTCTCTTTCACATAAGATAGCTTTAGAGGTCAGAATGTGTTTACTGCTCCTGATAAATTATCTTCCAATGAGATGATTTCTGCATTATTTTATTATAATTCAGCTCACTACAAAACTAATTCTAACACTCTTTTTCAAAATAAATGAGAGTATCACAATAATCAGGAACGAAGTAAAATATTAAAAACTGATGGATGAACCTTTGAAATTCCCAATTTGTCTAGGTAGTAATATTAGTTTAAATAGCCGTCGCACAGTCGTGCACAAACACCTGTGCTGTGTTGCCGAGCTTGGATAGTTTTCTCAACGCTCGTGTATCCGAAGTCAGTAAAACAGTGATCGGAAGCCGACTGTTTCTTTTTCATTGCAGTTATCAAGCGTCATCGCTGTTTTTTCCGTGCAGGCAGCGCCAATGAGGAGTTCGGCGGCTCCGTACACCAAGGGTCGCACCTCATCAACCACCCCAACTACGCCGAGACCGCACGATTCAACAACGACGTCAGTGTCATCAAGGTGAGTCGGCAGTTTCGTGCGCTAGGACAATTTCATTTTAAATAACATCGGGCACGGTCATAATAAAACGTATTCGATTGCAGCGCGTGAAATCCGAAACCGATTTCATTTCCGTCTCACCTCAAAACACCAAAGTAAACTATTATCTGCCAGGAATAGTCTACCGACAATTTTCGGTCAGCTGCTATGATGGACGGAAAGAAAACACTTTGATTCCCCAGCCTTAGCCTTTAGGTATTTTCATTCGCCAACAGGTATCATTATTATGTTTTTTTTTTTTTATATTCTCTGTTAGCTTGTATTATTAGTTCTCTACCTAGAAATTTCATGAGCTTTCAGAGAAATTTGAATCACTTCCCGTATGAGTTCCTTAGTACAATTTGAGCTGCAGGCCAGTGGTGGGCAGAGCCTGTTAGGAGCAATGCTCTCGTTCCAACACTCCCCAGCCCATACTAGTCAGAATGCAGGAATCTCAGGAGGGACAACTTCTGGCTCAAACTGTGTTCCTCATTAGGCATACTTCGCACAGCACTAAAGGGATTTCCCGACAGCTGTAATTTATGCCAATGGTCCCTGAGTCAAGAAAATGGCGAAATATCCCTTCACAGATGGATTTGTGAGACCCAAGAAAGTTCTCACCTCATTCAGCGTCTAGTCCATTATCAAAAATCTTGAATTTTTTCAAGTAATATTCAAGTCTGTACCACGAACTGTTTGATGGTTTAGGAGTTCTCCGTCCAGCCTATTATTTCAGGCCATTAGATGCCCTTTCCTGTAAGATTCAATAGGAGTATTAAGACAAGTACGGCATGTGATTGGTATTCCTCATCCTATCGCAGCTCTCTTTAAATTACTGAACGTTCCCTTAGAGTATCTTACACTTGTTGCAATGTGGTAGTACTTACAGCTCGGGGAACTCCTGGAATTTCTTCTGTCAGCCTTGCCACTCTGGGTGCATTATCAGAGGTTCCTTTAGAAGATAATATATTGCCCTCAACAGTAAAAGCTACGTAAGGCGTATTTTTTGACTCTCCTTCATAACTGCGAGAAGCAGCAGATTTGAAATACTAGGGTAGACATCATGCCCGGACACTTCAATCGAACACTTGTGCTGGGAGATGGATGAAAACCCGATGAGCGTCAACAGATACTGCTCTCAGGCTACACCACGTCACTCCGCCACACAGTCGTCACCAGATCTACCTAACACGTCGAACAGGTTTTACGGTACTAAGGCCGGCACATCCTCTATCCTCCTGCCTACAACACCAGAAAAGACACGCAGGACATTTTCTTATATACTAAATTCTCTTCAATTGCTTCCCTTTTCTCAATATTCCACTGGTTATCTCGATAATACATTATCTCTCCTTTCATCAACAATGCTCTGACTTTATACAGTAAACTAGTCTACACCTGGGTGCCACCTGGGGGGTCTTGGGAATTTTACTCTTACTTGGATGTCACTCAAGTGCTGGCTGTTAAAATGCCTGAAAGAGAAGCAGAGAAATAAAATTACCGTGGTGCTTTAGAGTCATCTATACAATGTCACTCATTACTAGAATAATTTATTGAGATGTTCTGGCAATAGCTGGTGGGAAAAGGAAGATACAAAAAATCAAAGAGAAGTGAAGACGTGGCATAAGCAAGAAGTTCTTTGGAGCCTACCAGTATTAGTATTACTTATTAGTGGTTTGTTTCTTTTAATTTTCCAGTCCGAAGCGAAGAAGTTAAAAAATTAATTTAGGTATAAATTTCGAATTCCAGGTGGCACTTCTTCGAATCAAGATCTGCTATCAAAATATAACAAAAACATGACGAAAAGCATGACGTTAGAACTGCACAAATATCAAAATAAACTAAAGTGCAACCTTGCCTCTAGAAGGATGCAAACATAGGCCATACTCGCTTGTACTGCAGCTCTATATTCGTATTATGTCAGTCGACTACTGCATAAGGCATTTCTTGTTTACAATTCTTATCCAGAAACAAATACCCACATCAGAAAAGTATTGCAATATTTCCTGAAATGTATAATTTTAAATCATCCGTACGTAAAAAGCTAATTCTTGGGGGAAAAAATGAATAGGCCTACAAATGTGATTTTCTTAACCCTTTCAGACCCACTTTAATTTACAGTTTCAGGTGTTGCAAACAAGACGTACTTAAGACAACAAAACACTTGTTTCATTGTCACAACCACTGAGCTGCATTCTCTATGTTCAACTACAGTAATATGAACCACTCATTACCTGACACACTAAGATGGTTTGCCAATCATTTGCCCACTTGTAAGATCATTCGCTATTAATATTGGAAGTGTGTAGTTCAGATTGAAAATTTCCTACATGTGTGTAATGTACATAATTGTGTACACTGGGTCTGAATGGGTTAAAGCATTCAGAGAGTATTGTCGTCTATTAGGTGTTCTGTTTGATATTCTCCTAGAGCTAATGCCTTTTTTTTACCCCGTGTGTAAACCAGGTTGCAACTCCATTCGTGTACAACGTCAGGGTACAGCCAGTGAAAATAGTGGCAGCTGGTTCATCAGTGGCGGACGGAACATACGCTACAGTCAGCGGCTGGGGAGCCAATAGGGTATGTACGAGTGTACGCTTGCGTACAAATGTGATCCAAATCGTGAGCTGCAACTTTTCGTTTACTTTTCCAGACAATGGCATCATTTCTATACGTTTAACAGGGTTATCTATAGGCTGTTCACGTTAAACTGAGTACAAGCCCTGCTGAAGATCTACTTGCGTGCACATCGTGTATTCTCCCGCAATACGCAAAATTATCATTGTCACGGTCGTGATCACTTTGATCATACGTCGGTCAAGGGAAACTGTGGAATTATTACAAAACTATATGTTTTACGAAAATGCCGATTATGTGCATTAAAAACATATTGTCGAAGAAATCATCCCAGTATTCACAAATGGTTTTTCTAAAAAATTTTATTTGACGTTGATACATGGAACTGCTCTCCTCTCCATCGCTACCAACTTTACTGGGCGAATGCCAACCAGTCAGCGTAACCGTCAGACTGTGGCGTTTTTTAACGGCTGATTTCAGAATTGCTCAGTTTTATCGTGAACAAGTTATATCGCTGTGCACGTCACGACGTCACGTACACGTATCGAGAGAGTTGGACGGCTTCCTGTGCAAACCCTCGCCCAGACGTTACTATAAGTTTCCGGAGTCCCGAGCGCGCAGACTAAACATGAAGTAAACCGGATTTCGTCTTATGCGGGAGTCGCACAGTCCCGAAAAACACAGCACGGCACGACAAAAAATACGCAACCACGACACAACATTCATATTTTCAATGTGACTGCTTGAATTTACAGCTCCGCGGTTTACTGACGCGACACGACGAGTAGAAATTTTCGGAACCATTTACACGACGCTGTTTAACTACGCTAGTTTGAAAGGCCGTAGGCAGACGGGAAATTTGGAATACATGGTGGTGGAAAAGTGTTGTCGTTAATGCATACAAAGGTAAAAGTGTCATTTTAAAGTGTTAAATACAGTCATTTTAAATTTTTGTTTCTTTTAAGAAGCATATTTGCCATTGTGGGGAAAGCTTGCCATGCAATTTCATTTTGCAAGGTTGTGCGGCACGACGAAAATAGGAATAATTTCTAATCCAAAATTGCTGATCGGACAACACAATTGTCGGGCTTACGTCAGATCTATTTTGTATTTCAGTGGATATTTAGTTTTAAGTGTCGTGTCGGGGCTGTCGTGTCATGCTTGTCGGGGCTATGGGATTCCGGCATTATGCGCATGTCTCCAACACTGACTGACCCAGCACCAGTGCCGCTGCGAAAGTCAAGTGGATCCAAGGTCAAGAAACGATGGAGCGATATGGGCGACTCTAACATGCGCGCCTAGTGCTTCATCGCTCCTACGCGCAAGGCGTGCAGTGTTTCCGTCGTGACGCTGTACTGTGAAAAATTAGATCTGTAACATAGGGGTTTTATTACACATGGTGAAAACCCACGTACTAAACTACGCCTGTATCTTTGTAGTTTTCTCTTGCCGCTTAAGGAAACTGCGTAGTCAAGTTTAAAGGATGCGATATTTGACAATTTTCACGAATTTATTTATCCAAGAATACACTTAATATGACCAAAGTAAAATAATAGGGCCACAGACAATTGTGTTTTTTTTTTTAATCTCTTCTGACAAAAAAATCGTATTCCCAGAACTTTTATTTACCGAGATACGCTCTTACGCGCGAACAACTATTTCACAGAAAACGTTTCAGTACATAGGACTCTTTAAGTCATGAACGTCCTTACATTTGAATTTTCCACGGACAGGCCGATGACTTACGTGAATAAAATATTTTGAATGACTTCAATTCATTGTACTTACATTGAAATTATTTTAGAGGAAGTGTTGTTTTCTATTAATCATACCCACGCTGTTGTTGATAGAGTTACTAACAAAAAAAAAGCAGTTCAATATTGTGTAAGTTGTTACTGCGCAACTCGAATGTGCGTTTTACCCCATTTTGCGGGAGTGGTTCGGAACCCACTTTATTTTCAGCCTCGGAGTATAACCGTGAAATGTAAAACGTAAATGCTGATTTTTATTTAATAGGCAGAATATAACTGCGTGTCAATTCGGAACACATTTATTATACGCTGTTCGTGGCTATCTGAACGCTTGTGAGAGCCCTGCTGAAGATTTACTCTCTACTCACATTTTCTATTCTTCTGCCATACGTAAAATTAATATTGCCATGAAGTGCATCACTTTATTCACGCGCATATCTCGCGAAACTATAAAATTGCAAGAAAAGTAAATATTTTACTGAAATGGGAAGTTTTATTGTCATCTGCTCGAAACAAACATTTTCAAAGCACGCGAATTTATACACTATATTTTCAACACTACGTAAAGTCTTTGAATTTCTTTCTGTGCGAAGCTACCGGCTATGTTAGGAACATGTCAGACAGCGCGTCCGTTAAAATACACGCAGTTACGAGACGATACTTTTTTGTTTATTTGTATTTAAAAGAAATGTTTAGTTGCCTGCGAACCAGTTTTACGTGAAATTACTTTGCCGACGATGATTACTGTTTTTGAGCCTCCAGAAGTTTGCAGTTACCTTCTGCAGTCGAGGGTGAGGGGAACAATACCGTACACGGTATTGAAGTAGTCAAGCGTTACTTAACACTCGATCAAATAATAATAATACTATACCCATACAAAGAACGCAGATAAAACTGAAGATCAGCCAGACGCGTTTTTGGTTTAATTTGAATAATTCATTCTTTTTTTGAAGTTAATAAGTCTTTATATTTGCGACGATAGTTGGAGGCAATCCATAAAATCCGATGATAACAAAATCGGGGGATAGAGTTTGGCATTGCAGCTCCGAATCTATTGCCCACATTCAAAATTAAATTACACCACTCGATTGCCAAAGGATCAAATAATATGTTACGCTGAGTGACGACTGCAAAGCAACGCGGGTCGTAGGGTGGAGTGGGGTGACTCGGGGGAGGGGGGGGCGCAATTTTGAGTTCGTTTCGCCGCGTCTCGTAACTTCCGCGTAGTGTAACTTTTGACTAGGAGAAGCTACGACGCTCGTTTGAGTTTCAATCAACAGCTCTGTCAAGATTAATTGATTGCGTGTATGAAAACATTTGTGTGGCGTTGTTATAGTGGATTTGTATAAGTTTAATGTGAAGAAAATAAAGAAAACTTAACACAATTTCGGCCTATACTCGTCAAAAAGCCAAGTCGAAATACAGAAATCGTATACGGTTGGAAAGAGCATCTCAAAAACAATCCAGTGATAACCAACCATAAACCTCATATGATCGAGTGAAGCGGTGCCGGGAACATAAAAAAAACATCAAGGCGTCCGAGCGCGTCACTGCAGACATTAACGCAAAAGAAACGGCCGTGTCCGTAACACAGCCAAACCCAATTTTTCATAATCGATTTTCGTGTTCATTTGAATAATTTATTTTGGTGAGTGAGCTTTGGCGTAACACGTCATTGGTTGATTCAGCTCCTTTGAAAAACTTACTTAAGTGGGTATGCCAAGTTGGAAGATTCCTTGGACAAGTCCACGCAAGCCCACATGACCGCTTGTGTGAAATGGTTCTATGGAATATTTGACCGTTTTCAAGGACGTTTTCGTGGAAGTTTGAAATTTTAGCCAATCAGAGAGAGGGTGTTACGAGTCGTTTTGTTTATTTTGTTCTGAGAAAAAAACTATTGAACTAAATAAGACTATTAAACACGAACAAATGGTAGATAAAACACCTCAAAAAAATCTACTGATTCTATTGTGTGAAAGTTAAGGCAAACATTCGTGTTTATTGAACGTAAACGTAGCAGTTATAACAACAAGACTCTGTGCACCATCACGTAATGCTCAAGTCGTAAGTGAAAATCGTCCTGAATCACAGTTGCAGAAGTAAACCACATGGACTAAAGTTGAGGTAGAACGATCTCGCTGGCTGTGCACAACCAATCTCCGTGTCCCAACATTGAACTGTTTTTCTGCCTACACGTCTAGCAAAAATGGCGTGGATTTGGTTTGAGGTTAGAACACTGTTTAGTAAACAAGTGCTTTTGAGATGTTTTTATACTTCCTCTAATCAGTTTGTAACTAATGTTTTTTATTACATTCAAACTGGTAAAAATATTTTATTAATGTAACAGTGCTTGTCCTTTAAAACTTAAGATATAAACAAACATGTTCATCACTGTTGACCATGTGACTTTGACAGTTGTGTTCCTTCGTGGGTAAGTCAGTGTTGGCTACATGCGCTTAGGGAGAATAAGCGGTCTATCTCATTTTTAGTCTATGATAAATCATATAAAATGCACTCTTCTTTACATGCACGGCAGCAAGTATCGTTGGATGGGTTTATCCAAAGAACAACCACTATAACTGCTTGTATGCAAGCTCGGGTAGCAGGCCTCGTGGCAGCTTCTCTTCGGGACTTCAAAAAACATTTTATAGTGGCATACGGGTATTAGTTTCTTCTTTCCGACAACTGTGTATCCTACGGCCATATGTTTAAATTTAAATTACCGTTGACTTTGTAACTATGGGCTGTTCACGGTTAACTGAGCGCTTTTGAATGCCGTTCCTAAGACCTACTTCTCTGCCCATTTTGTATGCTTCCGCCATCTATACATAGTATAAAACAAAGTCGCCCGGCCGCGTGTCTGTGTATTCGTATAAGGCTTCTAAACTACTTGATGGATTTTAATGCGGTTTTCACCACCATTTAGAGTATTTATTGAGAAAGGACTAAGTAAATAATACATTCATATTTAATGTAAGAATAGTAAAAAAAAAATGTAGACGTTTTATAATAAAGTCGGAAAAAACCGCTTTTCGGGCGCTTACATGGCTTACGCTGACTAAACCATAAGAGATACACCAAATTAATGTACTAGAGAATTGCACATCTCAAAAAGGTCTACAAAAAAACTCGGGACAGCATATGTTTATCTTTTAAGGATGACCCATAGTAACCATTTTTGCCTTGTAAAATTTGATTAAAAATAGAACGTTTTGGACAGCGCATTATTAGTGCTTATCATATTAATTTTTTAGCTACATAATGTCATTTTAGGAGCCAGCACAGATATATTAACTACATTCAACAACGCCATATTTGTAAATAGCACCCGAGCGAAGTCGGGGCGGATAGCTAATAAGTAATCTTAAGTAATATTTCAACACTGTATTGGCCGTCTCACTTTATTCATGCAGTGATCAAGTTAAAACTACGAAATTTTTAAGACAGTATACATGTAAACACAATGCAATTATTCAATCAAATCTGTGTAAAAAATATAAAAAAAAAAAAAAACAGAAAATGTATTTTAATAAATTGAGTTGCCACAAATGTAAAAGATACGCTTCGAATATGACGTTAATACGATGGACTACTTTTCGTTTTTCGTTGCCAACTTAACTGGAAGCACGCCAGTCAGTGTGGCCGCTAAAATACACGCCGTTAGGGACGTTGAATCTTTTTCAAGAGTAGATTTCAAAAGTACTCAGTTCCCCGTCAATCATCTATAGTATCCAAGCTCTGGTGGAATGTCACTATGATATTGTTAGGAACATGAATATGCTACTGTTATGTCAAGTGATACTGTAATGCCTGCGAAAGTTAGGAAAAAAACTGATTTCCCTTACAATTTACTTGATAAATTTATTTATAAATCTCATTTTCAGTAATAAACTTTAAATAACGATGTTTTGATGTGTATCGAAGTCCATGTGAGCCATACTTTGGTGTAATTATATCACATTTCTCAGGTTTTTATGCATATTTTAAATAACACTCAACACTTTCTTCATTCGTCGGTCAAGTGAAAATTTAAAATTATTATAAAAGTAATTATTTAAAAAAAACTGCTAATTTTTACACTTCGACGCATAAAAAAAAAAACAGAAAGTGATAGAAATATTTCAATTTATTACAAATGGCTACCTAAAACTTTTTATTCGACGTTAAGATATGGAACTAATTTCTCCTCCATCGTTATCAACTTTACTGGGCGCATGTCACCAAGTGCACCCGTTAAAATGTATGCATGAAGGAGCAGTGACTTTTTTCTAAGGTTCATTACAAAAGTGCTCAGTTTATTGTGATCAGCCTATAGTAGAGGAATTACAGCACAAACATATTTAAATCCAAACAGGCATTTTGAAGAAAGTGGAGACATTTGACTCTAAACCACTCTCAGTTAACTATGCAAATACCTAGGGTGCGAGCTGGCAGACTCACAAATAATAATATGTTAATATAAAGATGCACGTTTATTCTCAGCTTGTTTACAATTATATATAGAATACACTAATGCCAAAATAACAACAAGTATGCCTTGAAGCAACGTGCTTGATTGAAGCGGCAGAACAGATTCTGCAAGCAAAAGGACAAACATTAAAGCTGAGATATTAAATTGCTTTCATACATTAATGCTCGCAGTTCGCTGCGCGTTGCTTTCCCTAACTGACGACCTGCACTGGGAACGGGATTCACCTACCACTGAATGATACGTCGACCACGCACGAAGCTCCTCCGTCGTGGGATGACCCAGTTGTCCTTGCAGCTGACTGGCTGACGTCCTCCGTCGACTGGTGTCTCCTGCTCACCGACTTGCAGACACCCTGCCCTGGAGTCAGTCACGCCTGAGTATCGTACAGAGTGAGAGGTGGGGTCTGACCCTGAACTGAACGTCCCTTTATAGTAGTCCATATGACGTCGTTGCCACTCTGCACAACTCTCTGCCTTCCTCCTTCGGAGCAAGAGGCATGGCCTCAACATCACGGCCGACGTAAGGCACACGTACCGGGATGCCGCGGGTTAGAGACCCGGGGGTCACAACACATTGCATAGGTGTTAATGAAGGTGCACCGAAAAACAATTTTAAACACCCAAAAATTTAGAAAGTGTTCAAAAAGCCGTTATTGGAACATGTTCCCCTATTTTTTTTTTTTTGGCAGTAACTTCCAAACCGTTACAGACATCAATGTGAATTAGGTTACCAAGAGGTGAAAATATATTTGTTTGATCAATTTACTTGTCGAATCAAGGCGGAGCACTAGAAAGTAGCTTTTTAAATTGTTGTATAAATTTGAAGGCCGATAGGCTGTCAACTAAGCACTTTTTAAGTTCCTGGTTATATTCATTGTATTATTGCGCTGTATGGAAAAACAACTCATTCAGGGAAGGTTTTCCCATTTTTAAAATGACAAGTACGTAAATTTGAAGTCATTTCTTACTCCTGTGTGTATAAAATAAAATAAAACCGAGTTCATGGGGTCATTAATTAAATAATCATACGTCCTATATATTGAACTTATTTTTCTTAATTGGCTATCAACTATACTTTAAGCTATCCAACCCCTATTAGCATTAAGATAAAGTGAATTACAGGTAGGGAATTTCCTTTCCAAAGTTGATTTTAAAAATTTTCAATTACACGGTAAAAGTCTGTACTAAAGTCTGAAAGATACTTGCAAAATTAACCTACTCTTTTGGTGTTATATTCTATGCTTCCTGCATTAAAAAGGACCAACTTTTCCATCTGATTGTCCCGTCCAGCATTCTATCATAACTTACCCACCGTCTTGCTGACACAGACGGAAAATTAAACTGCAGTTATTTGAAATTTACCTAGTTGCCGTAAAATGTTTTTTTTTTTAGATCGCCAATCATACTTAATTATTATCTGAAAGGATATGTACCTTCGTAGCAATCAACAACCACCATAACATACGCGTTGTATTAAGAGAAATTCCGAGGAAAAATTGGTGACTTAATCTGTAGTACGTTACTTTTTAGAAGCATGACGATACTGTTATTGTTCACTCCAAAATTCCCAAGCCTCACCACTCCCATTCAATTGTCGTCGGTTTTTTTTTTTTTTTTTTTTAAGGAACTTTCTGTCATTGAATAACTCCCGCATAAGCAAAAGGAAACACTACATATTGTTGTTTTCATTTTAAGAGTTTATTATTGACGTAGATACGCAATTCAACTACGATAAATTGTCATCGTCTCTACTTAACCTTGATTGGCCATTTTTGTTATTACAGGCTAATGGCTTCAGTTCGCCAGTATTGATGGAGGTGAGTGTGCCAGTCGTTTCAAACACGAAGTGTGCCAGTTCGTACGGAGAGGACAAGATCACTGCTGGGATGCTGTGCGCCGGATACGAACAAGGAGGCAAGGACTCGTGCCAGGTACGGAGAAATTCCTTACGTCAAATAACGAAGGAAGCGTGGTTTTTGACTTTTCCCCAGTGCCTTGGCTCCTCCAAACAGGACGAGGCTGATCACGGGGAAGAAAAAAAAATTATAAAAGAAAAGGAGAAAAATATCCTTCAAAGGAACCAACCTTACCATTGCAAAATATTCAACTTTGAAGACTGGGTTATTCAAACTAATGTACTTATTAATTTATGTAATGCTTTGTTCAAAATTTTGTTTTTGTGATTTCGAAATGAAGAAATAAGCTTTTTAAAAAAATATATATAATATTAATTTTAGTTATTTCTTATGTTTTTCCATGATCATTCTCGTCCCACTGTAATCAACCTTTTATCTCCATATATATATATATATATATATATATATATATATATATATATATATATATATATATATATATATATATATATATCCATATATATATATATATATATATATATATATATATATATATATATATATGTATAAATATATATATATATGTGTGTATAAATATATATATATATATAGTGTGAATTAGAAATAACGAAGTTCATCATTCTTACCGGTTGCTAAATAATAAATAATAAATTAGTAAGGAGAGCGAAATACATATAAGATAAATCTACTTTAATTACTTTGCTAATTTAATCATAGGAACCTTAGTTGCTAATGCTTTTATAATGCATCATAGTCAAATATATCTTCGTATCATATGAGACGTTCCATGTAGTTCCAGGAGGACGCATTTATAAGACTGAACAGCTCTGAGCTAGATGATAAAAGCCGTCCTATTAAACATTATAAGCCAACGAGTGGTGTGTTAAAGCATGGTTTCAGGACAAATTCGTTTGTTCTGTTGCCCTGCAGTACGACTCTGGTGGCCAACTGTTTGCTTCCGGCATCCAGATAGGCATTGTGTCGTGGGGCCGAGGGTGTGGCCAGCCCGACTTCCCTGGAGTCTACGCAAGAGTGAGCTCCTACAGGACGTGGATACAATCCAGCACTGGAGTCTAGCCACCGCCGCGCCGCAGGAGCAACATTCAAAACTGCAGCGTTAAATATGGAATTTAATAAATTATTATAAACCAACATTTGTTAACTTTATCTGTGTGAATATAAGAGAGGTAACTTTACTTGCTTGATTTACCAAGAAATTGTTAGAGCTCTGAAAAAAATCTGCAGGGAAATGACAAGGGAATAGTTCTGCAATCGATATTCTGTGTGGTAGCATCTAATCTTCAATACTAGCAGCAGAACACTTTCCACAGGGTGATTGCAATTTTATCTGTTGCAGGATTAATCCCGAAGTTTTCTGATGGAGTAACTAAATTATAAGCAGCAGAGACAGTGCTCTGCCATAAGAGTTATATTTATAGCTACAGAAAAATATCTCAACAGGACAAAATATCTAGTTATGTTTAGCATTAGGACTACTGCAGGCTGTTCATGGTAAAGTGAGTACTTTTTAAGGCCCTTCTAAATTTTTCCTCTCATCCAATCTACATCTTCCTGCTGTTTTTTAATATAAACATTGCAATGTGACCAATAAATACAGTGAATATGTTTCACCATCCGCAAAATTTAATACCTGAGACTACCATAAGATTTTTTATTAGTGGGAGGGCCTTAAAAGTGCTCACTTTACCGTGAACAGCCTATAGTTATTTGTTTTGATATTTTATATCAACCACCGAAATTACAATAAAATATCTAACCGTTTTAGACCCACTTTAATTTAGTGTTTCAGGTGTTGCACGCAAAACGTTTTGTGATCTGTGCGGTGCTTAAGTCGACACAACACTTGTATAGTTGTCACAGCCAATGAGCTGTTAAATATATGTTCGTCTACAGTTAATTGAACCAATTATGTCCTAGAGCAGTAAGATGGTTTGCGAATCATTTACACACAGGTAAGATCATTGGTCGTTGAGCTTCGCAATGTGCAGTACATACCAAAAATTGCCTATGCGTGCGGAATGTAAACAATTGTGTACATTGGATCTGAAATGGTAAAGGCTAGCCCTTTTTTGATGATTTCATATGACTTTTTTTACATTCCTTTCTTGATTCGCCCACTAGTCCAAAACAAAAGAAAACAAAAAAAAAAGGAAAAATTAAATTAATTAATACAGACGTGCAAATTTTCGTTATTTTATGGGGACAAGTTGTATTACGTTTCGTCGTGTGGGATTGATGACCATCAGGTCATCAATTACACAAATAGATTGGCACTAAATTACGGCAGCGCAATGAAAGAACGTGAACAGTACTCTGATAACACAAGACAACCTACAAAGCGAATACTGACACCCGCGGAGCTATCCGAGAGGGAGGGGAGTGGGAGAAACGATGGCGGTATATAAAGTTTTCCTGGCACTGACCGAGCCTTGGTTATTCTCATCTCTCCGCTCAACTAAGAATCAACCATGCTGCGAAACGTTCTCCTCGTTACGTTGACCATTTCCTGCGGTGAGTATAGCATGTTAGTTCAGAAACTTCCCTTCAAAACTGCAACTCTTTATGAATCTACCTGTTTCTATTTCTACTCATCGTGGGAACTTTAGTTACACTGTATGGTATAAAAATACCATATAGTGTATTGTGCATTCGTTTCATAGCTTAATGAGTACTTGTTAAAATCTTCGTAACGTATTACCTTGCAATAATTAAAAAACTGGTAAGCACATGGAAAATTTATATACGAGTCTTACACTTTACATTTCGCTGCAATATGTATATGCAAGACGTCTACTGGGATTTTTGTAAGTAGTATCTGATTAGAGGTGTATGCAGGGGAAGGGGATAGGAAGGTTGGAAATCCCCTTCCCCAAATGGGACTTGTTTTACATTGAGTAAAATGAGGTTATTCTTATAATATAAAAAAAAAAAAAAAAAAAAAAAAAACCTACACTGTTAATCAGTGCCGTTTTATGAGCATGTGAGACCCGGGGGCAACATAAATCTGACGCCCTCTTTACAGCTACAGTTTAGAAATTATAGTTTTAAACCATAACACATTTATACGAAATTTAAATACCTTTACTATGGGTTAATTACTCATCATACAATGCCGACTTAGCCTTTTATTCTAAGTTAAGTTACAGTGTTTTGCGAATGCGTATGTTACTAAACTAGTTTACTACCTCAGATGAAAAATAAGTTACTGTTATGCTAGATATAATAAACACGTGTACTTAAATTAGTAATATCTGCAGCAACCCCTCATGGCTAAATTGTAATTTTAGAAAAGTCAATTTATTGTAAATTATTTCTTTTAATCCAAAAAAGTGGAATGTTGGGTCCAGTGCAAATGCGCCTCCCCCCACCACCGCCCGCCCACGGACACAGCCCTGCTGTTAATAATGTAGTATCGTTGCATTCCTAATTTAATAACCGGAAATTAAAAAAAAAAGTATTCGGATAGCCTATCCAATAAGTACTGACATTTGTATGTACAACTAAAACTTAGTGCTAAACGCTGACAAGTCTTCGGACGTATAAAATATTTTTACATGCTTTTCGTTAACAGGCACCAGGAAAGGAAGTGCATTTTGATTAAAAATTTTGTATTTAAGTTCTGGTCAGCGTTTGGAGAACGTGGGGGCGACCTGAAGGGTGCGATCTGTGCAGTAATTAATATAAGTAAAACGTACATTTTAGACTAACCTAACATTCTAACCTACATGCTTGTATAGGCCGTTCACTATACAGTGAGCACTTTGGAAAGCCCTGCTAAAAGTTGACTTTCTTGCCCATTATGGATCCATCCACCACATGAAAACAAACATTGCCATGTGACTGCCATGTGATTGCCAAATGTTAATAAACTCAATGTATACATTTTAGGACTGATAAATGTAACACGTATATTATATATAAAATATGTAACATATATGATGTATATAACACATGATATATAATGTATATGTATGTTTATATGTACGCATATATATATGTATGCATATATATAATGTAAAATATACAATATATATAAAATACGTAACATATATAATTGTTTGGGTCATCTCATAGCTCCGATAGACAAAAACTTTACACAACAAACAATTGAAAAATTGACGCCCTCGCAATGAAGTCATGGAAACTGTGAAAAAGCAAACATTAAAGTTTGGTGGTGACCATGGACCAACACGACACGTTAAAAAAGGACACACATTAGTTAAGTCGAAAAATAATTTGGAAGGGCAGCCAAATCTAGATATTGAAATAGACTAGTACTATTTCACACCCAAGGTACAACACCACTTGTCACACAAATTACCAAACATTTAAAAACTATACCGCAAACTTAAAGTTTCCCATGACTCACCGTTTTCTAAGTGCGCCATCGCTCTGTAGCGTGACAAGTAAAAGATCAGCTCCAAAACATGGTAGTTCTGTTTGGCCTCAGCTGACTGAAGTTAAGTGCAACTAAGCCATCAGGAAAAAAACATACATCATGCAGGCACAAGGTAGCGGCGTAACGCAGCAGATGTCTGAAGCGTATAAAGTCGACAGAGCGAGGCCGTGCCAGGACTTAAAGAAAAAATAACAAATAAAAAAATAATGACGCAAGAAGGGGAAAGGGGAAGTCAGGGAGGCAAGGAAAGACGAGGGGATCTGAGCTAAGCAAAGAGTACACCACTGCATAGAAGTAGATGGTGCTAATAAACTTAACGTGATAACGCAAACGTGGCAGTATATAAAAAAATTTAATATATAAAAAATAAAAAATTTAAAATATATGCATGTATATGTACATTTTAAGGATAGTTTTATATGCACCTTTATAAATGGAGATAAATATATTTCAACATATGCCTATAATGTATATATAAAATAAAAATAATTTACAATAAAAATATAAACATATCAACAAATGCAATTGTGTATATGTATATATAGTTTTTTTTGACACTGTTACTCTGTGTTCGTACCCTTCTGAGACCCCCCCAAAAAGAACTGAACATTTATACTGTGATTTGAAGTGGTAAAAGAAGGGTATACCAGGCTTGCAACTGGCACAACTTTCATTTGTACAAAATAATTCTAAAAATAATGTATATTATTTATAGCTAAGTGAAATGCCGATCTGGTGATAGCCACATTTCCGGTGTCTCTTATGGCTCAACTGGGTGTGACATTTCCTTTTTGTCAAACCCATACAGACCTCAAGAAACCAATTTTGTAGGTAAAGTGCATGGACTCTCATCATTGTTGTGGTTCCTTCATTGCAATGACTGCAACAAAGCTAAAAACTTAAATGAGGAAAGTATTTAAAGGAAAGTACTATACTTACAAAAATGGTTCATGCGTGCACACACAAAGCTGAAATAAATGTAAAACCAATTATTAATGTAATTAATATTATTAATGTAAAACCAATACATATCCACAAATGACAGCAAAATGATAATGTAAAGGACAAATTATAAAAGTAATACTTACAGGCAAGTTACTGTGCATAGCGATAAGTACTTGGTTTAACTTTCCTTGTTACTATAGCTGTGCGTCAATAAACAGCCACTCAGAAGCCCCGACACTTATACCATGTTATCAATTGAAAAACTTATTTATAAATCAAGAAAGTGTGTATTTTGACTTCGTTCCAGGGAAGATATTTTCTTTTGTATATTTATGGATAATCACAACCACGGAAGTTTTGTAACACTTTTAGGTAATGTTTGAAGTACATAAGAAATGTAAATAATTTACCATTTTCAAAATATCTCAGATGTATTGAAACTATTTATTTTTGGAAAAAACCCACTGCCAACTCTATGTACAGACCTTAATTTCTTCGGTACAAATCTAGCAACATAAACAAACTAATATTATTATCGTTATATCAATTGTAGCCAGGCCACTGTGATTTTGTGTTGTGTATGTGCTTATCACTATATTTGCGAATGTGTTTGGTATGTCAATTGTAGCCCGGTCGTTATTGAAAGCTAGCTCATACAGCTTCTTTTGAAATACTTAATTTAACACATACCCTGCGTAATGTAATCTAACCTTTACAAAACATGCACTCGCAAGTAAACAGGAGCTCTGGGAGTCTGGCGTTGTTGACTATGATGTGTAATTTAGAGTTACATTAAATTTCAATAACTACAATATTTTTGCAGCCAAAGTGGCAGATATTACAAACAATTATGCGTACTCAATAACGCATACTATCTTCGTTGATATTTCTCAAAAGGTATCAAGTTGTCTTGTGGAACATCCATTTCGAAATTTAAACATGGAATCGTTCTATAGGCCTAACTGTTGACAATTAATTGTAAATACTTTCTAATTCTTATTACGGCAACCATTAACAAATAATACAATTAGGCCCACACTTGCATCACGAAAGAATGTCGGCAACAAGCACAGCTATAGGTCTATAGTTAACAAAACCAGCTTCAAGATTTTGTAGTTTATATGTTGGAACACCTTTGGTGTAGCATCAAACTGCGACGTTTATGTTATGTTAACACTAGTAAAACTTGACACTGTAACTTGGAATGAACAACTACATGAACACAAAGTTACACCTACATTACAAAATAACACAGTGATTTCAAAACGTATCCAATTAATGTATAATTATTGACTATCAAATTTGCACTTTTTATAATGACAGATTTGAAAGAAAGGTTAAACAGATGGGCGTAGGTAGATAGGTGCAGATAACTTTTAATATTTTTTGTCAAACTTAGGATATAACATTTAGTTCGCACACTCACATTAATATATTAATGTTGCGTTTCTGCTATCTTTCATTTACTTTATAATTGTTATTTAATTTTCCGTTTATAATATCACGATTCTAATTGTCGATTTATTCTTGTTCTTTTTCACTTTTTTTTACTGGGGATAAGCGGCGAAAACACGTCGTAAAAAACACATTTACATTTACCTCCGAACAGTCGCAGATGAAATTTTCATAATTTATGCAACTCGTTCGATCACCTTGCACGGCTTCATCTCTCCGCGACGAATTAAAGAATAAATACTTTCGGCGAGATTTATAATGTCCTCCTGACGCTGAATATTTGTACGTACTTTACTGGAACTCATCACTTTAAACAAAATCACTACAGCACAATTAAACACTATACGACCTATAATAAAACAATGCTGATTGTAGATAAGCTGAAAAATAAATGAGAAATATTAAAACACAACAACTTCCAGCTTCCAAATTTGTAATTTGCCTCACAAGCAAAGCCAAGCCACAAGCATGAAGGAACCACAACAACGGACCGTTGGTTTTGACCGTTGCGCCGATCACGTGACACAATACAATTATGGGTTACAGTAAATACATTATATCTACGCCAATAGTTACTTTAAAGTGTATAAAATAAACCTCAAACAGCTTAAGTAGCCATAAATTTAAACGTTACACTTGCAATGCCGCGTTATTTCGTAGAACTATTTTTCACATTTCACTGCAGCCTGTGTGGTGACACACATGGTTATATATACGCAGTTGCGGGCGGTGGTTTTTTTTTCAATGGTTGATTTCTAAAGTTCCCACTTTAACGTGAACGGTCTTTAGTCGCGACGCATCACCATAGCTACCGTGCTAAAACGGTTTATGTTCGAACACAATTAGAACTCCGAATTATATTTTGCCAAATGCAAATTCAAGCAAAGCGTTTTTAGTTTAGGTAAAATGCTTTGATGAAAATTTTTGTTTAAATAAATATCTAATGCTGTAAAACTTTTCATCACGCAGCTGCTGTTGGTTTGAAATGGTTGAAGTTTTAATTTTGTGCGTTTATTTCACATTCGTTTCATTTGATTAACTCATATTATTATTTCAGCTGAACGCATATCATGATATCCCATGCTATATCACAAATTATTCTATGCAAAAGCAGGCCGGCTTTTGGCGTACGTGTATGGAGGGGGAAAAAAAGGCAAATAAATTTTAGCTCTTATCAATAGCAGTATTTCTTAGTATATGCTGTTCACGGTAAAATTAGCTATTCTGCATGCATGCACGTTGTGTGTTCTTGCACCTTATGTATAATTAACATAGCCACGGGTCCCATTGCTTTATTCATACGTTGTCCAAGCGAAACTATGAAATTATTACAAAAGTAAATAATTTGCAAATATGCTCATTTTTACACTTTGACGCATAAAAAAATAAAGAAAAATAAATCATTTAAGTTATTAAAAATGGTTTGTTAGCACTTTCTATTCGGCGCTGAGATATGGAACTATTTCCCCTGCATCTCTACCAAGTTTACTGGGCGCATGCCACACAGCGAGCCCGTTAAGATACACGCCACGCAGAAGCAGCGACATTTTCCTGAGATTCATTTGAAAAGTGCTCACTTTATCGTGAACAGCCTTTACTGTCAGGCGTAACCTACATAAAAAAAAATAAAGTATTTTTGCAAGGTTAGTCGTGTTCGCTGAGATGCGCACGCAGTTTTCATTTAGTTTTCATGTACTGCGCGAGGTGCTGTAGTGGTGAACCATTAAACTCTCATGCGGGAGGACGCGCGTTCGATTACCGATTTAGCCATCCCAGTTTTGGTTTCCCGTAGTTTTTATAAATTACTCCAGGCGAATACAGGAATGGTTCCTCATTACACGCCATGGCCGACTCCTTCCCCGTTCCTCCTTCTCTGAACAAATTGTCCCGTCTGTAGTTGATACGTTAAGCCCCTGTCACACTGTCAATTTTTTTCCGTCAAACCGCTTCCAATAAGTTTGGCCAAATAAAGTTGGACAGTCACGACGTCATCGAAACGTCATAAACGCTGCCATATTCGTCTGAAAAAGTTGGATGGCTTCAGTTCCCATGAAACATTTTAAGATTGGACCGGTTCTAGAATTTATTTGATGTTTGGTGGGCTCATACAATCAGAATCGTGCACGACGAAAATTGACGTCAAGAAACTTTAAAATATCGAACAATTTCTGGAAGAGAAATAGATGTAGAAGCTGTCTGGGCATGAATGCATTTATAACTGAATAGTGTACATAATGTTACGAACTCAGAGGCATTAAATTTCATTGTGCAAGAAACATCTCTGATAAATAAAATTTTAATTCAGTAAAGAAGCGAAAATACATTGCAACATTCCTTACATTTCTTCCTTTAATGGACTGCACGAAAAAACGAAAGCAGTAGCTCACTATGAAAATACTTTTTAAATGATATTTCGAATTAGATTCTCCCAGTAAAAAATTTGAGTGTGACACATTTTCAAACACGTTCAAGATTATTTGAAAACATTTGTTGGAAGGAAAAATTTGATGGCCGTATTTTGACTTCAAATTTTATTGTCAAATTTAGCTGGAGACGAACATTTGACAGTGTGGCAGGGGCTTTGTGCCCAACCAATCAACACTGTAAAAAAGTGTAAAAATACACGTATAACCTTTTGGTAATTACATTTTCTGTGTGTAATTTGTAAAAACAAGTACGGTAATACAGTACGTGTGAATTTACAGCAATGTACAACTTTATTCATAACATAGTACAATGATATAAAAAAACCAAATGTATTGGTATATTAACAATAAGAGGGGTGTAAATTTAAAAAATTGAAAGAATGTGTAAAAATCCACGAACATGAAGTATTAAAACCCAAATCTTTGTATTTTTACAACTACACCAATGTTGTATTAAAACAGGTACATAAGTGTAAAAGTACATATTTTCCTATGTTTTCCTAAAAACGCAAATGTACTGGTATATTGACATAAACAAAGGTGTAAAATTACAAATTCGAAAGTATATGAGCATATATTTACATATATAAATTTATGGTAACTTTACATTTTTATGTGTAATTTCCTAAAACGAGTACAGTATTTGTAATTTCACACTAATGTTCCTGTGAATTTATATATAACTACAAGCATTTGCTTAAAACATGCGATCTAGCGGTAGAGAGTAGAACTACTTCGAACTCCTATTGTGTGTTCGAAAGGAAATCTTAACTCCCACTGTGGAATATGCTGGCTTTTGTATATAACTACCAATTCTACATCTGAAGTTAATCGTTATCCACATTTTGGAAATAATTTTTTATAACGCTGTTAAACCACCACGCTACAAAACTGAGTTATATTACATTAAAATTATAGAAATACACTTACAAAATTCTATTTAACATCTTAATAAGTAAAAATTACAGACTAGTACGGAAACATTATACCTACAGAGTACATGTATTTGGGTATGATGAACATTATATAGTAACAGATTACCATAACAATGATAGTGTTAATTTACAATGTGTGGTATAAAATCAGGTACGAAGTACATGTGATTTAATGTGATGATTAGTGAAAGAAACAGACAGGTATGATAAAATTACACTAACAAAGTTAGTGTAAATTTACATTATGTGGCTTGAATTGGTAACAAAAAAAAAGTATAATGACACATACAGAGTACACGTGATTGAATATAATGATTAGTAAAAAGAACAAGTACAGTAAAATAACACTGGCATTGTATTTGTAAATATACATGGGGCACGAAGTAAAAGTACACGTACACATGTACATGTAAAAACACACGAACATGTGTGGAGATTGTGCTGCCACGTAAATTCGTGTAAAATTACACAATTGTTTTTACAGTGAACCTAAAAGCTGTTCCGATAAAGTGAGTATTTAAAAAAAAATTAACCTTGGAAAAGCGTCACTACTCCTACGTGCATATATTTTAAAGGCACACAGAGCGACAGGCACCCAGTAAAGTTGGCAATGGTGGAGGGAAAGTAGTTCCATATCTTAACGTCAAATAGAACGTGTTAGGTAACCATTTATGATAACTTAAATTGTTTATTTTGCTTCCGTTATTTTTAATACATCGAAGTGTATATACGAGCAGATTTGTCAAGTATTTACTTTTCTAATAATTTCGCAGTTTCACCTGACCGACGCATTAATAAAAAGATGAAGCCCATTGCTATGTTAATTTTACATAAGGCGGAAAAATATGCGACGGGCATACGAGTAGATCTTAAGCAGGGCTTTCAAAAGTGCTCACTTTATTGTGAACAGCCTTCAGCGAGGAAGCAGGAATGGTAATGTTTTCCCCTGTACTTTCACTGTAGCGTTCCTACACTTGCCCAGGAAACAGTCAAATGCATAGGGAAGTTCCCAACTATTTACAGTAGCGACGCTGAACTTCCCTGCATCTGCCGCTTCATGTGTGGTATTATTACCATACAGTGTACGGGTTGAAAACTTCCATTACAGTGTAGGAAGTTTGCCAGAAAAAATTTACATTGAAGCAAACCCCAATCTAATGAAGTGAAAGGGATTGATATGGAAGGGCGGCGTTTTGCCCGAAAGAAACGATAGGCGCTGTGAAGGCATACGTGCGTGCTGGGTCGGTCGTGAGAACACGTCGCCAAGCCGTGCGCTCTGGAAAACACTGTGTCATTTAGTGTAAAGGCTGTTCACGATGAAATTAGCACTGTAGAAATGAACCTTAGAAAAAAATTCACTGGCCCTCGATGCATATATCGTAATGGGTGCACTGTGTGACATTCGCCCAGTGAAGTTGGTAACGATGGATGGTAAGTAGTTAACACACCTTAAGGTCAGATCAAAAATGTTTTGTTACCATCTGTAACAACTTAAAATTATTTATTTCGCTTTTTTTTTTTTTTTTTTTTTTTGTAATGCATCAAAATGTAAAAATGAAAACAGATGTCTAAATATTTACATTCTTAATCATTTCACAGTTTCGTTTGACCGACGCATGAATAAAGTGATGAGGCCCATGGCAATGTTAAATTTAAATAAGTCGGAAGAAATCGCAACTTGAATGCAAGTAGATCTTAAACAGGGCTTTCAAAAGTGCTCATTTTACCGTAAAACAGTCTGTGTCCGAATCACAGCACGGTAAAAGAAAAAAAAAAAGCCCAAACAATGTATTCTGTGTGCGTATTTCTGTTACTCTCCTCACGAACTCGGAATTTCAACTTAAAAACAGTTTTAATGTGGTCTGAAACTTAATATTTTATAGAAATTTTATTTTTATAAACTGCTTAAATTGGTGAAAGCTTAAATAACCAGTGAAAACCAGTAAGGGGGTTCACATGATTGAAAACTTAAGCAGTCAGCAATAGGATTTCTGAGTCAGCAGTAACGTCGCAGAACTTATATAGCCTATTTGTGGTTTCATCACACTTTCTCTATCCAACCGTTAAAAATCACCCCATGTATGACGTGTTTGGTTGTTTCTTAAATATATCTTGTATCACAATCGTTTTATAAGTCTGTTAACATGAAATTATTTTATATTGACGTGAATACATCTTTAAATTTGCGACCATAGTGGGAGGCAATTCAGAAAATCCGTTGATAATAAAATCGGGGATAGAGTTTGGCCTTGCAGCTCCGAATCAATCGTCTACGTTCAAAATTCAAGTACACCACTCCATTGCCAAAGGATTAAAGAACATGTTATGTTGAGTGAGGACTGCGAAGCATTGTGTGTTAAGGGGAAGGGGGGGGGGGGGGGGGAACGCCGCAATTTTGAGTTCGGTTCGCCACGTCTCATAAATCTCGCGTAGTATAACTTTTGACAAGGGGAATCTACGGCGCTCAAGTTTCAATCGACATCTCTCGTCAAGATCAATCGATTGCGTGTATAAAAACATTTGTGTGGCATGGTTATGGTGAAATTTTATGAGTTTAATGTTAAAAATTAAGAAAACTTAACACAATGTCAGCCAATACTCGTCAAAATACAGAAATCGTATACCGTTGGAAAGAGTATCTCAAAAGTAATCCAGTGATATCCATAAAACCCCATATGATCTAGTGAAGCGGTGCCGGGAACGTAAAAAAAAAAAAAAACATAAAGGCGTCCGAGCGCGTCAATGTAGACGTATTCACGCAAAACAAACGGCCGTGTCCCCAACACAGCCAAACCCAATTTTCCGTTAAATTGAAATGCTGCCAATATTTGGTCTATATATTATAATATTTTATTTATAATAAACATTTATAAAAAAAACAGTGAGAAAACATGTGTGTTGTTAACGCCTAGTAAGAAATAGTTATCATACAAAATATTATTACAACTGAGTGCACACGATTTCAGCGCGTTTTACTTTGGTGTAATTTTCGACTTATTTAAGCTTTGGTTGCATGAGGCGGAAGAATATCCTGGAAAAAGAACTGTAGCAGGTCTTTAGAAAAGTGTGAAGTAACAGCGAATGGGTTATATAGGACTACACAATAACGATTTATTTATATTTGCCTGCTGCTAAAAACAAGTGCGTAGAGGAAAATTCAATTAAATAAACGCCTATTTCCATTTAAAATTCAAACAGCATATTTAAAAATCCTACTGCTAACCACTTAAGTTTTTTTTAAATTTGTAAACCTCTTAAAATATACATAAGACGAAGCATAGTTTACGTTTATTTTAACCCTTTTCTTCAGGCCTGAAAAAATATTTCATGAACAGTTAAATACGTTCACAAAAACGAATTGATAAAAAATGTTATCCAATAAGTGTTAAAATATTTGTTACGTAATCTGCATTTAAATAATTTTGTGATATTTTGCTAAAACACGTGTATTTTATTAATAACTGGTTACGAAACATTAGCAGCAAATTTTTTAAAGGTCATGTTCTAGCGATGTCTGTAACTCCTACAAAAATTAATCGTAGGATATTTCTATACCAACAGTGTCCCCTGTGTTTGAAAATGGCTTGTTGATGAATCATTTTAAATGATGTAAGGGTATTCAATCAGAAACGAAGACTTCGACGTAACCATATAACGCCATAAAACAAACAACACGTACTAATAACTGCTCCGCTTACTGCCGGGGGATACACTTTCACTGAAAATAAAGTTCTTGTGTCGACGTGTACATTGATGGAAACATAATGGCGCAGAATAAACTTTGGCGATCAGTTACATCAATAACTTCCTTCTTTAGTTGTTCTGCTCTGGTCAGTTTTAATTTTCTGATAACCTCGAAACTTTACTGCCATTTGATTTTCTTTCTTCTCGGCACCTCGGCACTTACCGCTTGATGAGCACGATTGTTCTATGAAATGTTCGTCGCAGTGTTATGTTCCAACTTTATGTCATTTCCCTTGTACATTCTCTGCAGTTTCATGTTAACCGCTGTTCATTAAAGAATCGTTAAAAAAAATTATTACAAAATAAATTTTTTTTTATCGTTAAAAAATTTCAAAGTTTCAAGCGACTTAGAAGTATTAAAGACAGACAGTCTTATTATATAATAGGATAATAGGGTTCTACTATGCATTTATAATGCTCTAACTCTAAAATGGCAGTTTGTCTGACGTCTGACGTTCACTTGTTCGATTACAGCCCGTTGAGCTGGAGGTGAGTTTTCCTGTGTAGTTTACCATCCCGGTCCCAAGGAAATGGAAGTACAATTTTTTTGGCACTTGTGATATATATTTACTCCAAATAACTTCTTTAAATTCCGTAGATTTTTGGGATCCGACATAGAAAAACTGAGGAAACGAGAAGCCCTATATAACAATTTTTGGAACCTTTGCACACAAATATTTTGCTGGATTGGAGCTATTATTTCGCGTGATGTCTTGGGTAACAATTATATACAAATTAGGACGTTAGAAATAACTCACGATAAATGCATCACACTGGTGTTTTTTTTACTCACAAAATTAGTAAAAATAATTGTGTATAAATGCCTTATCCTGATTTTTCTATATTTAACAACAATAGAACTGTAGAATATAGTTAGTCGAAAATTTGTAGCATTAATTTATGTACCATAGAAATTTAATCGTAACATTCATAAATATAGGCTGTTCACGGTAAAGTGAGCACTTTTGGGGACCTAGTTACTTTTTCCTTTCGGCCATTTTATTCCTTTAACCACCATTGTAAATAAATTTTGCTATGTAAGTAATAAACACAGTGTGTATATTCCACCTCACTCGGAACTTAACGTCTACGGCTAAAATTAAATATATATATTGACTGTTATTCTAAATGAGAGGGCTTTCAAGAATGCTCATTTTACCGTGAATAGCATGTACTCATCTGCTAGATGAGGTACATGTTAGACTCGGTGCATGAAAGAAAATAAATTTCATAACTCATAGCGGTAAGATCTGATTCACTGAAATTTTTTTTTTATATATATATTTTGGTGTGTGCATGAATTTTGAACGCCTTTTCTCTTTCAGCGAAATAAGTTCAAACAAAATTCCAAACCCGTTGTGGAATATGAAATCATTAATATATTTCCCTACAAAAAGTTACAATAAATAAATAAATAAACGATATAAAGATTTGCTGTCGTCAAAGATGTCCTCAAAGCAGGTTTATGTTTGTACTACGTGTTTGGTTTTTTATTTCAGTTCGTCGTGTTTCCTTCCATCTACAGTAAAATGTAACATTTCCAATGAAATGGTGTCTTCCATTTAAATGTTGATCAAGTGATAGTGTACAGCTGTTTGAAACGGAAATACATTCTTATTTGAGTGCGTGTAAAGCAAAGGATGAAAGATTTAAACTGCCACTAGTTCAAATACTACGTTACGAATAAAACCCATCCGATCATAAATTTATCCAAGAAGTGTGTCAACAACTGTCCAGTTAACTGTATATCAGCCATAAGAAAACATTTCAGCACTGATACGAGCGAGGGACATTAACGCAGAAATACTGTTGAGTTTATAATGTCCAGCCACTCTCCTTTCTTTGAACACGATACAATAATTTCAACCAGAAAATGTATCAGACTTCGGTAATACGCTTATACCGGAAGAGGATACGGAAACTGCATTATAACGACAGCCTTGCAAACTTTTTGAAAACACAGACACTGTATTGGTGTTTTATACGAAACTAAAGACTACACGTATATTTTGAGGTGTCCAAATAGCGTGTCGATGAACTGTATTAAATCTATAATTCGAAAGTATTACTTATATAAGCAGAAGCGTTGTTTCTACGAGTAATTATCAATTTCAGTTTTTTAAAAGCGTTATGATTATTTCTGAAAGTACGCGAGAAAACAGAAATATCGGATATTATAAAAATTTACTAAAACTGTGTCGAAAAGTGGGGTAACATTGTGATCAATAGCGGATGGAGTCGCAAAGTATTACAGCCAGTGTCCGCTGTTTGCTGTACGTGGTAGTTTCCTGTAGTACACATCTGCCATTAAAGTATAGGCTATTCACGGTAAACTGAGCACTTTCAAAATCAACCTTTGAAAAATGTCACCGGCACTACCTGCGTGTCTTTTAACGGGCACATCGACTGGCGAGCGATTAGTAAAGTTGGTAACAACGGAGGGGATGTAGTAAGTCTACAACGTCTAAACGTTGAATTAGAAGTGCTGGGATAACATTTGCCAGCATTGAAATGGTTAGTTTTTGCGTTCTGTTTTTTTTTAATGCATACAAGTTTAAAAGTTAGAAATCTTGCAAAATATTTATTTTTCTAATAGTTTCAGAGTTTGATTTGACTGATCCGTGAATAAAATGATCAGATCTATGGACATTGTTGATTTTGCATGTGGCAGAAGGATATACAATACGCATAAAAGTAGATACTAAGCAAGGATTTAAAAAGTGTTCAGTACACCGTAAACAGCCTATAGAAGAAGAGTAGCTTCCAATGGAACACTACACCTGACATATGAAAGAAGGGTACATATATATTGCAACATTTTAATATTTATTTAGAATTTACATACTGAAATATTAATCATTTAATAATATAAAAGTATATTTTAAATCAAAATTCAAATGTTTATACATTATGAATGCTTCAAAAATACAAATTAAAAAAAAAAAATTTCAAGCAAAACCATTATCAAAATTACTCGGGTTGTATGTGGTAAAATATTAGTGACAATATTTACAAGAAAATTAATAACTTATTTTAAGCACGTGTATTTCAGTTATTAAAACTATAACTTTCGTGGCTGAAATGGATGTACGCAAAGCCAAGTATTCAATTGTAAACAGTGTTATTAATATTTTATTTATATACAGCCATGGTAAATGTTATGGTTGTTTTGCTTGATGTTGCCAGGTTAAGCCACTTGTTTCCAGTTTAATGACAACAATACGTTGACACCCCCCAACCAAAAAAACAAAACTAATTAATGGAGTGGTAACCAATTAATGTTAAATATATCATCATCGACCATGTCGAGAACAATGTCGTGTACTTGAGAAGAAAATATCCATTCGAGGGGTCTGCTCAGATTTCTTGCCGCTCCCTTCTTGGGTGATTTTCCTTCAACAACTTTATTAATTCGTTTTTGAATAAAATATCGACAGAGGATAGTCATACATGAAAGTACCTGCAAATAACTGGGATTGGCTTGGAGATGATAGTAATACAACTGAAAGCGCTGAACTCTTTTTGTGAATAAATTAGAAATGTCGGTGGAGAATGAACCCTTGTAAGCAACTAATTTATTTCTGAAAAAAAAAAAAAAAAAAAATTTAAAAAAATAAAAAAAAAAAAATTAAAAATAATATATCAGGAGATAAATCTATGGTTTCCGATCTGGATCTGAAACAAGAGTAAAACTAAGCTGTAAAGATTTTTTTAAACCAACTTTTCATTAAAATGCATAAAAAAGGTTTAAAAAAATGATATTGTCATAAATTTCTGCGTTAGAAAGTTTCAATCATATTATTGAAAATAAAATCATGGGCACCAATATTAATTTTATTACTAGAAATTATTTTTACGCAGTTTTTTTTTTAGAAAAGTGATACATGTTAGGACATCCATAATTCATGTTTTGAAAGGAAAGATATAAACTTCTGTTTATAAAAGTTCATTCTTGAAGATGGCTGCCATCTTCAGTCATTTTATGCCGAGAACATTTTAATTACTGGACGTACCAATGAAAGAAAAACCAGTTAATATTCACGTTACTGGAAGGTAATAGTTTTTGATTTCTCGTTTTTATAAAGAATCTTGCTGTAATGAAAACTGTAGCACACAGAATGTGTAATTATGATGGATAAATACGTATACCATACCCACAATAATGAGTTCTCATTTTATTCTCTCGCAATATGAACTGTTTTTCTGAGCCCGGATATGTATACAATATTTCTTGGAGGCAGTATCGATTAGTTTGGATTTACTTCCCAGAAAAAAATACCAAGGTAGTTTTATTCAATTTGTTTGCGAGCATTACAGTTCATCAATTCAAAGTCTACCCTGAGATCTAACCAGAATAACAGTCAAGACAAAACCATGTAGTTTAGCAATTAATATATTAAAGTTTACACTTTTGTTTCTAGTAATATGATTATTTTTTCTGAAGGCAGTAATTTAAGCAAATATGTACCTAAGTTTTTTTTTTTTTTATGTTAGCCTGGTATTACAAAAAAATTCTCTACAAAATATTATGTTATTCTTTTTAGTCTTTGAAACTATAATGTTGGCAGACCTCATTTCCTTTCTTACACCACAGTCACGCATTGAAAGTCGTCAACAAACAAGGATCTTATGCTTTACAGTCCTTCACACTAAAAGTGGGCAGACCAAAATCCTTTTTTACTCACACCTCAGTCTCACGTGGCAGTTGTCAGGTTTTACCCTGACCTACCATAATTCTAAGTGTTAGATGTACGTCCGTGGTAGGGACGAGAACTAGATACGTCTCAGGGCTGAGCCCCTTACGCCTACAGGGGAGGGAATCCATGCAAGGAGGCACGCATCGCGGTAGAGAGGGATTGGCTAGCCATGGCCACGTTTTGGGTCCATGACTGCCACCCTAAGTTTACCTATAGTTAACCTATAACTAAGAAGCCTAAGGGGGAAACCGGCATAGGCACCATAAAAACCCTTTTGACAAAATAAATAATTCAAAATTATTGCATGTATCATTACAAAATGCTACAGGAGACAAATGTGTAGGAACCATGCACTTTATTAGTTGGTAGAGAAGTACTACTAGGGAGGGGGGGGGGGGGGCGGGATCTTATTTGTCTCCATTGTGAAGGTTGGCGATGGTTTAACCAGAGTGGTGTGGAAATCACTCAGATGGGGTGGCAAGTTGTCAACGAATATGAATTTCTTGAGCGCTGCTGTCCCGGACGGAACGGACAACACGGCTGGCTGAAGCAACTCGCGCCGCAGCGCAGGCGAGAGGATTCCGGGACCCAGCAATGGGCGAAGTTACCGACCTTTCCTTCATATTTTTATCTACCCGAAATACCATTTGATGCTAAGTTGTTACTGGGTGCACATATGTACAAGGGCTCTGCAACATTAAGAGAAATGAGAGAGACATGGAAACAATGTATCGTGGTCGGGACAGCGTTTGTGTCCAAGGTTTCATGTCGATCGATATGTGGAAGTGGGTCAAAACTAGCTTACACGATTTCACCATAACTAACGAGTGAAGCTGAACAAAAGATTGTAAAGAGAGCCTAGTCTAAATGTATCGACAATTCCTGCGCAGAATGAGAGACATTTTCAAACAATGGCGAAAAAAAATATAATTGGTGCTTCACACAGTTTGTCTAACGCAACAAAGGAATCGAAGCACTCTTTCCAAACCGTGCCTTAATATTTGACGAGTTCTAAGTATTGATGAAACGATCACTGATTTGTGGATTTAAGATGCAATGGCCAGCAGCAAAAGCGATCAAAGAAAAATACATAGGCCGGACATCTTTGAATTTTTGTACAGTTTACTGTCAATTTGGACTTTAAAAATTCTTTGCCAACTGATTACTAACATTGGCATTGTTTGACCACAGCCTCAATGTAACTTTGTTTTTCCTTCGGATCATGTACACTTTGCCATACAAATATGAGGACCTAGAGAAAATCATTGGATAAAAAGAACATTCATTAGTGTGATGATAAAGACGAAAGGAAGAAGTCATTGCAATACCACTGCATAAGACGATCATTCTTCCACTCGTTGCTCAGAAAAACGGCACGTTTAGTACGTATGTTCGCAAGCATAGATTGTTGGAAACCGGCTACTGGGCAATCATCGAAGAATGGCGGCACAATCGGCAGCAGGGCATGTCTTCACCATACCACTGTGAATTCAGCGACCCCCGTACAGCTGCAAGTGAGGAATGACGCTCTGGAAACGAGTGCCACTGCAAAGCGAGGCAGGGGCTGTAGCGCTCGTTTGTAATCCTCCGCATTCTGACGTGGTGGCCACGTTGTCATCCATTACAAATGAGCAGCGCGATTCGCCACAGAAGACATTTGATAGCAGTTTTTTGCATCCCTCGTTGCTCTCAGCACACATCACTGGAGGGGGCCGCGTTGGTACAGTAGTCAGTCTACTCGCCTTCCACCACACGGCGAACCGAGTTCGATTCCCGACGAGGTCGCCCGGATTCTTAAGTGGGAAATGTGGCCGATGTTGTCCGTTTGTGAGCAAGTTTCCTCGGGGAATTCCCGTTTCACCTGCGTTTGCATTGCGCAACTACTAGACCTTCACCTCATTTCACCCTAGATCTCACCATTAAGCGCCGGTTGAACCTTTCAAATCAAATCAAATATCAAATTACCGAAAACGAATGCAAAAATTTTGAGGTGTCGATGACAGAACATGTAAAGTTCGTCAAAATTGCATATTTTCCTATGTTTGCGTCTGAGAATATTTCTGGTTGAGGTACGGTGCTTTAGAGATGCTGCTGCACGTTGTTGGATGTTGAACAAGGGATCCGTTTGCTCTTCTTGTGCCTGTCTGACAAGCAAACGCTTCTTCCTCCTAGTGGTCAGAGGAAATCATCCAGAACCGTTTCGCCATGAAATGATACCTACAAGTGCTCATTGCTCCCAACACGATTTTCCTGTGAATAATGGGCAAGATGGTGCGTCGACCACCTTGTCTCTTACAACCTATACTTTGATATCTTCCACACATATGTGCATGAGCCATTCCATAAATCTTAATGGTTTACATGTCTTCCATCAATGTGCCAGAGGCGAGACGTACTTACGGGGAAACACGTGCGGTCTGAAGACAGCCGACGAAAATAAATTTCAACTTCTGCATGTGTGCATCACTACCTCCATTCAAGTGTGTTTCCGGATTTGGGAGGTGATTATCCTTACGTCCCTTTCTTCGTTTACAAAGTTAGTGCAACACATTCCATTAATAACACCTAATAACAACCCGCGTAAGATTTTAAACCTGAGCATAATTTGATCATAGTGGTATTATTTGCCCCGAAAGGTCGGCTAAACATGCGATTTCTAGGAAACAAATTACCGCGCGTTACTCTTTGCTAGGATGACGACCTTCCCCAAAAGACTGTTAGCCGAAGTAGAAATTATTCTTGAATATTTGAGCCCTGTGTGGTTAGTATAAATAGAGATAAGGAGCCAATAAAACCATGTCCGTTTCCCGAGTAGTACAGAACTGTGATACCCAACCATTTTGAATACTTACTAGGAAAATATTTTTTGAAAGTGAAATTCGACTCTTATATGAGCCACAATTTGATCAACAATCACACAACTTTTGTGGCCGAGGTTCCAAAGACTTTGCCGTCTGGTCACGAAATTCTCAGTTCGATTCCGAATAGTCAATAGGAGTGAAATGAGTAAGTGAGAGAGGGAAGAGAGTTGGCCAGCTCTTAACATCGAGGTCTTGAGAGCCGATAAGGGTGATTGAGGTGAGCATTGAGCAGCACCGTAATGAAAGGGTGGAGGAAACGGGAGATCCCCGAGAAAACTGGCCGACCAACGGCATCGTCCGGCACGATTCCCACATGCGAAAATCCGGAGTGACCCGGCCGGGGAATACCCGGATCGCCTTGGTGGGAGTAGTCAATAGGAGTATGAACAAATTAAATGTGGGTTCAGGATAGCTTAACATGTAAGTTCACCTATTCCCCGAGTCAGCATACTGACCTTAAAGGAAGGATGAACCAATAGAAATTCACAACGTAAAATTGGCCAACATGTAATTATTTTGCAAATATAATTTGTATAAAAATGTTTTACAAGCGTAAGATCACAAATGTAACACTTTCTTCGAAACTTACAAACATGTTCCAGATATATAAACAATACAAAATAACAGTTCTGGTGCAGGATTCAGGATGAGGAGCTTATGAGCAAGTACTGTAGGTCAATAGTCATGCTCCCTTATTCAAGTTGAACATCGGCAATAAGTATGGTGGCAACCATGTCGCATGTTAAATTACCATGGTCGTGATCTATGGATTGTTTCAACAACCCGGCTGCGATCTTTTATAAGCATAGCATTTGACAGACCAAAACTTTATAACTTTGTCTGATTTTTTTTTGCGTTGCACCTACATGTAAAGCATGCGTGATGCAGACATTTTCTTAATTATGCTTATTAATTTTTTATATTCAGTACCGTTTCCGTATTTTAAAAAATGCATGTTATAGACATTTTATTAGTTAAGCTCATTAAATTGCTTAAAATTATATTTAAAAATACAACATGACTCGAATTTTTTACTACTATGTCCATATAAATTTAATACTTAATCGATTAGTTTTATAACATATTAAACTTATCTTAAAGTAAGTCAAACAAGTTGTAAAACTATCTTAGAAAATGTTTTAAATTATTTTTTCCCAGAAAAAATATCGTACAATAACTGTAGACAGGGCCATGGAGATGGATTGACAACCAACATGTCCAAGAGACAGCGAATGTGACAGGCGATTGGCTGGGTGCAGGGACATTTCATATGCTGATATATAGGCAGAATAAATGGGAAGCGAGTTTGGGTGAAGAACGACTGTCGAATGTATCGAGAGATAGAGGTGTTGCGACCCCAACAGCACTCCATTTTTTAGTGAAAAAGAATAACATGCTTTTTGCACGTTGTTCTTGTGTAGGAAATGCTTGAACACTGAGAAATAAACTTTGAAAGTAACGGGGAAAATTTATTTAAGAGGTTTCTGTATGTTAAGGACTATTCTCGTGGATACTTCAAGTTAGGGATAGAGTTATTGTAAATAAATGGAAATAACATAGAGCTGAGGTAAATTAATTTAAAATGTTTATACCGGTTACCTTAAACGCACTGAGACATTGTCATGTCTGCTGTTACAAATATGAATATGTAATATTTATTGCAACCACACATACGTTAGTAAATAAACATCGTAAAGTAATACAAACTCTATTCTTCAGGTTGTGATACCAGTACATTTATTGGCACATAAAGAATTACCGGTGGAGATAATGATTCTATTTATGTTTTTACCTTCACGTTACGTATCTAAACAGAGCTAGGAAAAATTAAATAAGAAGTTAAGATTTCACTTAAGGCATCCATCTACCTGACACTTAGTGTATTTTTTAATGATTTCGTCCCTGGATGCTTCATGCTAGTTGTGTTTTATCACTCTTCTACTAAAAACTTTTTAACCAATTCAAAGATTTATTCACAATATGATATACGCATACCCTATCACGTGATGGCTTACCACCCAAATTTTGCCTCGATCGTGTTAATTACTCTTAGTTTCATTAAGCCGTATACGATTTATAGGTCTGGAATAAAAATATTAAATAAAACCGAAAAACCAAATGTTATGGGATATTTAATAGGTTAGCCAGCTTTATCACAACATCCGTGTTTCCGGACATCGGCGACAGTGATTCTTTCCACCGCAGACGAGGCTACCTTTTTTTAGTTTTACCCTCCTTTCCATTCTAGTGCTGTTGGCTCATCAGCTCAACCTAAATCCTGCGCCAGAACTCTCTATTTATAATACTTACGCTGGACTACTTTCTGGAAGCAGGGATTAAAACTTAAAGTTAATAATATTAATAACATGTACACAAATACAGGGTTTATAGACCTCTGCATTTCGGTGTTTGTTAGCATCTGTAATGAGAGTCACGGTTTTTTTTATTTAGTAAATAGGAACCTGGCATTGGACATACAGTTATTTATATATATTTCTTTTTTTGTATTAGAAATTATACAAGTCTTAATAAATCATTGTGAATTACTGTATGAACTGTTGACAAACCATAATACACATACAGATTTTCAGCTTCAACTGGTACTACCATGTGAGTTGGTAAACTGATACTGTAGCTTATCATTTTCAAAATATCTAAAAACATATTGGGTTTGATGAACACTCTACTGAGCATTCGTAAGAGCTTCACTATCTCGCAGCAAAATTCCTTGCAGATCTATCTGTGAGTAAATGTTGCACTAGTTCTAAATTTTTACTTATGTTTTTCTGCCAAGAGCCATAAAGACTAACGTAATCAGTAGCAATCTTGCGAACTATCTTAGTATTATCTGCAATTACATTTTCTAGAATTCTCAACAAGATTACGTGGTTTGCTACAGCTGAAAAAAATACTCTTTTACTTTGAATCAACATTTTCAAGATGCTGATTTAGGATTTCTAATTCTGCAGAAGTTGCATTACCAAACATCGCTTTTATGACTCTACCACCTATATCAAATAGTCCTCGTTCATGTCTAACATTAACTTCATGATCAGGCTGCAGGTGCGTAAAGCTATCTACTTCCATTTTAAAATAATTTAATGCAATACTCAGTTTCACTAATGCAAGATTAAGATTACTTACATAAGTACCATTAGCTTCATGAATATGAGATGCATTTTTATGTGCATTGTACACTTAAGCTAACATATTTCCTAGCAAGTGACATTCTTCAGAAAAAGCAGAAATATTAAAATTAACTATAACTATGTACTCACTGTCAGACACAATAACATCACTTTGACGCTCCAACACAATACCTACATTCGATGGCTTCACTCTTATTTCTGCAAACTAGAACACAAAACACTATATTACACAACACAAAAACACAAACACATCGCATTTTCACTGATTATGATGGTGTAGGTTGTAGGGGTTGGGTGTTTTCACCGGTGTCGATGGGAAATTCGGAGGGGAAACTTTTGCTGCTTTTCTATGGGTGCTTGCTGAGACGGGATCTGGAGTCGTCATAGCTGTAGGTCCTGGCTTCTTCTTAACTGGAGGCGAGGCTGGAGGCAGCTTACGTGGTCTCCTGCGAGGATGATCCTGATTGTCAGTTGCAGAGGCAGGTAGTGTAGCTGGACCTGTGTACGTCTTCACTCTATTCACATGGGTGATGACTGAGCATAATGTTAGCTGAAGTTTAAGGGTGACTGGAGAACACGCCTCGATGACCTGATGCGGTCTTTTCAATACTTGCTGGAACTTCTTAACTTGATTATTCTTCAACACTGGATTGCTCGGGTACACAAGATCACCAACCATGTATCGCCTGTTGAAGGCCTTCTTATTGCACTGTGCCGCTTGCTGCAAGAATGCGATGTGGTTGCATTGCTTCACCGAATTACACACATCGCGCAATTTTCTTGCTAACTAGACAATATGGCTGCTGCCAACTGCAGGAGGTACAGTCACAGGTTCATAAGGAGCAAACATCTTCATGCCATGCACAACTTCATAGGGGCTCAGTTGGATACTTGTATGAAATTGACTATTGTATGCTGCACTAACATAATGTAAGTACACGCCCCAATCAGCATGTCGGCTGCTTACATTATGGATGATCATCTTGGCAATCGTCCGATACACACGCTCGGTTCTCCCATTTCCTTGTGGATGTCTTGGGGTTGTTCTCGACTTTTTTACTCGCAACAGCTGACAACTGGTTATGAACTCTGACACAAAATTTGTTTCTTGATATGTGGTAATTGAATCTGGCACATCAAATTTCAATACCCAGTCGATCACAAAAGTCCGAGTTATTATTACAGCTGTTTCGTTACGGAAAGGCTTCATTTGTTACTACTCGATTTTTCGGTATAGGCCCTACAATGTCTAAACCTAATCCCTGAAAAAAATCTCTCGGTGTCTGGCAGCTCAGCAATAGTAGCTCGAGCTTTCCCTTGGGTAGTTCGGCAGTTACAAGAAACACAATTTTGCATATAGTGATCTACTGATTGTTTACAATTGTTCCACCAATGTCTATCAGCAACCTTACGATTTGTAATTTTTCTTACCTTGGTAACCACTATACACTATGACATTCCTGTAAAATTTTATCCTGTTGAGGCCTAGTGACGACCAGTCTTAGACCCAAACGAGTTTCCCTAAACAGAAAACCATCTTGTTCAATTAACCTCGACTACTATTTGGAAAGCTGACACTACTCGTAATTTTGTTACTCGGTGCTCATATTTTCCTCTGCACTAGCTTTTATCAAATGTGCTCACATAGTTGTGCAGTTTGCATTCCTGTGTTTTCTACCTGGGCGATGCTGAATCTTGTAATATACTCGATCAGCTGTAATGACAAACTCATTAGTCTACCACTAGGATCCTTCAAATCCAACATCTACTTCAGTGCAGCATGATCTGTCACTGTTGTAAATTCATTCCCCACCAAATAACAGGAAAAATGTTTTATGCTCTACACAAATGCTAAGAGATCTTTTTCAGTTACTGAATGCTTTGTTCCAGCTTTGAGCAACTGTCTTGAGGTATACACAACTGGATGCTTTTCACCATTCACAACTTGAGACAAGACACTACCAATAGCATACTGACTTGCATCAGTATGAAAGGTTTACTGAAATCTGGGTAAGCAAGAACTGGAGAGGTCATTGGTGCTTTTTTCAAGGCAAGAAAAGATTTTTCACACTTATCTGTCTACACAAATTGAATGCCCATTTAAAGCGAACTGGTCAGTGGTCGTGCAATGGTAGCATAACTATTTATGAAACGGCAGTAATAGTTGTGTGAGTCAAGAAAACTTTGTAATTCCTTCACATTTGTGGGACTCGGGTAAAGCTGAACAGTTTCAACCAATTTTGGTTTAGACTTACTCATGAAGAACAAATGATATGCCCAAGATAATGGACTTCCCTTAATGAAAAATTGCATTTCTCTAGGGATAAGGACAAATGAGTTTTCTCTAATCCATCAAAAACTGATATAAAATGTTCTACATGCTGTTTCATGTATCTACTGAATATTACCACATCATCAATGTATGCAATGCATTGAGTAGGAGCCAAGCCTCTTAACACACTGTCCATGAGCTTCTGAAAAGTGGCAGGACCATTAATCAGACCATAAGGAAAATTAACATACTTATACACACCTGCAGTAATGATGAAGAAAGATGTAGCTTGATCATCACGATAAATTCCTTTCTGATGACACCCACTCGTAAGATCAACAACCGAGAAAACTTTGCACTGACCCAAATTATCTATAGGCTCTTCTGTATTAGACAATGGATAGATGTCAGGAGTAGTACGAGTAGTACTTGAATTTAAAGGGTGGTAATCCACACAAAAACTATATTTAATACCTCCAGTTTCAGATTTATTTCTGAAAATAACAACAGGAAATACCCAAGGAGGGTCACTTGGCTCTCGAAGCACAATGAATACTGACTGAATCTGTTCTTCTACCATGTCTTGTACTAGTGTTTGCTGATGAAAGGGTACACGATACGTTTTCTTAGATATATACTTGTGATTCCCTGTATATATCCTATGTTGGACCAAAGGTGTGATAGGAAAATTGTTTCTCTCTATAAATATGCAGATGCTCCTGCAACAATGACTCTAGCAACTGCTTATCATCTCCTGACAAATTACTTAATTTACCTGTTAGATCTAGCTCCGAATCTTCTGTAATAACTCGAGTACACAACTTCATGTCTCCCAAGCTTCCTGACTGATTCATGTTTTCACTGGCGACATACTCGTCTACATCACAAGGACAAGAAAAGATGTCTCAATTCTCCAGCAGCTCCAACGCTGCTATCTGGGTACTCCGAGGAATTTATACCTCAGCTCGACTCATGTTCACAGACGCTTCTACGTTTCCTTCATGGGGCGTAACTGTAGTGACACTTCTAGCAACATGACAGTGTTGATTATTCAACACATCGCATTTACGAGCAGGTCCTACTAGTACAGTGTTGTTATTTTCCACATGGACGCTTGGGAGAGAAACCATAATGTGGACTATTTTTCCTTTACTTGGTGGTATTTTCTCGACAGCCACTAAAAGTACTGGGGACTGAGTAATCTTAACTGGGGAGGCTGGGTCACGTGATCCCATGAGTATTCCTTTACTCATTATGTCGGCCCATCAGTACACTGTTCTAGGGAGTACAATTTATTTCCCAGTCGCAGGCTCTGTTTTGCTACATTCATAAGTGCTCGGAATTGTTTCAGAAAGTCTAGCCTGATTATTCCATTGTAATGAGTGCAGTCATTCTGTACGACCTGTAAACACTTTTCATAGGCAGTGTTACCTAACTGTATGCTTACAATTTCTCCAAAAATTTTTAACTTGTTGCCCGAAAGACCAGACACAAAAAGTTTTGGTTCTTGGAGACACTGCAGAGCTAAGTTTCCAACATGTTGCCACATAAGTGATACTTGAGTGTCAGTATCTATTAGCATATTGAGTGGTCTACCTCTGTAAATTATACTTACTGTAAAATAATTTACGTCATCACCAGACACTGCTACACTACTTCATTTTATTTTCGCACTTCAAATACACATAATTCGACTGAGTGCCACTGGGCACCGTGCAGTACCGGGGCATCGGACCCCCTGAATTCGCGCCAGCGCAGCGGGCCAGCACACGTTAACGTACTAAGACGGGACTGTCCAGCTTCCACTCTACAGAACAACTGACTAGCGTGCCTACCCGCCGCTGCGTCGCGAGAACGCTGACACGGAGCATCGTGTTGCACTTCCTGGCACCAGGCACGCTATACTCGGTGCCTCATAAAATGAATATACTCGGTGCTACATACATTAACTTATATATATTTTTCCACCTACATTAAACATATTACATGTTTTTACTTGATTGGCGCATGAATAAAGTTAGAGGGCCAACGCAATGCTAATGTGATATATGTTGGGAAAATACAAAATGGGTTGTGCATACTCTTAAATACACTGCGACAGCACCTCATGTAGGCTGCATGCAGGGCCGTTTTACCCTGAGGAGTGTGAAGTGATGTGCAGCGACGAAATTAAGATGGTGGGGGAAACGAGAATGACTCGCGGAAAATTCCACCTGCCTACGTCAACGTCCACTCCCTTCCCCACGTGCGAAAATCACGAACGACTGCCTGCACATGCTATCGTTTGACCCTCAGCACGTCGAGTGGGCTCACTTCAACTGTCATCCTACTCAGAACTTCGCGATCATTGTCTGCCTATCTGACAGGCGGGGATATTCGTTTTATCTATTCAGCAATTTTTTTTTAAATAACACAACGAAGTTTAGGTGTCTCCCGCGATATCAATGTTAATAGCCGCCATCGCATTAACCCAAGTAAACACGTATGAGGGATGTTCTGGGCCAGATAAGTTAATAACACTGGTTTAGACTAAACATTTGGGAAGAATTCTTCCCCAAAAAATGTAGCGCAGCCCTTCCTGTTTTGTAAATAAGGACATCAGCAGGTAGGCTTACGAGTTAAAGAAAAAGTCCACGGCTGACCCGGCCTCTGTGGTGGGGCACTACGGAGCCTCTCAATCCATAAATGAGAGATTTTTTATTTGTCTAGCTAACCAAAGGCAGAATACGCTTTCTTATAACCTCCACAACTTTGGCCGTTCTGTGTAATGCGAGGGCATAAGTTTTCCTTTCTTTTTGCAACTGATTTGCTCTTTCCTTTTGACCGTTCGCTTGCTACCGGGAGAATGTAAATTTTCCAGCTCTGATTTTTATTCTCAGGTAGTCTGTTGTAGCAGTATTGTGGCAAGGTTAACCTGCCATACACCCAGTTCCCCACACTTATGGAATAAATTATACTTTATATCTATGCCATAACATAGCGGAACTAACTACTTAACTAATTAACTGATATTCTACATTCGATTCAATCTGTCTGCATTGACATCCAGCGGAGAGGAAGGTCTCCAGATATCTTTTCGTTCCTCCTCTCCCTGTAGTCGTCCCTGCAGTCATTAATTTTGTCTGAATCATGTTCCGTTTCCATTACTATTGTTAGCATAATACATTATTATTTTCTTTGTTATCTTGTCTTGGTCTTTGTTAGTCAATTCCAGTACCTTGATCACTGCCAGGTCGTCATATGTGTTAACTTCAATTCATTAAAATTAAGGGGGGGGTGCGAAACCTTCCTTCACAACCCACCAGTTGCCTATTGATAAATCCTTCTAAAGTGTTCAATTAATTTATCCGGGGTTATCCCCAGGCTGTGTAGTGGATCCGCTTCCACTACAGTGTTTATATAGCGATTCTACTCACTGTCAAATCTGGAATGTGTGTTCACTTCCACTTTTAGGTTTTTAGAGCGGTTTTATACTCTTAATTGCAGGGGTAAGATACTTTATGGAGAGTTCTTTTTCTCCTCTTGTGGATGATTAATTAATAACCCCACATCAAATTCCTAAAATTTCCTTTGAAAATTTTCAAAATACCTTTATGTTTCTTTATTAAACAACATAACTTCTTACGTCTAGTTTTTCTCCTTCTATTTGAAGTTTTTTGCTCAACTCTATTCTAATAACTTTCATCTTTGGGTATTCCAGAGTCACATGCTGTATATTATCTTAAAATTTACATATCGAACAAAGAGGAGAGTCCCCTAAATGAAATACATGTGACTTGGCTTTTGTGTTCTCGTGTCCTGATATTATCTGGCTAAGATAATAGTTTTAATTCAATGGGGGCGATATCGTTCCTCAATATCTGGAAATATGTTGTAAGTGACCCTCCACTTTTCTGACCTGTTCCCATTTCACCTGCCAGATTCGTAGAGATATATCTCTCTTCTCCTTATTTCTTGCCAAAGACACTTGCCTGAAATTCGTTTTCTTGAGCAGGGAGCCTCTTTCTTCTGCTAAAATATATAGTGAGATTGCCCCTGCAATTACTTGCGGGGCCTTGGTAAATGTAGTTTTATAAGCATTTGTTACTGCTAGTAAGACTGCTCTTTGGGTTTTCAATTAAATTCTCTTTGTATGTACTAATCTGACACTGGGATACCAGGCAGATACTACATGTAATTCTGTTCCTAAGAACACAACATTATAGAGTGTATGCATTGTCTTGAAGCACAAGTTCCAAGATGCTGTGGACACTGCTCTGATCTTGGTGACGAGAATCACTGTTTCATTCATGAGCTGTGTATTACGGTCTTGAAATCGAAGCTTGCTATCAAGCATTACTTCAACATACTTTACTTTTTTTTTCAATTTAACAAGTCTTCCTTCAAATAGTATTATTCAGTATCATTGTAGACATCCTTTCGTACTATTTGCGTTGGTTTTCTCTACTGAAAACCCAAATTTCACCTTACTTCCCAATTTCTCTACATCCTTTACAATCTCTTCTGATTTTTCCTCAAGTTCTCTTCTGTTCCATGCTGAGATTACAATCAGTGCATCGTCTACACGTGCAAATAATTTCACATCCTTCTGAAATATTTACTCGAAGAAGTGTCAAAGAGCGTATTCCAAAAGAGAGGTCCAAGGGTGGACACCTTTTTGAAACTCGTTTCTCTAAACAGGTTCAATTTACTTAATATATCCTTGCTCTCTCTTCGAAGAAAGATTGTGTCAAGCGATAGATTTCCGGGACATTTCTTTTCCTCGAGTTGCCAGAGCACCTCCGGCCACCAAGTATTACCAAATGCTCCGCTAATATCCATAAATATGCCAATAACATATGTTTACTTCTTTATTTTTATTTTCTTGATAACGTCTAGCACTGCTTTGCCAGTCCCTCTTTCTTTCCGAAAGCAATATTGTTTGTTATATCATCCTTATGTAGCCTCTAAGGATAGAAACATCGTATTTATTGGTTTTACCAACAGTTTCCTTAATAATGGGAGAAGTTTAAGTGGTCTGTAGGTTTTTGCTTTTATGGGGTCTTTGTCCCTACCTTTACACGGAATCTTCAGAGGTGCTTGTTTCCATATCCTTAGAAAACCTCCTTGAGTCAGACATTAATTCATTAATGATAGAAGAAAATGACCTATGTGGACAGACTCTTCAAAATCTCTGGAGTGATTGCATCATGTCCTGGTGCTTTGTTATACTTAATTTATTTCATCGCGTATTCATTTGTTGGTAGAGGAGAAGAATATAAATGGCAAGTCTGGTGCAACAGATTTTACATTAGGAGACAGGAGCCGGCCGGCCGTCATGTTGTGAAGTCACCCAACCATTAACTTGGATCTAGGTAACTTTCGCCTTGACATGTGACCTTGGCCATGAGTCCATGATCTTGAATGACCTTAAATTCAAAAAAATTCTAAAAAGTCCCAGAAAATTTCTAAAAATCCAAAAAATGTTTACAGAAATTAATAAGATAATTTATACAAAATTATTTAAAAATGTATTTGAAAAAATTTATTTTAAAATTATTACTAAAGAATTTATTTAAAAAATTAATATTTCTGTAGGTTTCCCCAGCACCACGTCAGCAGACGACTGACCCGCCACCAATGTTTCTCATTGGTTAATTAATCGGCAGGCCTCCGCCCCCTCAACCATACTAATTTCATCGTATACAGGCATATTTTACTGTCATTTGTTTTCATTTCGAACAACTAAGCGGCTTTAGTGTATTAATTACCGATTTCGTCACCAGATGAGGTGGTGATTTAGCCACCAGGTGGCAGCCATATCTGTTCATATTTTTAATTTATAGGTGGTGCTGTCGGCACGCTCCATATTGGATTATATTTTCAACACGTAGAAGGCGTTAATTTCTTGATTTCGCCGCCAGACGAGCTGTCAGCATGCACCCACCCTGTCGATTCAACCGCCAGGCGAGCTGTCGGCACTCACATTTATTTTATAGGCATAGTGGAAACCCTAATTTTTGACCTATTAAGATAATATCTTTGCAATTAGCAGTAAACCTACCATGGCGCCGTACATGCTTGCCATTGGCAAGCAGTAACCACTCCACTTTAAAGTAAATGGTCATGGATTACCTGGAGTAGAAGCTAGCCGAGACAATCCACCTTTCATGTTAGCCATTGTCAAACTAAGCCTCTCAGCTGACTACCCCATTGCTTATAATGAATGCTAAAAAATTAATTCTATGTACCAATTTTTTTTTGTAAATAAATGCTGGCTCGAACCCCTCCTATTTTTTTCGTATAAAAATTAAATGTGATATTGTTTGTTATTGCCAGTGAAATTAGCGATACAAACAGAAAACTCCCATATCGCCGAGAACGAAGAGAGAAAAAAGATTGAGCCCAAGGTTTTAGCATTTGAAAGGATTAACAAAACTAAACAATCTCGTGATCTCAGTAATGCACTGACTGTAATATGCTCTAATTTTTCTTTCCGCAATCATAAAATTTTTCCTATACATCTCGACGAGGTTGGACATTGGCGAATGATTGGTGATGCCGGTTTGTTTGGTAACTAAGTCAGAAGGCAAATCGCACTGATTTCGGCGGACGATAATTCCCGTCCTGTGCATACTGTACAAAATCGAATTCCAGGCACTTTGCACTTTACTTAAACCACTGAGTCCTTATCAGTGTCACTTTTGTGATAAGACATTTGCTTTCGGCCGTAATATACGGTGCCATGAAAACTTTCATCGTGCCAAGAATCCCTGTCGTATGTCATATTTATGTGACAGCTGCGGTAAGCAGTTCATCCGTAGCAACCACTTATTCAGACAAATACCTGTAAAGTTGAAATGCATTTCTAATCAGTACTTCGGTACCAGGTTTACTACAAGCAGCTATTTTTGTGATTTCGGTACATGTTTTCAAGTGCAGTTATCTACATAACCCGCCCTGTACAGTATGTCGGTGTAATAAATGTCACGAAATATTCACACAAGGAGAACACGAGTGTTAATAGCAAGATGCATAAAAGACTGTCACCTACAACGAAGTTGCATATATTGAGATGCATATATATTTAAAAATATTGGAATTCTTTTGAGGGCATGAGTTACTATAATAAATTAATTTGTAAAAAAATACATGTGAATAAAATAATGTTTTATTACTTTTACTAACGAACATTGTGGTAGCTAATTATGTGAATTTTTTCAGCGGTTGCTTGTACTGAAAAACAATTGAGAAGTTTCCATAATACTGGTGCCATTATACATGGATCAGGCGAGTGTTCGATAAAGAACAGTAAGGAATTAGAATTCCACCAATATTTCACACGACTCGCCCGCGAAAGCGATAGTAAGTATAGTTCCCAAGATTCTTCGTGGTAAATAAGTCTCATATCCGATCCAGTATTGTAATCTTATAATGCACTTAGTTAAGGTTTGTAAGCCGTGTCCAGATTTCACTCTTGGTGTAAAGCCGTAACGTCAACCCGGAATAATATAATAAAAATATATGTACTTCTCTCTTATTGAATTATTTCTTACCAAGATGTAAAGCCCTTATTGATATAAAATAGCAGTGGTTACGGAAAAGGGGGTGGGGAGAGAAGAAACCGGCATAAAGTTGAGTAGGTACTTTCGCTTCACTAGCCAATTTGGGGAAATTGGCATCCTGATTCAAACACTTCCGACCATTCTTCATTAGTGCAAATAAATAAAGGAAGGATCCTTAGAAAGAAGAAGGAAATTTATACACGTTGTAGGTGTCAACAAATGCTAACAATTTGTTAATTACTGTCATGAAAGTATGCAAAGTCATGCAAAGTAAGACTTTTTTCAATAGGGGTTTGGAGGCATTTACGCCGTATTATTGATCGTTATGTGTCACAAGATGGCGCCGCGCTAGTGTTTTGCAGGGCTGCCAACCTGACGCGACATAATGGCCCTAAAGCGTTAACAAGCAAACCAATTTTCTTCAAGCGATCGGTATTTTGTATTACGTGCACATGTGTAAGATTCATGCTAATGATGAAGATAACAAGTTCGTAATTGCTCAATTGCTTTAGATACTGCTGAGACAGAGCAGCATGACGAGACATATCCAAAAAAATGATTATCAATGCGTTCTCACGTCGAAGTGAAGTGATATTGAATTTTATCTCTGTGGCCTCTCCTGTGCTTGGCGTCACTGCTACACTTCACATACGCGAGCGGCTCATAAGAGGAACCCCTAGCCTGTGGAATCATTGCATGCATTATACGCGCATCTCAGCAAATAAATATTCTGGTTATACAATTATTTTCCAGGAACAACAACCAATTTTTAGTTTTTAACTCTTTCGTCATTGACAGGAAACTTAACGATGTTTACTTTTCAGCCGATCAGTATAAGTTCCAAGACACTGAGAAACACACGAGTTAGACACCGCGATGCGTTATTAGACAGATGCCACAGTTTTCATTGGAGTACGGCCCGCCATATGCCTAAACCAATCAAGCTGTCAGCCATATTGGCAACTCATGTTTGCCCATTGGTCGTGAGTGACGTCACTAGCTTTGCTAGGCCTTAGGGGTCCTGTGTACTAAAGCGTTTTCTGTGGAATCGTTGTTCGCGCGTAAACACGTGTGTCGGTAAATAAACGTCATGGAAATATGGATTTTTGTCAGAAAAGATATAAGAACAATTATCTATGGACTTATTTTTTTACTTTTGTCATATGAAGTGTATTCTTGGAGAAAAAAATTTCTTGAAAATGGTCAAATATCGCATTTTTAAAACTTGTCTACGCAGTTTCCATAAGCGGCAAGAGAAACGTACAAATATACGGGCGTAGTTTAACCTGTGGTCTTGCATCGCGTCTAATAAAACTCTTATGTCACAGATATAATTTGCACAGTACAGAGTTACGACGGAAACACTGCACGTCTTGCGCGTAGGAGCGATGAGGTGCTATGGCGTGCGTGTAACTGTCGCCCGTATCGCTCCCTCGCTTCTTGACGTTGGGCGTGCAGCTACATAGTCCCCTTAAAGTCTTGGTGGTCGCAGTCAAGGCCGCTTTCACAGGGGTGCATAACCCGTTTACGATCGTCGGCGAATCGTCCAGGATGAGGCTACTATGCATGCGCAAAAAAACCCTCTTTAAACCAAAACAATGTAGGATAATTTGACTAGATGAAGATTTTGGGACATTCGCCATTGCGATTCAGGTGTCTGTCATGGAAAAACAGTACTGAGCACGAGAAAAAGGCTAAAAAGACAAGTAATCTAAGGACGAGAAAATAAAAATATATGTTTACGACACTGTAAAATTCCAAGAGGGAATACAATGAAACAACACAAAACTGTATTCCCTCTTGGAATTTTACAGTGTCATATACACATATTTATTTTCTCGTCCTTTGATTACTTGTCATTTTAAGTATTTTTCTCGTGCTCAGTCCTGTTTTTCCATGTCAGACACCCACATCGCAATGGCGAATGTCCAAAAATCTCAATCTAGTCATTCACCCCCATTGCACAATTCATTCAAAGATCACAGGTTAATTTAAGCTGTAAAGACGCGTCATCGAATAATACCTTAGTTACGTTTAGGTGTTCCCCTTATGTGAGGTCGTTGAGAAATGATGGGGTGAAAACACGCATGCGCATTAGCCACGTCTTGGACGGTCCACAGACACTCGCCCACGATTCGCCACAGAGTACTTGAAGAATACAGAGGCGAAACATCCGCTGAAACTGCGAGTTATTCCCGGGTTGATCTGGCAGTGGGCTATACTTCACATCCGTCTGTATACGCGAGGCGCTGTCGCATGCGCGTCTGTTGTTGCGAACAAGTGAGACCGTTGTGCAGGACTGTTCAACTCTCACTAAAAGCAGTTCTCGATAAAGTGAGCACTTTTGAAATCAACCTTAGAAAATAGTCACTGCCCCTACATGCGTATATTTTAACGGGCGCACTGAGTGGCATGCGCCCAGTAAAGTTGATAACGATGGATGAGAAGTAGTCCCATATCTTCACGTTGAATATAAAGTGTTAGGTAACCATTTGTGATAACTTAAATTATTTTTTTCCCTTTCTGTTTTCTTTAATGTATTGAAGTGTAAAAAACAAGCATATTTGTAAAACATTTACTTTTCTAATAATTGCACAGTTTCACTTGTCCGACGCATGAATAAAGTGATGAGGCCCATGGCAATGTTAGTATTACATAAGTCGCAAGAATACACAACGTGCATACAAGTAGATATTTAGCAGGGCTTTCAGAAGTGATCATTTTACCGCGAACAGCCTCTAGCACTACTGCTTCCTGCTCGTTACTGGCTCGCAGTTAAACAGGGCTTGTCTAGAAAACTGCTGTCAAACCACAACAGCACGAATAAACTCCCGAGACCCCGATGTTAAGAGCCGCCCACAGCTCTCCACAATAGCGTGAGGAAAGAACACGTGTTTGATATGTACCTCGCCGCCGAATCAGTTCGCGTAAAGCTCGGGGCTCTAACAACCGCTTCTACCGCGAACTCCAGACGAACACTCCAGCAAAATGCCATCACCAGCCAGCAACAATTTTGAGATGCCGTTCGCCAATTAGCACCGAGTAACGCAGCCCGTAGGGAACCCTTCGCATCATGCAGTAGACAATTATGCCGATATTACACGATACCTGCAGCCGTACTTGGTTCTTGTACGAGCTTGTATGAGGCCTGGTGCACGAGCCGGTATACCAGCCGCTATATGAGCTGCCATGGAAGATACATATTGCACGACAGCAGTTTGCGTGCTAGCATTTGGCACCCTAGGTGGGTGCGCAGTGCGTGGTTTGTAGAAATATGAACCCCATTTGTAGAACTGCTACATACCAGTTAGTCACTTGCGTAAGCCTATGAAAAAACTAGCTAGCATATCTTAATATTGCTATATTACTGTTCGCATTTTACATAAATGATTTGCTTACTAGTATAGTTTCATTCATTTTCTTGAAAATGACGTGCAGTCACTAAGAGTACGAGTTGGTTATTTTTAATTGTTATGAAAATTACTGACCGGTTGCAAAATACAGTTTTTTCTATTTAAAAAATTGGTTTCGACGGAGTTTCGAATTCACGCCCAAAAGTTAAATTTTTCTCGCGAGCGCCGTAACATTATTACTGTACCATCAGTTCCCACAACAGGTTACGTGTTTATATACTGTAAATACCCTACATTATTTAAATTAAATTTTTTATGTAGTAGGTAATGTTTAAAGCATTTAGAACTGTTTCAAACACTAATTAAAAGTTGTCACCGCCAATATTATTCATCGTATTTTAAATTTATTTGAAAGAGTTCCAACCTCAGGGATGTATAAACAAGATGAAACCGTCCTTTCCCGTTTCTTCATCAACTCGTTTCAAGTAGTAGCCACGGGAGCGCCGTACGCTCTGAAACTGCGATGTGATTGGCCAGGTACGGAAACCGGTGTGGAACTTGCCGCGAAAAAATAGAACGTGTCCAATTACCACACCTGGTACGAAATCTGCCAGTACAAGGCGGGAAATGCCATAACGGGTGCCACACTAGACCGTATACAGGCCGTCATGGCGGACCTTGTACAAGATTTTACGGAATCTGGTATCGTGTAATATCGCCTTTAGACGCATGGACAATTCTCAGAGCCTCGCGAAGCCAATCAAAAGAACCGGTACGTAATTACGTCCCGGCGTACTTACGTGATCGAAAGACGCGGACAAGTTGACCCCTCCCCTCCCCCTTCAATCCCGCGTTTACGACCAGTCGAAAAAACCTCTTCACACGAGATGTAATTTTATGTGAGGGCAGGGGTGATTCGACGTCCAAAATAAGCGAATACCATGCCAGACAAAATGGGATCCTGAAACACAAAACGTTATATCTGTATTGTAATCAAAACATGCTGTGTGAGATAACTGAAAACTGAGTAATATAGAGAAATAGTTTGATATCCAATGCGACTGTATACACCAAGGCGGCGACTACCATTTTTACCATAACCTATTACTCGTGTACACCGACAATATTCTCTGAATATGTGTATGTTCATTTACTGGTACACTACACGTACTGTCGTTCATCTCCACTTACGAGCACGTAACTTCCTCAGGAATCAAGTTAGGCTAAATGTCATGAATGTACTTTACATCTATATTATGTGACGAAAAATTTGACTGTGTTTGTCGGTGGTTTTTGTGACCATCATGTATATTTTTGAAAGGGAATATTAAATAGTGGATAGCTGTGAGAACGCCGAAGTGAACCGAGATGGTTTGGTGAATTACGATAGCTAAAAACAGGAACAAAAAATTTCCTAAAATTTTGAAGAACTAACTCAGGTCACTCCATTAAATTTCTGTAGAATATTGAACGCTACAAGCGGATATTTAGTTTGGTGCTCTGAGAAACTATCTCTATTAGGGACTTCAAGCATCAAAAAGAGTTCTCTGTCTAAATAGTCATAAAATTTCATGTTTAGTTTTCATTGGTAGTTTGAACTGGGCTTTTTGCTTCATTTTTGTTATGATGCCTTTATCTCGTCGATAGTAGAACTTATCACAACTTGGAAAATTTTCGTATGTCACATCTATTTAAAGTGTTTAATAACGTGCCACATCTTCATGCGAAATACGCAGTGCAGTACTTTTTGGACCCACGTAATCTATGACGCCAGCACCTCGATTGTGTGTGGTGGTATATCCAGCAAGTGGAACGTCCTCAACGGTTATTTCGACGTCACAATCTGAAGGACATTTAGCAGTGCTCCTACTTAACTATGCCAGGTGAAACACTATATTTGATAAGATAAACTGCAGGTGCTCGGAGTCTCTTAACAAGAACTTTTAAGTATTTTGATACTAAACTGAAATATTAAAAACCACTACGTAATCTGCGTGCACATGAACACACGCATAGAAATATATATGTATAAAAATTTAACGAAATTGCTTTGTCTGAGATGCTTCAAAAAAATTCTTATTTTTCTAAATATATATATATTTAAAAAAGGTTTCAATAGTAGTAGCCTTGCAATTGTGTCAAATGTGTTACTTGACGAGCAAAATCAGTTCACACATTTCACGTGCGTTTTCCATATTCATATTCGATGCCTTCTATTACTATTGCGTAGATGCTGGATACGCTACAAAATGTTAAGAGAATCGGGAAAATATTTTTCAACTACAACGAAGTCGGTTAAGAGGAAAATAGCGTAAAGAATAATAACTACAACAATATGTACTGTGCTATATGCAAGACAGGTAGGTTCGCTGATATTTCGCCAGCATGTTTTGGCGACTTTTCTCTCATTACGAAAACAGTTACCAAGTCTCTACAACGAAAGGATAAATGCCAAATAATCTTAATCCTCGTGGACCACGCAGAAGATATAATTTTCATTTGTTGAAATTTTGTATCTATAAACACGTAGCCAGCTACTGCCTAAAATTTGAGACCACCTTCCATTTTCACATAATGTGCCATCGGTCTTAAACTTTTGAAGTATTAAACTCGGACTAAACAGTTTATTGCACTTGTAAAACAAAATATTTTCATAAAATAAACTCATTGCAAGTACCCTTTACAGTGATCGCCTACTGGATGACCAGTCTTGTTATTTAGTAGCCGAACGTCGTACATCAGTGTAGGATTCATTCATTACAAAATTGTCCACTGTAATTATAATTAACGTCCCTGTGTGCAGAAATTGTTCGTTTGTCATTCCTTGAACCTGAGTAAAGGCAGCACATCACGATTTGCTTCTTGTTTAAATGCGTGATTCAACCAATGAAACTTACTGCATTAACGTACATTTACCTCTCATTTTGCGGTGTACATAAAGGCTCTTATGAGTACCCTTGAATTGGCTGTTGTGGTGCTGGACGACAAAGGTTGTCTAGAGTTAATTGAGTGCTTTTGAAAGCTCTGCTAAGCAACTAGCTCCTGCCTGTCTTGTATCCTTCTATTACATGCAGAATAGACACTCATCCATCTGATCTCATCAGCCATGCACTGCTCAGATAAATCTGTGAAATTATTAGGAACACAAAAATATTTATTAATATATCGATTTTTACACAAGTATGCATAAAATACAAAATAAGTTAACTGTTTACCAATTAAAATATTTTGCTTTTAATACAACATTGAGACATGGAACTATTTTCCCTAGAACGCTATCAACTTTTCTGGGAGCATACGCTCACTGTCGGTGTATTGACATAAAATCACACAGTAAACCGAGGATTATTTTTTAAAGGATATTTTCAAACAACTTCAGTTAACCGCGAAAACCGACATCAACGATATAATAATTGGCATTGCTTGGTTAATATCTTAATGTACGAATTCCTCAAAAGCATTGAGCTTAAGGTGGACTCGTAAGTCTATTTTTTAGTTCATTTTCGCTGGCTGATTAATAATCCGTCGTTGAAAAATGACACATTTAAAGTCGTCACGAAATTTAAGTGAAAAAATTAGTGACGGAAACCTGAGTGACTCCCTTGAAATAATTAAGTTAGTTACTTCGGATGCAGAGCTTCATTCAATTCCGTACTATTATTCAGATACTCAGCGTTCCACCTGAAATACTTTCTGTGCTGTACTTAATCAGCTAGTGCTTCTGCTCAACTTTCAAAGCTTGTCCACATTTTGGTATGACTATAGGCCACAGGTCACATAAATTTTTTGATGAACATGTAACTTTGTCAGTGTTACTCACATCCGGAATATGAGCAATACAAGAGATAAGGGAATGTTGTACCAAAAACATACAGGATAGTAGATAATGCCGAGCGACCTTCAAAGCGATGTTTAATTCTCTGCTCGATTAAAGTGTACAATTATCAGTGAAATTGGCTCTGAAGACGAGCTTCAAATATGAGTGTTCTCTGCAGTGGAATTCACATGGACATATTTAAATCTGTGTTTGCACCACTAGGTCGTAATTTTGATTAAGCATGTCTGCAATAAAGTCGAGAATCTTCTGTAGGTTTACACATACTTTTGTTTTGTAATTTAATACATAACTATCAGCCCTAGAGCCTATTGAACAAGAGCCCTCGTGATGCACAATATCTCATTCTGAGGACCTCGGTCACTCAAAACACTCGAGGTTCAGTAGGAGCACTGCTCATACACCTTTTGTCTCACCAGGACACCGCCAGAGCGATCAGTCACTGGATGCCCCGACCTGTCTTAGAGACAGGGAACTGCTTTAGCACCCGAAACGGTCACATACTACCACGAGATAAATCCATCTAATAAATTTATCAAAAGACCTCAATGAGGACCAATACGATCGATCCATGCCTGCTAAGCTTCCATGGCACTAGTAAATTCTGTAGGTTTTGGCCACGCTGACGCCAGGCATTCTCCTGGCAGTCCAGGTAGGCGAACATAAGTTGCCTCTCCAGTAGTCAAGGACGACTTCACTTGGCATTTTCGTCCTAGGACAGAAGCTCATCTTCACTTTTACGATTCTCCCAGTGGACGGTGGATAGTGATCACGTCCTATCAGCCTATGTGCTTCCAGCTCTCGTCGTAGTTTACGCGGCACCAAATCCCCAATGTGAGACACAAGTGCACACGACAGCATCTTCCCACGAGTACTAAATTCCTCGAACTCAGTTAGACTGGGGTCTATTCTTAACTTAATATCTGGTCAACTATGAGAGCACCTGCCTGATAGCACCCTTCCTTCACAATTTTTACAAATTCTTCACACTGTAATTCAGGGCACTGGGAAAAATCCAACCCATCACCTACCAAACTGATGCCATTACTATTGCTGTGATCCCAGATCAGTCTGGAAGGCAGATACACCTGTTTCGCAATTTAGTATGCCAAACTCATCAAGATCACGACTGATGTTTCAGTTTTGTATGGTCATTCACTTTCTGTAGATAATTAAAATGTATCACGCCACATTTTTTATGTTCCTTGTATTATTGTGTGTGAGAAGGCCACTATCCGCCACACGTGCTACATTTTGCGAACACTCGCTATGTATCAGAAAATTAATGTATTGCTAAAATAATTGATAATTCGTAAATCCTTTATTCTCTTTAGAAAGCAGACCGCTCTCATTTTTTTCTGCAAGATGTTTTGCGACTGTTTTCCTATACCTCACTCGGTCCATGTTTTCAGCGAGACGTTCACATGTACCTCTCCTGTCACCTTATTGATCAATTAAACCTTTCCAATGTTTCTTTACTAGGTTAAGCTAGAAATTAAACACGAAAATTTTTCATTGTAGTTGCCCAGAATCCGAAAGTCGGCTCGCTATTGTTAATCTCACTTTAATTAATGTCACGACAATGCACGATCTGGTCCGCTCCTTTTCGCTGAAACTCGAGTATAATTAAATTACACTGAAAATAAACAAACCGCTCTCGCTAACCGTCCCCGACCGCTTGGGACGCATATCAAGCAGCGAGTAACTTAATCAACAACAAAAAAAAGCAAGTATCGCCCTGACCTCCCACGGACACTCTTAGGCAGCGTGTGTAAAGAAACACTTCCGAATTCCTAAGATCGCTGCTCCAAAACGCAGCAAAATCAGGGGCACCTATCACATAGAACAGCGAAAATACTTATCGGTTTTGGGTGCATCGTTTAGTACACCTGATTTAAGAGTTAAATATGTATGTTTACATTAATGTAATTTTATATGCATGTTTTGAACAGTTTCATTATAAAATAAATAATTATCATGTTAATTGCCATTTTCTCCACCGGGGTCGTGGTTTGCCCCGCTTTTCCGGGCGTGTAGATTCTCTCTTCCCCCTCCCCCCATTCAAGGGTAACTGAGAAAGCGAGACTTTTTTTTCTCCCAAGAATGACACAAAATGATCGTGCTTTCTTCATCCTCTCTAATATAACATATTAAAATTGACACATCGCACTATGCTAATCATTACAAATAAATGGAAATTTAAACTCAATTTCTATTACAATCCTAACAAAAAAAATATTTTTTAGTTATATATGCATTAACTACAATACAGCCATAGCTCAAAATGGCCTGTCACAGTTTTTTCACCATGTGTATATTGCGTGTGATGGCTCCATAGATTCCGAAACTTTCAGAGCTAGTTGACTTCTGTCGTGGTTGCCTTTCCCAGTGGCCGAAGTAATAAAGGTTTTGTCCTCTTGTGAAAGGCAGGGTGACTCCGGAAGACGTTTGGTGACGAATGGCATCAAAATGGACGTGGTTTCCTGGGGAGTGGGGTGTGCCCTGCCCGGACTCTACGGCGTCTACGCCCATGTCAGCTTTTCCAGGGACTGGATACGTTCTGTCACTGGAGTCTGAGGGAAACCCTCAGCTCTGTCTACACTGCTCATGTTTTTTTTTTCTTCTTTCTACAAGAACGAAGTTGTTAAAAACTACTGAAATATCCTTCAAATACAAATAAAACATCTTATACGAAAAAATATGTATATATATTTATTTTGTACTGATTTTAAATTTTAATTAGATTGAGCTAAAGGCCCTAACGTTTCACCATATACCTACCCAAACCGGAATTGTAATCTAATGAGTGAGGAGATGTAAAGGTAAAATATTTTTATATTTTCTTCTTAAACTGTAATGGAAGTTTTAAACCATACATAGTGTGGAATATTTGCCACATATAAGGCTGAAAATATAGCGCTTCTACTGTACATAGATTTCATTTTCATTACTCATTTGACTACATCCTTAAAAAATATAGGAAAGTTAATATGAGAATATGGAGAAAAAAAAAACTTTACAATTCGTAACAATAATGTTGTTTTAAATTTGGGAACATTTTCTTATAGTGTATTAACAAAATATTTTAGAACTGGATTTCCTGAAAGATTGTTCCAGTTTTTCTCCGAATCTGTGAGGTGTTTTGGGTGCTCGATGCTGTAAATCAATTTCTTTTTTGACCATTTAACTCACCTCGGTGTCAACTACACTAGCCACTAAGTGACAATATCCGTCTGGAGAACTTTTTTATTCTGTCGACCAAGCATATTCCAAATTTTGATTGTGACATGGACGATGGATCACATGACGAATATTTCGGTATTGAAGAAACTTAGTAGAGGAGCTGTCGTTTCATTGGCCCTCTACTTCCATTTCTCTGGTCATTACACTTTGGTATACGCATGCGTTTATATGTATATGTCATTATTTTGAGGTTCGGACTATAGCGATGCAAGTGGCGGTGTAGAAGTCCTGAAATGTATATCACGATTGGGCGTCACTTTCATATTAACGTTAGTATGACAACCCTTGTTTATAACTTGACGTTTATTTTTGTATTTTAGTTAACAGTCACACGCCGTATGAAATTTTCTGGTGAACTTCCTAAACTGCCCTACGCATATGACTGTTTCCTGAGCAAATGTACTAACGCTACAGTAAATGTATAGGGGAAAAATTACCATTCGCACTTTCTCACTAAGCGTATACATTGGTATGGTAAATTTCCGAACAATTTATTAGAGTGTACATATTAATTCATTTGGTCCTTGAATGAACAGTGCATTGCGGGTAACTGACAAGATGGAGATTTTTGGACATTCGCCATTGCAATGCAGATATCTGTCATGGAAAAAGCACGACTGAGCACGAAAAAATACTTAAGTATTTTTTCGTGCTCAGCGCAATGGCGAATGTCCAAAAATCTCCATCTTGTTATTAATTTATTGTCTCTCTTGGTATGGCTTACAATCTCATTCATTAAGTGGCCGCTAAAGTTGCTTAAGTACGATTCTGGCTGGCTTAATCAGTAAAAAGTCGCTAGTGAATAGTGACGTCCATGTGATTCGATTTTGATCTTTATGTAAGTTTAAAGTAAAACTAAGTTTATTAAATGAGCTTGGTGTTTTCATTCCAGCAAGCACAGACATACTCTTCTTCAACAAACAAGTTCCAAGGATCATAGGAGGTAGTGATGCTTACATAGAAGAATTTCCTTTCATTGTAAGTTGGTTCATTTTTTGTCATTGTGCTGGAGTGATGGAGGTTTATTTAGAGATTAATAAAGTTAAAAACTGACGACATGGCGCCCTTACTTTCAAGTAGATAATTATTTTGTAGTAAATATTTCGCCAAAGATTGCTTAAATTTATCTTTGGTATTATTATTTAAGTAAATCTATAAATTAAAATAAAGTCCACTTATTGTAAAAAAAGTTTTTAAATAGCTCTTCTTACGTTGGGCGGAACGTATATATCTCATTCAATAAAGCATAAATGCCACTGTATAATTAATTCATCAAGAATAAACAAAAGATATTCTAAAGAAAGCTTAAAGCAAAGTTTTAAAAATTAATATGCACTTGTTCTGTTGCCGTTACATGCTGTTAATATATCACAAATCCTACCATTATCATTTTATATGGATTTATTTTACGCAGCACACTTAAATTCAAACAATAAATCACGCCAAATAAGTCGCATTTTTCTAAGAAGCATTGAAATGTTATTCTCTGCAGTCAATTAGATCCTACCAATTATTTCAGAGACAGAATTTCACGTATTTAAAGACGACTTCTGCTGGTTTTCAGTGAAATACGTCACTGTGGGCACTGGTTGCCAATCCCTTCCATGTATTCGTCAGTTGGTACCTGTTTGATAAATATAATTTTCACTGATAACGTATTATTTCACTTTTCGAAATCACTATTTTGACTATGGAACGTAGGCTAAGGACGAGGTAGAACGTTTTACGTCTTTGTTGCGTGCCTTCAACATTGTGATTCATTCACAGCCAATACAACCGTCAAAATAACATGGTCAACGGTAATGGATTTGTTCATATTTTTAATTTTAAACAGTCTCACCCCTCAATATGAATCAAATACTTCGACTGACTTAAATATACATAATGTTGCAAAATTGCATTGCATGGCCCGCGGCCTGGATCACGTTACTGTGGAATGCCATCGCAGCTGTAATTAGCATCCCCATACCAGTCCCCGAGGAGCCTTGACATTAATCCCCTAGACTTTTATTTGTTGGGGCATTTAAAGGCACTTGTGTATGCAACCCCAGTGAACGATGTGGGCAGCCTCCGTAACCGCATTATGGCGGTTTGCGAAACAAGCAGGAATTTTCCAGGAATTCATCAACGCATCCGAGTGTCCATGCAACGGCGGGTTGATGCATGTGTTCGTGCTGATGGAGAGCATTTAGGACATTTTCTTTGGCTTTCACACGTGTGTAACTAATTCCTGTGCAGTTCCTATTGTTCTAGGTGTATGGCGTAGTGTGAGGTGTCGTGTAACATGCAAACGAACGCTGCGATGGCATTCCACAATAAAATGTTTCAGTCCGCGGGCTACAAACTGTACGTTATGTATAACGGGATGTAGTAAAGAAACGAATTGTTTGCGGACCTATGTTCATATAACATTTTTTCTTCCTCCAGATGGGAGGAATGTTCACCCGAATTTGTCATGCAATTTTGCAAAATCCTATATGCTAGTTGCATCAAATATCTCAGAGCATTTACTCACAAAAACAGTGGCTTAACCTCGAATAATATCCACGTAGTTTTGATAGTGCTACTGAAAGAAAAGCAATATCATTGGAACATAGAGATTACAACTGCGCAGCTCGCATGCACACTATCTCGTGTTCCCTCTAAGCTTCAGAGCTTGCAGTATCTCGGAATGAGAAAGCCGTAAACTTTCAGTAGGATAGCGTGGCTGTGTGTTGATTTTGAGCGGGGCTGACTCCTGCCTTTTGAGAGCTGTCACTGTGTGGTTACCCCCCAGGTCTCCCTGCAAGCGGAATTTCACAGACTGGTTCGCTTCCACATATGCGGCGGCTCCATCATCTCGATTCATTGGGTTCTCACGGCAGCTCACTGCGGTGATGGGTACGTACTCGTCAGAGGTATAATCTATTCGCGGTTTGTTCACAATTTTTTAAAAATTAAACCTGTGAAAAATCGCCCCATGTGTGACGTATTCAGTTGTTTCCTAAACATTAAATTTACCTCAAGCGTTTTATATACCTCTTTTAACATCAAAGTATCCTATTTTTCGTTAAATTGAAGTTTCGCCTAAATTTTAGTTATAGATTATAATATTTCATTTATAATAAATGCGAATAAAAACAGTGAGAAAACGCTTGCGTTGGTAGCGCATAGTAAGAAATAGTTCCCATGCAAAATATTATTACAACTGAGTGCACACGAATTTGGTGCGTTGTACTTTGGTGTTCATTACTAGTTAAGCTTAGTTTTCACAAGGCAGGGGAATATCCTGGAAGTAGAACTTTAGCAGAGCTTCAGTAAAGTGCGAAGTAACCGTGAATATACTGTATTGTTTCTGGGAGTAGAAGTGTGGCGCCCGACTGTACAACACGCACAACTTATTATAAATTAGTGTGCACAATACCAAAATGCTCAAATATATGATTTTCGTTGCGTATGAAAAAAAGAATACATGAGTTTTGTAACATTGCAAAATAATCTGTTACAATTTTTAAAAAAATCAATAAACAAACGTCTTATTTAACTAAAATGTAAACGTACTTATATTTTGGATGCGCTATAAAAAACAGTGTACAAGGAAAGCGTAGTCAAGTAGAGAAATCATAATAATTACTATGGTTGGATGTACATATAATTGTAATTGATTTTACGCATATCCATTCCAGTTGTAAAAATGATTAATTTTGTGGCGAAAATGGACGTGCATTGACTCATTAAAATTAAAAATATTTTCAAACATTAGTACTAGTTTTTTTATCCCATACAACCGCAGCAATTATTACGATGACCTTGCTTGATGAAAAGTTGTTTTTTGGCAAAATGCATTTTCTAAAGTAGTCAAATTGAAATAACGCTTAAAATTTTATTAATATCAACTTTCGTTAATTGCTTTTTATATTTAAGTAAATACATCATTGTAAAATTATTTACAGTGTTAGAAAATATAAGCATTCCTCTCTTATATGCAAAGTAAATCGTATTTATCTGACAACTTAGCAATGGGTGTCCTGTGTTTTGTACAGATGGGTGCAGTGCTATGTTGGCAGTCACTGTACTTGTACATTTAACTGCAGATTGGTACACATAGTTTTGATAACGGTGTCAGTGGTCAGTGCCATAGACTAAAGATGCGGTAGACCGCTTATTCGTCTTCTGTCCATGTATCCAGAAACCTGCCCCAATCCTACACAACTGTCAAAGTCAGCAGTAATGAACGTGTTTGTTTACATCTTAAATTTAAAATGATAAGCACTATTATATTAATAAAATAATTTTACCAATTTGAATGTAATCAAAAAACATTACAAATTGATTGGAGGAAGTATAAAAACATCTCAGAATCACTTGTTTACTAAACTGTGTTATTACCTCAAACCCAATACACGCCATTTTCGCCAGACGTGTAGGCAGAAAAGCAGTTCAATGTTGGAACACGCAGAATGGTTGTGCGCAGCTAGCGAGGTCAGTCTACCTCATCTTTAGTCTATGGTCAGTGCTAGCTACACACTGGATAAATATCCTTATCCGCTTATCTTGGGGAATCGCGGGCGGTGTAGTGCTCAGACTAAGGTGAACCGAGTTTGATTCTCGGCGAGGACGCTCCAGGATTTTCGCTCGTAGGAATCGTGTCGAACGATGCCGCTGGTCAGCGGGTTTTCTCGGGGATCTCCTGTTTACCCCGTCCTTGCATTCCGGCGATGGTCCATACTCGCCTCGCTTAACCCTCATCGGCTCTCGATGTTAAGAGCCGCCCGAATCTCTTCCCTTCACTTCACTTTTCTTATCAGCACTGTTTGTGATTCTCATCACCGTTTAGTATTTCTGTGTACGCACTGTATGTTTATAACATGTGTATATACATAAGTACCTCTATGTGTCGCAGTGACAATTATAACAGATACTTGAAATGATTATTTAAGATCATTAATGACGCGTGCTAAATCTACAATGATAGAAAGACAGTTTTTCATGTTGCAAAAAACAATAATGTTGCCGCAGAGTATTTGGCCGGGTCTATTTACAGAATATAATCTCTAGTTTCAAGGAAAAAACTCCACTGTATCCGCTTGGATGCTCTGATACATATACTAGGGTACAGCTGGTTCACGCCCCGGATATTTATAAAGACTACTGTTGGACATCTCTTACAGTCGGTGTGATTCTTAGATTCTTAAGAGTCATATATGGTCAAATATAAGGTATTTTTAAGTCAGGCATTTCCCTATTTTCCTTAAAGAAAAATTAACATTGATTTGCAGATATAAATCTTATTTAAGTGCAGGTGTATGTAAACATATATATATGGTAACTCGGGGAGGATGCAACTCGTAAGGAGTTTGATTGTTGTTACAACTTTTAAATACTTCGACAGAAAAAGAAAAAGCCTTTTATTTTGTATTGAATTTTAGAACATTTATTTATGCCAGTAATTCACGAAATTTCTAGTAGGTCTATATTAAAAACCTAAGAAGAAAGATTTTAATAACGTCATGCATTACTGGCATCTTCCCTTAATAGTGCGGTGAAGATCCTACTCGATATTAGGGAATATGCCACAGTATACAAAAAAAATATTTACTTTGAAACATACGTTAAACTCAATACAACGGATTGCTCTGTTAAACATTTACAGCAAATGTTGCACACATAGAAATATAAAACAAATCATTTGGGTTACAAAAAAAAAAACAAGAATATAAAATACAGTTTCAGAACATTAGCTATAGGGCATAACATTTCATTTGTCACAATGAAGGTGGTTCAGACTACAATCTTCATGCAGCCATTTCCTGCATGTAACCGACGGAATCCCATCACACTTAGGATCCCTTTTGTGGCAGAGTAGTAACCTTTGTGCACAGCACAAGAATCATCGTAGCCATCGATATCAACTAGTTGACTGTCACTTTTACTGTCCGGGAAGGATTTATCATTGCACGATATCGTCGAGCTCATATTTATTTAGTTTTTGGTAACTGTCTTAATATTGTATTTAATTGTCTCGTTAATTTTTTTCTTGCTTTCATTATTATTATTATTTTTCATGTTCTGATTTTTGCTTTTCAGTTAGTCGTTCTACTGTATTCGCTACTATAGGCTGTTCACGATAAAGTGAGCACTTTTTTTTAAATCAACCTTAGAAAAAAGTCACTGCCCATGCCCGCATGCACTTCAACGGGCGCATTGAGCGACATGCCCCCGGTAAACTTGGTAACGATGGATGTGAAGTAGTTTCATATCTTAACGTTGAAAAAAAACTTGTTAGGTAACCATTCGTGATAATTTAATTGTTTTATTTCGCTTTCTGTTTTTTTTTTAATGCATCAGCGTGTAAAAATTAGCAGATTCATAAAATGTTTGCTTTTCTAATAATTTCAAACTTTCGCTTGACTGACGCATAAATAGAGTGATAAGGATCATGGCAATGTTAATTTTACATAAGGCGGAGGAATATACAACGTGCATACAAGTATATTTCAAGCAGGGCTTTCAAAAGTGCCAATTTTACTGTGAACAGCATATAGGCCTACTGCTGTTTGTTTCTTCGCTCAGTTGGCTTAGGCATACTAACAACTGGGATCTCACCAAGTGAGCACATTAACGGATCATGGCATCGCATAATGTAAAACGTTTGAAGGATCAACTGTGTTCTGTTTTCGGAAGCATAGTACTACATCTTTCATTTGAACTTTTTGTATCAATTTTATATCTGAAAAAAGGACAAAGTTCACCTGAAAGTGGCATATCTGGACGTAATTGTTTATATCAGTACCTACTAAGGAATTTCGTATAGGGTAGGCCTACTAAATGTGCTAAAATGCATAATGTTTTATTTTTTATGTGATCTGAGCACACTTTCCTAACTGTATGATTACTTATTTAATTTAAGTTCAACCGCTTGTATATTTATTTATATGTTATTTAAAGTTAATAACATTCTTATTAACACTTTATCACAATTTCCATAGTCTATAACAAGGGTAGTGAAAATAAAATACATAATATCTATTCACCGTTAGCTGTATACTTCGGTAAATGCGTCCTATTCAGAACTTCAAAATATAGCAGCTATAGGATATGTGTATATTTAAAGTCGCTAAACGTTATTGTCCAAGCAGTATGTAAGCTTTTAACTACTGTAGAAGAATCGTTTGCTCAGCTTCAAACTATAAACATTTTATAGAAACTGGATGCGTGTTGCGTATTTTGTAAAATACGATTAGCTGAAAACTGGAAATATTTTACTACCTATATAACAAAATTTGAAGTTATTGTTTGAATGACTGCCATCCGGAATTATCAGTGCCTCTAATCCCCCCCCCCCCCGGAAGTTTAATCGCATACTTGAGAGCACGCCGGGATGATGTGTCACATGATGTGTTGCTCTTTGAAGCAAATGAAGTATAGCATTATGACAACTTCGACGAAGTTTTGGAGAAGTTGGAAGCAGCTGGAATCACTTAAAAAATAACAAATGCGAGTTCAGACTAGATGGTATTTAATTCCTTGAACATGCATTGTCCAGCAAGGCGTTGAAGCAGACACATCTAAAATTGATTTAATTAAGGAAATAACACGAACTCACTTAAATACACTGGAATAGTTGTACCTAACATGGCTGAAATCACCCAGCCAATTCGCCAACTACAAAAACATGCGTTTAATTTTCGTAGGAAGGCCACAGAAGTGTAGAAAATAAAACGACTCATTTGTAGTTCTATAATACCGCAACAATATCGCTCCGACAAGGATATTAGCATACGAATATATGCATCTCCATTTGGTAAAGGGGCACTCTTGGAAAAGCCTGATGAAAACACTGTATGGAAACCAGTATGCTATGCATCAAGATAACTATCTACATTAGAGAAGAACCATTCACAAATATTGGCTATATCTTAGCTGTTCTCGCAGTAAGCGAACATTCACGAGGTGTAATAATCAGAATTTTAAAATGTTGGGCGTGATTTGTAACAGTTCGATAATGTTACAAATGAGACCTATGTCTTTTAGGCTTTCCACCGTAAAGTAAGTATTTGTGAAATCAAATTTTCAAAAATAATCACTGTTCATGACTACATCTACATTACAACACACGCTGGTATGTAGCCTTCAAGAGATTTAGGAAAAATATTTCTATGACTTGATGTCGTACTGAAAGTCAAATTTATAAATTAATGGCTGCTGAATTCCTTGTTTCTTCTTTTACAGAGATAAAAGCACGAATTTTCATATTACCCAAGCAACAAAAACCAGTTGGCCCACTTGTGTAAATCCGCTTGTCAACGAGCGGTACGCATACTGTTCCCATAGTCAGTTAACAATCACCCAACCACTGTAATGCACCCGCAGATGCTTATGGCCCACATGATGTCTCTCGCAGTTGGCCACATCTGGGCCACGGTTGGATAACGTCTATGTAGCAAAATACAATCTTCCCACAAGCGGCCCGCTTCTGCGTGACCAACTGTATCCAAAACATGTCAGCAACTTCAGTGGGCCATGTGTGGCAGCAGTGACGCATTGGCTTACTGCTTCTGGCCTTCCGTAAGCGAACCACGTGTTGTCAGCCAACTGTTGGCAAGCCATTTGTGGCACAGCTATTGGCCACTTGTGGCCACGTAGAAGCTTCTTGTCATGCATTTTCAAAGCCAAATAATATTTATGTTTCACTCAAATAAAATTGATTTTTTTTCACAATTAGTAATTTTTTTTTTTTTTGGAAGAAACTGAAATCGAACTCAAATCTTTAGTTCACAGTATAGAATGTTAGTGACTACCCTACCATGTATTCATGTAAAACTTTTTAAGTAAATGTGAATACTTTCTACACATACAAGGGCATTATTAGCTTTGCTATAGACATCATTAGTGTTAATACCTCAATTCAATACTGGGATTTTTGTGTTTTGTTTAAAATACTAATATTTTTGGTTTGGGGTACTTTCAAGGGAAATCTTAAATGCAACATAACCAATTTTTTTACGTGTTACGCTTTGCAGGTTTCCAGTTTAAAAACTATATTTTCCTATTACTAGGAATGCCACATGATAATTTTACTTCATATATGCATAAAATAAAAAATAAAAATATTTCGCATATGTAATTTACTACTAAACAACAATATATACTCGGCATGGGGAACAGTTGGCATACCACAAAAGAGCCATAAGTATGGTGCTATCATGCCCCCAGCAGTAAGCAACAGTTGGCAAGCCATAAGTGGCCGATTGGTATGCTACTAATACATCCGCGGCAATAAGTAACAGTTTATATACTACGAGTGGCCCACATATTTGTTGCTTGTATGTTCCCAGCAGTAAACCACAGTTGACATGCCGTAAATGGCCCATAAACTTGCTACTAATATTTTCCCAGCAGTGAGTAACAGTTACCATTTCGTTTATCATATGTTTGTGGGGCGTCTGTTGAAATTTTTCAATCATTGTGAGAGCATTAGCCCATATTACGATTATTTAAAAAAAATAATTAAAAATAGGTTTTGTCGCTTTGGTTTATATGACCTGATTGTCAACTATATACGAAATGCTGACACTCATAAATGTGAACGTTGGCCACCACTACCAACAGTCTGCCAACTGTTAACTACTTCTTGTTTGCTACTTGAGTAGTAATGCATTTACTTCTCTCGAAAAGAACACGGTTTTACTTGGACGACACATGAATAAAAGTAAGATGCCCCATGGCAAAATTAATTTAACGTAAGGCAGAAGGATACGGAATGAGATGAAAAGTAAGATTCTAAGCATGATTTTCGAAGGTGCCCGATTGACCGTAAACAGCCTGTATAGTCTATGTGAGGTTTCTACACACTTTTAAATCAAACCTTTCAAAATCACCTCATGCATAACGTGTTTGGTTGTTCCCTAAACATTTCTGGAATCACAAGTGTTTTATACTTACTTTAATATAAAAATAAGTTCCTCGTTTTTGGTTAAATTGAGTCCTTATTAATATTTTATCTATAAATTATAATATGTAATTTATAATTGATATGAATAAAAACATTGAGTAAACAGGCGTGTCTGTAATACCTACTGAGAAATAGTTTTATGCAAAAATATTATTGCACTGAGTGCGCACGAATCGGGCTTTGTCCCTTTGGTGTAATTTTCTTGACTTGGTTAGGATTTGTTTGCAAGAGGCAGGGAAACAGTCTGAAAGTAGAACTTCTGCAGGGCTTCAGAAAAGTAGGAAATAATCGTGGATGGACTGAGAGGTTCGCAGCTGCACTAACGCTTGTCTTGTGCCACAGTAACAGGCCCTCTGAGCTGGTGGTCCGAGCCGGCAGCACCTACGAGGCGGATGGAGGCTGGCTAAGCAATGTCACGCACATAATTCGGCATCCTCACCAAAACGTGGGGACCTTCTTGAACAACGACATCGCTCTACTCAAGGTAAGTCGAGAACAGGTAAGCAATTTCGATACCAACCTTTGAAAAAAAAAATCACTGCTCGGCTCTACATATATATGCTGCATGGCACACAGTCACGCAGACTCCTAGTAACCGTAAGTTGGTACATAATTGACGAAAATACTCCTACACCTCTGAAGTCGCAATTGTGAGTGTAACGTTTACATTTATGGCTACTAAAATTCAGTATCTCTCGATTTTGCACACTATAGATTAAATCTACTTATAAGGAAATCATTTATTTTCGTAAAAATTACAATGGTTTCACTTGGATGGCGTATGAATTAAGTAATAAGGCACATAACAATGTTAATTTACTTATATGGGAAGAGAAGACAAAACGAGAAGGAATGTAGATCCTAAGCATGGCTTTCAAAAGTGCTTAGCGTATCTCGACGCTACTGCTTCACTGGTGTTTCGACTCCCAAGACCTTGATGTTAAGAGCCGCCTAACTCTTTGCCACTCTACTTTATTGGTGTTTCCGAGCGGGGTGGCGCAGTGTTAAACCGGATTCGCATCCTGTAGGACTTGGGTTTGAGTCCAGGTCCAGCCATCCTGATCTCGGTTTTCCGTGGTTTCCCAAAATCTTTCCAGGTGAATACGGGTCGTTTCCTCACTACAGAAGTGTCTGCTGGAGTGGCTAGAAATGTCTACAGGGACGGCTAGATGTGTCTGCTGGGATGGCTAGAAGTTTCTGCTGGGACGGGTAGAAGTGTGTTCTGGGATGACTAGAAATATCTGCTGGGAAGGCTAGAAGTGTCCGCTGGGAAGGCTAGAAGTGATTGCTGGGATGATTATAAGTGTCTGCTTTGACGGCTATAAGTGTCTGCTGAGATGGCTAGAAGTTTTTGCTGGAATGAATAGAAGTTTCTGCAGGGATTGCTAGAAGTGTTTGTTGGGGCGTCTAGAAGAGTCTGCTGGGATGACTAGAAGTGTCTGCTGGGATGGCTAGAAGCGTCTGCTGGGATGGCAGGAAGTGTTTGCTGGGACGGCTAGAAGTGCCTGCTGGGATGTCTAGAAGTGTCTGCTGCGATGGCTAGTCTAATTACCTCGCTGTCGACGATTCCTGCCTACCTACCTATTCACCTACCTACATAAATACCTACCTACCATACCTGCATAACTACCTACCTGCTTACCTACCTACCTACCCTGCCTACATAACTACCTACCTATCTACTTACCTACCTATCTACCTATTTACATATCTACCTATCTACCAACCTAAGTACCTACCTATATATCTACCTATCTACCTACCTGCCTATATACCTACCTCTATACTTACCTACCTATCAACCAATATATCTACCTATATACATATCTATCTACCTACCTGACCATCTACCTATTGTAGCAGTTGTTAAGTAGACACAATGTGTGAGGATTTTATAGACCTGTCGTTGGACTGCCAAAATATTATTGTAACACCACTAATATGAGTTACAATATTAAGGCTATAAATTATTATTTAATTGATACGTAATATAAAATATGAATGTGTAATGTAATGATAAAATATAGTTGTATATGGGTGTTATTCTGATAGGTTAGATTAATGATATACCTCTGCTAAAATATATGCTGCCACACAAAAATCAGTATATTCATCCAGATTTGAATTATCTATGAATTTTAAAGCAATTAGACCATTAATTCTAGTAAGCAACCAAATAAGTCTTAATTCGAGTAAATCAATAGAAACAAATAAAATTACCTTGATTTTAATGCTGTTAAGTGAATTTATCAAGAAACAAACAGAACTAAGTCCATTCAAATTATATAGTACTTTTGCATAACATTAGTTGCGAAATATTATGCTATTCTAATTCTCAAAATTACAGACAACACCAGCCTGCACGTTGCACATCAAAATAATTGCCAATATTTGAATTTACTAGCGCTGATGTCATAAATAGGTTTACATTTGCTTGGGGAAAAATGTGACTTAGCCCATAGCGGAAAATATCCGCAACTCTGCCGATATCGTGGAGTCGTACTTCACTGGTGTAGAACCCAGGAACAGCTATCCCGCTCACCATGGACAGCACATCTCCTGGTGGTCCTCAGGGAACTCATCTTCTGCGGGCTGGAACAGCGGAGGTGAACGCAGAACCGGAACCTTGCCGGGATTCGCAGCCAGTAGTCCTCCTCTAGCAGAAATGGCTCTCCAAACATCAGACACCGTGCCGTCCCTGGTTCAAAGTCAAATCCAAGAAGTCCTCCTTTACGGGGCCGTCCTTCCGTCTGGGCTCATCATACAGCTTATGCCGACGTACTTCTTCTTTTAAATATATATATATTCACCTGTATGTTGGAGTAGGATTTAAACATAATTTATTTGTCTCTGGTGTGTGAACTATCTGTAGATTTGTAGTGAAATTAGTTCTCACTGCCAGTAAAATGCATGAAATCTGCACTATCGACCAAGCAATAATTGGGCCCCCCTTGAAGGTAGGTAATTCAGTACGTCAGTTGACTTGTGTGGCCGCCATACGCTGAAGGCCGGTGTATAACCAGTTGACAAGGGGATTACACGAGGAACAGAGCTATCGGACTTCGATAAGGGCGTGATTGTGGGCTGCCATCTCAGTGGGCTGTCTAGCCGGGCGATTGCACGGAAGGTAAACAGACCCAAATCAACGGTCGCATTCGTCCTGCGTAAGTGGAAGGTCGATGGGCATTGTGTCAATGCCCATCAATATATATATAGTCTTTTAGAAAAAAATTTATTAATTCTTATTTGGAATCAGCTAGAGGCCAGCATTGAAAAGAAGACAGTCCTAAGTATGGAAGTTAATTTCTGATATTTAATAAGTAAAAGTTTGATATTTACGACGACGATCCAGATTTCTTCATGCATTACTGAAGTGCTGGCCTCTAGCTGATTCCAAATAAAAATGAATAATTTTTTTTTTCTAAAAGACTATTTTTCGAAAATCAATAAATTATGATAGACCGGCTGGTGTGGTTTGATTCTTTCGAGTAGCAAAAGTAGTGCTAGTTACATAGACAAATATTCATGCAAAGAAAACACAGATAATCATTAAACTTACATAGTATACACAACACAACTGTCAAAATAGATAATTATACACATATCACATTGAACATAAGTTAAACATCTTATACATTACATTGAAGTTTGATTTTTAAATCAAATTTAAAGACATAGAATAATCATTATAAAGTCATAAATATTGAAGTGTTACAGAAGTTTTCCCACATTTTGACACAGTTCTGACAAGTCAGCTGGGTTAAAACTTATCATTATTAACGTAATATTTCATTTAGCATTTGAGGCTGTAGATCATTTCATCATTTACACATCGATGCCTTTAGAAATAACAAATAACACCACAATTCTACACAAATAAATGTTAATTTGGCTTAGCCATGTATCTTAAAATTGTTTCAGTCCAACATTTATTATTATTAATTGACTGAGAATCAAAGTCTTATCTCTATGAATAAAAATTGTCACAACTTCCATCATCAGCAGTAATTTCCCTGCTCCGATCAATCTTAAGTCCTCGAACAGTCGTCTCAGCTGGCACAGATGAGATGAGCTGGCGGGTAGCACCTGCCTCACTTTAACATTCTCGGCTGTAACACTTGTTAAACTTGCCAATTCAAGTTTTTAATTATTCATCATTACTACCTCTATTGACAATTTGTACACTCGTTCAGTTAATGGGTATTCTACTTGTTTTGGCTTAACAAAAGGTTTTTTCCCTTCAGCTAACACTTATTGCGAGTTTCTTGATATATATATATATATATATTTTTTTTTTTTTTCACTTTGCACTCGTTTATAAAAGTGTCTTTCAGGCAAAATATGTCGGCGTAAAGTCAATTTTCCTTTAACTCGCACGCAATTGTCACCTCTGTTCTTATTTAAAGTTCATTAATCAATGTTGGCAATCATAATGACGTCACAACTGTACAGGCTACTACTAACTATAATTGACTACTATCGTTTTCTAAAAATATCTGTAAATTATATCAGGTCACCATAAAATGATACTACTTCCATTAGAAAATTATTAAATAAAACATGAAACTTCATTGATGTTTATCAATCTTACATCTTTACAGCAATTAATTCCGAAACCTTAGCTCAGAAGCATAAATGATATGTGTGATGAAAAACAACCAAATGATTAAAAAACAACTAAAATAGGAGTTGTATGAAGACCCTAATCAAAACCAACTAAATATGTATTCATTCAGGAGACCCTGCGAAACAAACCTCACATTCTTCCTCCTATTCAATTTCGCGTTTAATTCTAGCAAAACTTGCAGTCAGAAGTTCGCTTTCTCATCGCAGCTTTGTTTCTTTTTGGCCAAGCTTTCAATATAGAAACTACAGGTTTCAAAATAGAGCATTTAGCATTGGGTTTATGACTATATTTGCCTATTTATTTCTTTTCTCGCGAATTTTTCGTCGGTGGTTACCTTCATTATTGTTATTAACTTAGTGGTTTTATGACTGAGTATGGCAAATCACATGTATCTCAGTAACATAGCTTCCATCCTTTACGACGGGTTTTATTCTTTCCTCATTGGGAGGCAAAACCTAAGAAAAAGGCTGGAACTCTTTACTTACATTGATAATCTTCTAAAGTGAAATATTCTCTATGTGGCAAACAAAGCAATACAGGGAAAAAATAATAATATACACATTTGACATGGAATAAATTATATCATATTCTGGCGCTTTCAGCTACGCCTAATTCAATCCTTTCCACATCAATAAACAAATGCTCGCCCCATATAACAATTATCATATAATATTCACATTTTGCAACAATTCTTCACTGCAATAAACTTCAATAATTAATCAACAAAATTATTCCTCATATATATATATATATATATATATATATATATATGTATTTATTTATTTATTGGCTCTTGTCTTCCAAGTTTTTCCTCTATACCTGCGTAATAGGAGGTTGATACTCTCGCAGAGCCATTATATTATACCGTCCTAGGACCATGTCAGTGTCCGGACAAACCACTTCATAACAGTTGTTGATGAATATTTTAGATACCTTTACCGGACCGACGAAGTGTGGCATCAACTTCTTGGAAATAAATTCCCATGCTCTACTGATACAGTGTGCTCTTACTAAAACTAATTGACCTACACTTAACTTCTTCTTCCGTGACTGCTTCGCATACTTCCGGCGTCGATCAGCTGCTATAATTAACTTCTTCCTGGCGAACTCCAATAGTTCTTGTTTCGCTTATTCTGTCTTGTCTTAATCTGTCGATTGCGGAGGTGACGGTAACTTAGACATATCAACGTTCTCGGATCTCTAACCAATCAGTGCCTCCAGAATTCCATTGCTCAAAGTCTCGTATCTCTAGTTGGTTATTGATTCTTGGATTGCATTGCTTACAGTCTCGTGTCTCTGTTTGGCTAGTTCTTCCTGGATTACATTGCTCACAATTCTCAGGCCACAGGTCTGTTAGTACCTCCAGATCCCATTGTTCGAAGTATCGCATCTGTAGTTTGTTGGTGCCTCCAGGATCCCATGGTTCGAGGTCTCGGATCCCTGGTCTGTTAGTGCCTCTAGGATCCCACAGTCTTCGTTTCTTGACAACACATTCTCCTCTTCCAGGTCGTCTGCGAAGGTCTGTGACCAGCACTCGTGTGATGAAGTCTGCGACGTGCGAGAGCAACTCGTCAGGCATCGAAGGATGTGTCTTCAAAATACGCCGAGAGCTTTCCTGTCGCGTGTTTCGCTCTTCCTCCACAGTAAAGGGAACTGCTTCAGCGAGTAGCTCGTGTGTGAGAACGTCCACACTACACCAATCCATTGCAGTGTCATGCCTCGTGCTGTCTCCTAGCACAACTTCCGTATTCATGTTTCTACTGTTCCACAACATGAGTGCGCTCTCTGGTTCTTCTCGTCAAGCAATAACTCACATGTGTGGGTTTCTGTCTCATTACTTACCCACCAATAGTAGGTTGTTGTTTTTAAGCTTGAGGATAGGCATCTCAACTTGCTGTTGTCGTCCAGACTAAATAACTTAAAATAGTCATCACACTTATTCACAAAAATTACTGATTTATCTTCGAAAATCAGTGTTTGGTTCCCTCACATTTGACTCGGTTAGTGTAGCAATGTGTTCCGCGACAACATTGTGGATGTATCGTTCGCGAGGAGACCGAATTCAGGCTGTTCTGGTTGTTTCGAAATCGATAGGGAACCGTTTTCAACGTCCACGATTAATGAACTAGAGATTGTATTGTCCAATTCCATTTCTTCCAGAGATGTAAGATCATCACTGATTTTGTCTGTGACAAAAATTATCTGTTCCCCCAACTTGTCAAACTTCAACTCGTTTTCCTCTCCTACCACCTCATGCTGTCCGTGAGACATACCATTAGTCAGTGCCTGGCTTAATTGCGAAATCGGACTAGAAATAATATTCTGTTCGGAATTACATTGTTCGACTACATCTTTTTGATCTGTTCATTAGTTTCCTTGAAATGTTGGTCGAAAATTTCATTCATTCGCCTTTCAAACTGTTCGTTACTTTAATGAATTTCTTGTGACATATGTTCCTTAATCGCCTTATATTGCTGTTCGAATAACATTACAATCTGTTGCAACGACAACATCTACGGTGGGCTAAACATTACCTTAGTTTGTTCAATTGTCTGGACTACATGTCGATTGAAACTAACTCATATGTGGGTTTACTCGTTCCTGTCATCATATTGTCCGCGCAATACCCCAATTTCTTATAGTCTATGGTGGCGGTGTTTCGCAAACAATATGCAGTCCTTGTTTCTCGACTTATATAAATTCCAAAGAATAAGCGACTCTACTCTTGTTTCTCTATGAAGGTTATGAATTTTTTTTTTTCCGTGAGCAGCAGTTTAGTAATATCTGGTTATAGTGGGCTTAAATTCTCGTAGCCCCACGTAGCGCTCCAAATTAATACTACTGTAGCAGTTGTTAAATAGACACAACGTGTGGGGATTTTATAGTCCTGTCGTTGGGGTACCAAAATATTACTGTAACACCACTAATATGAGTTACAATATTACGGCTATAAAATATGATTTGTGTGATACGTAATATAAAATATAAATTTGTAATATAATGATAAAATATAATTGTATATGGGCGTGATTCTGGTAGGTTAGATTAATGATGCCTCAGCTAAAATACATGCTACCACACAAAAATCAGTATATTCATCCAGATTTGATTATCTATGAATTTTAAAACAATTGGACCATTAATTCTAGTAAGCAATCAGAAAAGTCTTAATCCAAGTAAATCAATAGAAACAAATAAAATTACCTTGATTTTAATGCTCTTAAGTGAATTTAACACGAAACAAACAGAACTAAGCCCATTAAAATAATATAGCAATTTTGTATAACTGTAGTTACGAAATATTATGCTATTCTAATTCTCAAAATTACAGACATCAGCCTGCACGTTGCACATCAGAAGACTTACCAATATTTGAATTTACTAAGCTGCTAAAAGTGTTGCAGCGCTTTTGGAATAAATGTTATGACTTTCTATTAAAAACATTCAGGGATGGTTGTTTAAAACACTTAGACCTACATATAAACATACATTTTTACACACTTATACATATACCACATACATATTGTCGTGTGCTGAGTTGCATTCTGACTACACGAAAGTAAAATTACTGTGTTTTAAAATTTAATTTCATTGACATAGCGTAGTTGAATTAAATTGGGGAATTTTTCGTACCTTCAGTATTGACGATGCTGATTATGAGAAAGGCAAGAAAAACATAAAAAAAGTACAATCTATGCACTTTTGGGAAAGAAATTTCACAAGAACGTCATGCAAATAAGTACCAAAATTTATAAGTGCGAAATTAACGCAAATATAAAGTAAAAGTCAAACAAAATGTGAAATAGAGAACACAACAAACAAAACAACAATAACAATCAACAAACAACAGAAAAAGCAATATGTATATATATATATATATTTAAAATATTAGGATACGTTGCCTTCCATTTGTCATACACAGTGGGGTCAAACAGATAGAAAATTTATTGCGTTGTTATTTAGCATGTCTTGTCTCCCTATTAGAGTAAATATTCAATATATATTTTTGGGTATTAATTGTTGATTTAATTTAATTTTTGAAAATCTGTTTCCAATTATTTGTGTGTGCGTTAAAAGTTTTTTTTGTTGATTTTATGTTAAACCGTTTTCGAAATTGAGATAGTTCAAACTAATTTCTGTTTAATAGAATTATGACTTTTTATCTGCAACCGAAACGGATTCGCACACTAACATGGTCACCAACGTGGAGAAAAATGAACTTTTTCACGATTTTTCGGTGGTAGATATAGTTTTTTTTTTTTTTTTTTTTTTTTTTTTAGACGAGGAAATTTCGTGATCACTTAAGGATAGGTTGAACATAAACTACGCGTACATCTGAGTTTCCTGTTCTATTCACCCACAGTTTGTTAATCGCTCCCCGGACGACTATTAACCATTGAGTCTGCATGGTAAACAAAATTACCGTATCCCGCGCTACCTGGTCCGGAGTTAAACAAGAGCAAAAGCACCTGAACAACTATAACTAGGCTCGGGTACACATAATATCGTGGAGTTTCGCTCGTCGCCAAATGAATCCTCGACATTTCCGGGTCTCTAGTTTCATATGTCCTTGGTTGGCTGGTTACCCTGTGTTTGGGTTTACGAGCCTGCCTGGTGTTCGGATTTATTTTAGCGCTTTATTCTCGAGGTGGGTCTGCGCTTCAAAGAAGTAAATCACACGTTTTGGGATGGTGAAACGTATTTTTTTATTTAAATGAGTTGTAGTTTACAGTTTTTTTGTTTAAATTATAGGCGGGAGGCGATAATCATAATATTTATGCGATACTTGCTACTGTATAATAAACTGTAGTTATGAAATTTTAAATGAACGTAAAATATTTTTTTAAGGGAAGACTATATAATAAATTATGAGTTTTAATACAAACATTGTATACATGCCATATTAACGGAATGGTTATCTGCATCTCAAAAATGGTTCAAATGATAAACAAATATTTTACTGCACATTTCGTAAAATTTAGATGAAACATTGGTGACGTGCTAGTATGTTCTATGAAGATAATTAATTTTTATTGGGGATTTTTTTAAATTTCTTTAATATTAAATTTATTACGGACTGTTGAAAAAACTATACCAAACAACCAGTACGCGATTCCAAATAACAGCATCTTGACTAAAAGTTTTAATTAATGTAACACAAAAACCTTTATCCTATTGTCATACATAGATAAAGTGCCGGTATTTGTTAATGAATGGAATTAACAATTCAGTTCACTTGTTAAGATTATGCTAAACATTTTAATAAAGAATTATATCAAAATTAGTGCAGCTGAATCCAAGTTGTTCGGGTGGGAAGCAGGTTATTCCAAACGCTCAAAAAAACCTATAATCTACGAATACACTCACTTAAATATTAACCCACAGCTACACACAGGCAAATCAACAGAGATATCATCCCACAACACTTAATTCCACAAACAAATGTGTGCCGGTAGAAACTGTATTATTTAAACCATTCCATACAAAGTATTATAAAGCACATTGAGTCCGCCAAGTGTTGAAGCCAACTCAGATACAACTGGATAGATGTCCTTTGTGTAGTAATAACCACTATATAAGGACGATTGATTGCCACCATCTTGGACTAACGGAATTTTTCCTCCACGATTTGCGAGTACATATTTAATTTTCTTCGGTGTTTTATGAACTGACAGGCCACAGTACATGTTTAGTTCATTCTCCGAATTTGGTATTGTTTCGTTGCTTCTGTTAACCCAACTTATAATGTTGGGCTCCGCAAAATAACCAATTATTTCTTCCCAGCATTTGGCGTAAAAAAAAAAAAACAGGAAATAATTTTTAAAAATATGAAACACTAACTTATTCCGTATTGCGCCCAATAAAAATTTGTGCGCAATTTCAAAAAGAGATTACGACGGAAAGTAGAATTATAAATACAAATAATTTAACCAAGTTGTAAAGGATGCAGTAGTTTGAAGGGCGAATACAAGCCTGTTTGTTTTGATCACAGGTATCTCCAGGATTCGTCTACAACCGAAGGGTACTGCCTGCACCGCTGGCAGACGCTGATGACGTAATACAGCCCGGGGTATACGGCAAAGTTACTGGCTGGGGATCCACTTCTGTAAGTACTGCACATTGAACAAAATTAGGGACATCTTACTTATCACAAAAAAGATTTACGCGAAGTCTACACTTCAATATCCTATGTTCACACTTGCAGTCTTCATTTGACCATTGGCCGCCGCTTGTCTTTGTGTGAAGACAGCCTGTCACATGAGTGAGCCAATCAGAAGTAAGTTTTACCCCCCCTCCCCCCCCCACGATAATGACCGTCCGTGATTCGTGGGCAGACTGATAAGACGCGTAACAATTCAAATGATCCTTTCATGAAGTTGCGGATCTGAACTGAAGTGCGTTGGAACACAATTTGTTCTGGAATCTTTTCGCGAAAAACAGGTGCCCCTAAATATAATCCTTACGTACCTGATTACATAGACCTCTTACCGGTGGCACGAAGAGACTGATGATGTGGTACAATCTGACACATTCGGCACAATCGCTGGCTATGGACAAACTTGTGTAAGTATGACACATTTGGAATACATTCTAAGTATACATCCCGTAGAGGGGCGAAAATTCAAACATTACAGAGTAAAAACTTTGAATGGATTCAAAAAATTAACGCCAAATATTTCAAAAATGCTAATTAATATTTTAATGTTTTCGAAATTATTGTTGATTCAAACTTTAAGGCAGGAAACTTTCAAGTTGTAGGTAGAGAAATTGAATTAATTTTTAACTCATAATATATATGATGACTACTTAATTGTAAGAATAGGACGAATATTAATGACTTAAGTTTCATTCAAACTCTGTTCGACATGTATATATGTAATAATATTTAAAGGAATTTAAAACTACAATTTTCTCATGATCGCATGAGTAAATTAATTCTGTAAATCCCACTCTTTCTCTTTTTCGGGCAACTCAAAAGAAAAGTTTCAACACAGGAATAAAATTAGGCAATAAAATCAAATAGCCATTGCTAGGGTAGTGAAATTTCACGGAAATATTTCAAGGCAAGTTATATTTCAAAACCTTACATGGTCGTTTGCCTGTCTCGGTTGGCTGAATTACTTTTTGACACGTGTTAACTGTCTGCACACGAATCACGTAGGAGCCGTGCAGATATTGCCGAATTGTAAGTGGCCCGGTCAAATATGAAAATTGCTTCTCAAGCAGACAGCAACCAATGGCGATAGACAACCTAACGTTGGGGACATACAGTATTGAAGTATATCCTGTATTCTTATTTTCTCGCTAAAAATCGGTACCTCTAGGCCATTGTAGTGTGTTACATCGTGGTATAAAAGACGTAGCAATTTATGTGGGAATTAACCTGGGTGTAAACAGATGCTTTAAAGACAAATCAAAAAGTCCTTATGTCCTAGGTTCGACGGTTTTCAAGGTAAGGCCTGCCAACCGTCTGATGGAATTTTTTTAATAGCTGTACTTGTTACGCCATTGTTCGTGCCACTGCAGCCCTGCCTGTGTATAATCAATTAACGTTTACTTCACACTCTCTGAAGCCCCTGCTTAAGTTCTACTTCCAGGATATTCCTCCGCCTCGTACAAAATAAGCTTAAAATAAGTCTAGAAAATTACACCAAAGAACAACGCACCGAATTCGCGAGCACTCGAGATGTAATTATATTTTGTATAAGAACTATTTATTAGTAGGCGCTACCAACACACTTGTTTTCTCACTGTTTCACTACATATTTATTAAAAATAAAATATTAATGTTTCATAAATAAGATATTGGATAAAACTTTAATGCAATGAAAAATAAGATATTGTACACAAACCTTGTGATGCATGGCATATTTAGGAAAAACTAAACACTTCCTACATGGGGTTGTTTTTCTAAGTTGTACACAAACAGGCGTGTATCGACTAAAGGCTGTTCGCGATAAAGTGGACACTTTTGAAATCAACTTAAGAAAAAGGTTACTGCTCCCACCTGCATATATTTTAACGGGTATACTGAGTGAAATGCGCCTAGTTAAGTTGGTAATGATGGAGGGAAAGTAGTTCTATTTGTGATAACTTAAATTATAAAATTATTTCTTCCCTTCCTGTTGTATTTTAATGCCTCCAGGAGTAAAAACTAGCAGATTCGTAATATATACTTGACCGACGTATAAATAAAGTGATGAGGCCCATATCAGTGTTAATTTTACATAAGGCGGAAGAATACGTGCGTACAAAGGGCTTTCGAAAGTTCTCAGTTTACCGTGAACAGCCTATATCAACAGCAGACACGGTGGCATGGGCACAAACTCAGGAATCACGCACCTAGGAAATTTCCTCATATGGACTTACTGTTTTGTTTTGAGAGTGTAACGTTTACTAGTTTTAGGCCCCTATTTGTTATACTTTATACAGAATTATCCTAACTTTGGTCTGGATTGTCTTATGCCTTATGGGACTAAACCTAAACGTACAAGGTAGCGAGACACACGGTATTAAGAGCTAACTAACAGGAAGGTGTAGCTGAAGAATACTCTTGTCGTAATGTCTAATCTCTGTATATAGGTCACTATCAACCCAATTAACACAACTTTTACAGTAACATCATGATGTTAACAAATAAATATTTTCCAAACCTATGCGGCTAAAATATTTTAAAAAAATGTTTTGTAACTAGCTACTGTTTAATCTAAAACACTGTAATTTTCTCCCATAGTTTCATGATGCCTCACGAGAATACTGGACACCACTTCAGTGCCTTGCACATGAAGGCAACAAGACGTTTGACATACGTGCTGGTGTCACCTTTGTTGCGCTTTTGCATCTCTGCGTCAAACTCGCAAAATACCTTCAGGTTGGAGAGGAGGCCCTTCAAAATAGAATATATTACAGCAATGTATCTGAAACACCGGATCTAATCGTGTGAAGGTTTTGAATGGCATACACTCAATCTGGATAAGTAATTCCAGACAGAGGTAAACTTCTCGCGAAAATTCAGTTAGTAAACTGTTACTGAAAGGTGACTCTGCGTACGGTGCCAGGAAGAGTTTCTAGAGGCATTTCGGCTCAGTCAGAATGAAAATACTTAAGTTAAAAATCATTCTTTGACACCACACAAGCAGAGACCGCTAATATTCAGTGGTACTTCCCCGATGTGCTAAAATTGCTATTGCTCAAGGGGGCCGCGGTGGCTGAGCGGTTAGACTGTGCGCCTCCCACCTAGACGATCCGGGTTCAGTTCCCGGCTGGGTCACCGGATTTCTGCATGTGGGAATCGTGCCGAACGATGCCGTTGGTCGGCGGGTTTTCTCGGGGATCTCACGCCCCCCCCCCCCCCACCCTCATTCCGGCGCCGCTCCATACTCATCTCAGTCACCCTCATCGGCTGTCAACACCACGCTATTAAGAGCCGCCCAAGTTTCTTCATTCATTCTTCATTCTACTGCTCAATATTTTGAGCGCATAGTTGACATAGAACAAATACGATGACGCAACAATCTTTTTAGCAGGTTGTCGAGATCAAACGATCTACTTACACAGTTTATGTTTTCTTAATGCTTAAAGTAAAAGCAGTCAGTCCTCTTTCTACAAATGTTAATGCTTCATTAAATCGTAATTTAAAATATAAAGCCTTTTTTACTGCAAGAAAATGTATTGTCAGTGCATACACAAATAACCAATCACGAACTTAACTGGAACGCAAAAAGAATATCCAGTTATAACAAAATAAATACGATTTAGTAATGAAAATAAATCCAACGTTCAATTGTCTCAAATATATGCAACAAGTTGAGACAATAGAAAATCGCAAAAGTTTTGTAAACCAACATATCTTCAATAACACTGTAACTAGTGCATTCTCTTATGATTCGGCTAAGTTTTTTGCAGACCAATCACAAACGGCCTAGAGTATCAGAATCCGCATTGGCCCGGCGAACTGGGACAGTAGTTTCATACATGCATGACGTCAAATAAGGAAAGAAAACTATCAGGCATGTGTACAGTACGGTGAATTCTAGCAAACAGTCAGCTTGTTCCGCAATAAACCATCATCTATAGTAATAAGCAAAATTGTTTCGAAAAATGGCAGTATCAATAAGAATGAAGGGGGGGGGTGAAGTGAAGAGCTTTGGGCGGCTCTTGACAGCGAGATCTTGAGAGCCGATGAGGGTGATTTAAGTGTGTATACAGCAGCGCCTGAATGAAAGGGCGGGGAGGAAACGGGAGATCCCCGAGAAAAACCCGCCTATCAGCGGCATCGTCCGGCACGATTCCCACTTGCGAAAATCCGGAGTGAACCGGCCTGGGATTGGACCCGGTTCGCCTTGGCCGGAGGCGAGTAGTCTGACCATTAGACCACCGCTTCCGCTATCCATAATAATGAGCTAACTCTTTGTGCTTCTATTTTTTGCAGCATGTCACCTCCCGCTCGCCCAAGCTGTTGCAACTCTCCGTGCCCATAATAACCAACTACGAGTGTCAGAGGATGTACGGGTCCACGAAGATCACAGACGGCATGGTGTGCGCTGGATTCAGGGAAGGAGGACGGGACTCTTGTAATGTGAGACTCGCGAACTTCTTATCGGCGTTATTAGTTACTACATTTCAAGCCGTCAGTGTACACTACCTTAGGTTGCAGTTAAGTGCAGTGGAGTGAAGAGGCCTAGAGAGCCGAAGGACGAGGTGGATGTGGAGAAGAGATGGAATGCGAGGGCAAGGGAAACGGCAGATCCCCGAGAAAACCTGTCGGCCAGGAGCATAGTCCGGCACGAATCCCACATGCGTAAATCCGAAAGTGACCCCGCCGGAAATTGAACCTGGATCCCTTTGGTCCATTTACAGTTACTTCCTAATAAAGTTCCACTTTCAGGCTATTCCTCCGCCTCATACAAAGAAACCTTAACTAAGTCTGGAAAATTATACCAAAGGGACAATGCGCCGCATTCTTGCCCGTGATATTTTCCGTGGGATCTATTTCTTATTTGGCATTACCAACAGACCTATTTTGTCCTTGTTTGTATCCAAATCCTCTGCAAATAATGTATTATAATTTATATATAAAATATAAGAAAAATTTCAAATTTAATCAGAAATGAGATACTTTTATGATAACAGAAGTATGATACAATTGTGATACGTGACATATTTATGAGTAGTGTGTACGGCAGGGTTTCAAAACACTAAAGAGGAACGATGTCCTGAACAATCCTAAAACTATAACGCCAAACATAAAATCGCATTAATGACAAAAGGCGTTGATAAAGCGAGACTTTAGAATTATTATAAAAGAAAATATTTTACAAATATGCTCATTTTTACATTCCGGAGCACTAAAAAAACAGAAAGCGAAATAAATAATCTGAGTCGTCACAAATGGTTACCTTCAACGTTAAGCTATGGAACTACTTTCCCTCCATCGTTACCAACTTTACTGCACGCATGTCACTAAGTGCACCCATTAAAATAAATGCAGATAGGATCAGTGACTTTTATCTAAGCTTGATTTGAAAAGTGCTCACTTTATCGTGAACAGCATTTAGTTGATACAACGAACTGTTACGGTAACCTGAATGTAGGCAGATTTATAACTGGGTGAAGTATGGAGGTTTTATTTTCATTTAAATAAAGTAGCATAATTTATTTCGCAAACTCTTTGAAATAAACAACTTCGAATTTCATGACGCGTCTGTCAGGCCTACAAAAATGATAATAGTAGTCAAGCAGCTATTATTTTAAAAACCCGGCAATTAAAAATCACAGTCTTCCACCCAACTCGTTCCATCTCTGCGGTGTCCCCGGAGTTGATCAGTCTCCATCGCCCTCTGTGAACACCACTGTGAGCTTTCCTTACAGCTCGCACAGCTCTCGTAGCAGCTGGTTCCACTATTCGAAGATTCACACCATCCACAACATGCTCTCGCTTACACGCCGTCTTTGAGAGTTCCTCTAAAATCAGTGCACTCGACCACTCTCAACATACCTGGCGCACAGGACGTAAAAAAAAACAACCGACCCAGATGAATGAAGAAATAAATAAGTTACTTAAATGGTCCAGTTTACTAACAATTTCCAGAGGGATGCGAAGATCTTTTCAAAATCTTTCATCGATATAGTTACACTGTTACCCATGCAGCCCCACTGTGATTGGAGACCCTATCATTTGGGCTGTGTTCAACGAATATCTGCAGACAGTGCTCCAAGGGTACAGTAAGAATATCGACCAACCCATCCGACAAACAGTGTATAGGGTGTTCACGGTAAAGTGAGCACTTTGGAGGCCCTAATTACGTTTTCTTTTCGGCCATTTCTTATCCATTAACCACGTTTTTTTTTAAATAAATACTACCATGTAAGTAATAACCACAGTTTGTATATTCCACCGCACTTGAAAGTTAACGTCTAAGGCAAAATAACATATATATTGATCGGCTATTATTCCAAATGAGAGGGCTTTAAAAATTGCTCACTTTGTCTTGAAAGGCATATAGTGTTGTGGTCCGAATCTTTTTCAGTCCCAAAATTACTTCACTTCTTGGAACAGCGTGGCTTCAAAATATCACACCTGGTCAGAAAAGATCTTGAATCGCACTCCAAATCTCGATAATACATCCTTCACAAAGGTATAAGCTGCTATGGAAGCTTGTTAATTTAGGATAGTTTTAACGCCAGACCCCCTGACTTACCACGAAACTTAGGCGCCGTCTGTAGGGGAGCTTTACATATTGAACACCCCCAAAAATATTTCCGGGGGTGCTAGGCACCCTTAATATTTCAGCCCTTCAAACCCTTGATATTACGTTGCCAGTTATACTTTGAATACATTGTTTTATAGTATTGTAACAGACACGTGCTGCAATCCACCTTAATTTCGCCTTAAGCCACACCACTTTATAATATATCACTTCAAAATGTAACACAACCTTCCCATTTTTTATTTTTTAGTTCCCATGATATTTTTTTACAATTCTGCGCCCGTGCCAGGAAGCACTGATTCCGTATCTGTCAAAATTCTTAACTGACTGTCGAAACTGTTTCAAACGGGGTAGTCAAGTAAGGATAAATGCAATCATTGACAGTATATAAGTAGAGCCCCGAGTATTTCGCCTATTGAGTTGGCAGAAAGCTAGACTGGACAGCTTTGTATACACTCGAGACATTACTGGTTGCTGTGATCAAGTGAGACATCTATACAGGACTCTTACACACTCAATACACTACTGCCTCCTGATTATAACTGGCTCACAGTTAAATGGGGCGTGTCTGAAGAACTATCATCCAATCACAACAGTAGGAGAAAAGAATAAGTGTTTGGAGTCTACCTCGTCTCTGAATGAATTCGCGAAGTACTCGCGGCTCTATATAGAAGTAGAGCCCCGAGTATTTCGCGAATTCATTCGTAGGCGAGGTAGACTCCAAACCCTTGTTCTTTTCTCGTACTGTTGTGGTTCTACGACAGTTATTTAGACACGCCCCGTTTGACTGTGGGCCAGTAATAAATAGGACGCAGTAGTGTGAGTGTTTAACAGTCCTGTACAGAGGCCTTATTTGATCATAACAAACCAATAAGCAAACGATGATGTCTCGAGTGTATAGAGGGCTGTCCAGTCTAGCTTGCTGCCAACTCAATCCACGAACTACTCGGGGCTCTATATATAAGATACATGGCAAAGCAACTGGGCTCTTTCAGTTTCGTCGTTCCGCCTCATACCTGAGCTCTGTGGTTCTTATCTTTCGCAGGGTGACTCCGGCGGCCCATTGATTGTACAGCGAAAGGTGGTGGGAATCGTGTCCTGGGGCGATGGGTGCGCCCAACCGAACAAACCCGGGGTTTACGTCCGGGTCGCCTACTACAGGGACTGGATCACCTCCATCACCGGCGTCTAGACGGCAGCATGTTACTGTGGCGAGATTCGAGAATCCACAGCCACCTGACATTCAACTCAGAACGTCTTTTGAATTCCCAAAATTCTTACTGCGTCTAAATATATATATATATATATATATATATATATATATATATATATATATATATATATATATATACACACACATTTTCTTTCTTTCAGTGGTATATTACTTTACATGGCACAATTCTATATATTATAAAATTATAGAATACTTATTATTGAAACTGGTAACAAGTGTAAAATTAAAGCTTCCTTTCTTTAAGTTTAAAATTTTTTTCCTTGTGTGTTTCCAATTCATTTAAAAAAAGTGAATGATTTATTCATTTATCTCATGTTCAGTTACGTGAACTTTTTTTGCTTCTCTTTACCTAATATAAAAGTTTCTTTTGAAATTCGTTTAGCTGTGCTTTTCATTTAATATTTTAAAATTTATTCATACATTTAATATCTGTAAAATTTGATTCTTTTTTATTAAATTCTTTTCAAAAATGCTGAGAGTTTTGAAATAAATCACTTAGAATATTTAAAAAGGGGAAATTATGATTTATACAGTAATATAAATAAATATAAATTTTCTGGTGATTGTATTAAATATGACAGGATTAAAAAAAATTAAACGAAGATTTTGTAACTGCAGTAAGTGTTGACATTTGTTGAGAATTATTTTCCTTTTCCTAGTTATGAATAATATGTTTACAACATTAGAACATTACAAACGTTATTGATAATACTATAAATAAACCAACGACCATACACACATTATAAAGAGCATAAATAGAACAGTGTTATAAAGCAATGAGTGTAGTTTGCCATAACTATTATACTATACAAATTTAAAGTAATACATTGTTGAAATTATATATGTATATATATATATATATAACTTTATAAATAGTTTTGTCTTATACATTACAAAAATGTTATAAAATGGTTTGAAAACAACTGTTCTTAAATAAATTTTATAAAGCTTCATGTTTATATTTTATAGAGCAGAGGATCCATCAATAAAGTTTATGAAGACCACTTTTGGATGATTACAGAAAAAATGGAAGTAATGTATTTTAACGTTGATTGTGAGTAAATACTGCCAGTCCAATTAAAGAATGTCAAAACTGATTCCTAAAATTCCCATCGTTGTATTTACTGGCCATTTTCTTTAGAATGATAGATTTCGTCTCGTGCTAAGTTTATTTATTACTGGATTCAGCAGATGGAATTGTACTGTAAGGAATATTTTCTTCAAGAACAGTGAATTTTAATCATGATATTTAACATCCTTAAATGCTTTTATCCGTTCCGTATAAAACATTATTTATTTATATATTTCTTTAATTTCTGTTTGATTGAAAATCATATTTTTATCAGCCATTACAGTGTTCATTATATATCGACGATTTACTTTTGAAAGAACTGATTTTCTAATGTTGTGTTAAAATGGATAAAAAATTTCGTTTCACATCAATGAAAACAATTTTAAAAACTTACATTTTGGTACTACTCTTATGTAAAAATGATTATTTAGTTAGAAAATATGAAACGAAAGGAGATTTATAAAATATTTCCTTATAGTGAAATTGATGTAAATATTTACTCTAACATTATCTAATAATGAAAAAAAAAAAAAAAAACTAAAAAACAGAAACAGACTGAATATTTAAAACTCAGAGTTCATCATAATCGGGAGATTATATTCGAAATAAAATTATATAAATGCAATGCAAATAATTTCTTTCTTTTTAATTCACCAGTGTTCGTGCCTGTACATCAATCTTACTTTACACAAGAATTACAACGAACGAAATAGCGTTAACTTTTTGAATGTTCCTTCCATGACGTGTAAATTTCTTATAAGTAAAAGCTTGTAACCTTTGCAAACACGGGAAAATAATTTTGTATTATGCTCATTCCATATGAAATCATCGAAGTTTAAAACAAATGGAATATGCTCCATTTTTTATATTGGTAAATTTTTTTCCTACGTTACTCTATCCTCAAATTGAAAGAAAAACATTAATTTATATTTTTACCAGCAATAAGAATATGATGGCAGCCATTTTTCATACACACTGCAAACAAAATCTCACAGATTTAGGAGGTTTACGCAACTAGTCGTACCTTTTTTTATGTCACCTATTGCGGTCAATTTTTATGTCATTTGCTTTCAGCATTCAGATGACTGTTTTACGCAACTTGCCCCCACGCTGCTTCACCAAAGCTGCATTTAGACAGCTGATATTTGGTATGCTCTGTGTCTTCATGTAGAACAGTGTGCAAAATCAAAGTTATCTGGGTTGAAGACTTCCTTCCTAGATAAAATAGTCTACGACGTTTGGGGGGAGGGGGAGACAGAAAATATGCTGTTTTGGAAGCCAAAAAAAGTTATGTGGATGTCGAAATAAAAATTTGAGTCTTTTTTATACTCATGATGAATAGCTATACGGCGCAAGTTGTCTCATCATGTTATTTTCACCCCTGTAAAATTCATAGCCCTTTGAAAGAAAAATTAAACAAAAAAAGTTGATTTTTTTAAATTTAATCAATTGTACAATATATAATTCCACTTCATTCTGAATGTGATTAATTAAAGTGTGTAAAATGAATGCAATGTGAATTACTTTTACTTTAGTTGAAGAGTGTGCCAATATAGGTTTACTGCATGCTGGCAAGTAACTTCAAAAATTGAAAAACAGCTTTACCCATAACAAATACCTAATCACTGCACAAGTTAAGTCATTCTAGCTGTGGTACCATTCAATTAAATTTTACTGCTATGTCTTGCATTTTAGTCATCTTTTTGCATATTCAGAGTTCAATTCTCATTCTAATTTACAGTCACTGTTTGTGCACTTATTATATAATTATTTACAAGTTTATGAACTCCATGTTTATGCAGCAATGTTATTGTGTAGTATGTGCAATTCTTTATAAAAATCACAGAAAACGTTTCACCCAGTTTGTTCCTTATGTTGTGTGTTCTTCCATTGTAAGTTACTACCTTAAGTGGCGACAACGTTCTTAAAATATTCATTCGTTTCACCTATACCAATTCCTTTGTAAGTTCGAAGTAAATGCTTGGGCATTTAGTATGAACAAATGCGACATTGTGCTCTTCTTCTCCCGCCACAATTTCTTTGCCTGTAACAATTCCAATCCCCCAGTAACCAACATAAATAAAACACACATAATCGTTCAAGTCTGGAAAAGCAGTTTCTTGTAGTTTGGTTGTATGCACCACTAAATAGTTCAGTGATGATGAGTATTGGTAGACAGCAAGATTATATCCATCTACTGGAACAAATACCCTGATACTGTCTGTATTGGGGATGGTTTCAGCTTCTTGAAATCTTCTTTCAAGTAACTTCTCTTCACAAACAATATATATTTTAACGGCACAAAAAAATATGTTAATCCAGAAATGTTGCTTGAACAAAATTCGAAAATTTCTTGTGGCGATGCAACGTGGTTCTCAGTGGTTCTTTGTAAACTAGCCTTCGTCACAAGACGTATAACTGTGCCTCCGGCACAATCACACTGACATTTGCCATGTGATGAGGCAAAAAAAAAAACCATTCAGCAGACAGACCGAAAACTTCTTTGTGTTTAACTAGGTTAACAAAATTTGTTTGTTTCTGTATTGAGCAGCTGAACCGCTACTAAAATAATACACTTTGGTCCAGTTGGGAAATATATCTCTCAAATGATGATGCAGAACTTTCTGACAGGTGTGAACAGCTACATTGTTGTGTGTCAAATAGTCGCTGACTTCACAAAAGGTTTCACACTTTGTGGATTCAATTTCTTTGTAATATACAACAATGTGTGTAATGTGGCTTGTGCGTCAACGCAATGAAATGCCTGTACTTCATCTTGCATCACGAAAGTATAGTTTTCTGAGAAATCTACCAAAGTTGTGCACTCAGCAAAGTAATATCTTCTCTTTTTGATTTTAGAAATCCAGACTGGCGTTTTGCAATAAAGTAATGAGTCTTTAATTTGATAAACTTTTCTCTTCGATCAATCAAAAACTCTTCCATATCATCACTCAAGTAAAAATCAGTTACAACTTTAAAAATTTCATTACTTAGGCGATTACCACTTTTTTTTAATCAATATTTGGTAGCACACCATGTTTTGCCTTAAAGTTCTTGCATTTCTTACTAATTATTCACAGAACTTAAACTCAGCTTTGGTTTTAGAAATACTCCGGCATTATAGCACCAAACTAAAATCGTTGTATTTCTTATCAAATGTGCTACCATGTGCGAATCTCTACTTTAACTCTTCTATTAATTCAAGGTGACCTAAATAGTTATTTCGAGTAATATCTTCATGCTTAGTAGCATCATTGGAAAATGAGATACTTGTTTCTAACTTTCTTCTAGTTTTACTTACTAGGGTATAAATCTTTTGCTCCATTCTTTGTCTTCTTTTACACTGAGGAAATCTTTGTATACTAATAGGAGATTCATTCAGAGCAGCACATGCATGGTTAACCGATTCTACAGCAATGTATTCTGGCTCAAAATTACCATCAATGTTGTGTTCTTCTCCGTCGAACTCTAATTCTGTGGGTTTTTTTTTTTTAACTTTTGAAAACAGCGTGCACAAGCAGTCTTAACTGATGTAAGTTTCAGATGTTAATGTTTAGCAGACAGTTGCATAGTGATTTCCCTTAAGGACTTCAAAATAGATTTCTTGTGCATGACAAATGGGTCACAACACTTATTACCATACAAATGAAAGAACTTGTCAACATATTTCTTGTAATGGTATGTACAGATATTGTGAGCTCAATTAAACCCCCGGATATTTTCCAAACACAGCCGCCCATTGTTGTCATTTCGTAGTAGTAATAACAAGTTTTTCTCCTAGTGTTCCTGTTTGTGCATCTGTTTATTCCGTCCCCAAGTGATTTTACTACCAGACTGCTGTGTCGCTGGGTGTACAAATGGTACACGTTACTTCAGATTGGTAAGATCAAGTGTTTGCGTATTCCTACTTACAGTATGGACCAGGCCGACAAAAGTAACTCGTCAGAGTGCCATCAATCGTCAGTAAAGTGAATCTAATTTCCTGTTATCGCACTGTTTTGTGTTATCAAGAAGTTAAAGGGGCGATAATTCTGATTTTCAATAAGCATGCCAATTTAGTACTCAGTTTGTAAAATCGTAACTGCACAATTAGGGTTGGCACTCTACCCAGGAAATTCGTTATACGTGCTAAAGTGTTCGCAAGGTCATTCTCATACACACAGAGGTATGCAGAACTCCTTTTCTCCCGCAGGTTATGATTATTTTGCATTACGTTTAGTGTCTCACGTTGTTGTATACTGTTGTGTGCAGTTTTTACGAGAAATTCCTCTAGTCATCACATTTTATACATGTCATTACATTTTAGACTGTCATTTAACATAACAGTTTATTTTAACCCACGCCAACTTTGTACTGCACCGAGCGCCCCTTAAATTATAAGTACGCACTTACCCCACATGTTTTCCAGATGTGACTCAATCCTCAAGATATATTTGTGGTGTAAGCTTACCATCAATAATTTTTTACTTATGCCATTTAGGAACTAGGGGACTCAATTGTAAAAAAAAAAGGCTTTAATTGATGACTCCTTGTCGCAGGGAGGTCACCAAAGAACAGATACGAATGTAGAGGCTTGGCACGGAAACACGCATGGCATGAATGATAGATGTGTTTCACAGCTTGCTTATCACCCACTACCCAAAATCACGTCCTGGGAATGTCTTGTGACATTTGAATACCAGATACTTGTTCAAGTTATGTTCATGTTGAATCATCAAATCGGTGAACTGATTAAACCTAGGCAGCAAGGTCGGATTTTTCTGATCAAACAGCAAGCCTGAATGGCGAAAATGCCCGCCAACCCTGAGCTCACTGGCAGAGTCCCGAAATTGTTAAAGTTTCTGCAATGCAGCCTTCAGAGGCTGATTATTTCTCAATGCAGCAATGTATTCTGTGAACACTTCCTGTTGAACATTTATTAGCTACAGGTCAGTTACCCTGTCAATATAATTATGTTTTAGTGGTCCAGTCTGCCTAGTGTCACAACAGTTATGGACAAAATGCTGAATATAGGCTGTGGCATTCTCCAATTTGGAAAAAGTACTACATGTGTCTAGGAGTGTTCCTTATAGATCATCTTGAGAATGGGCTATGAGAAAACAGTCTATTCCTCAAGGGGAACACTTTCTACACTGACTGCTCCAGAAATTGCTGGAGAGTGTGGCTACTCTATTTCTGGGTGATCTGCCCAGTTGGGGACTGAGCACAACAAGAGATAAGAGAGTAAATCTGAATGTGGTATCCCTTGGGAGGTCTGACCCAATTAGCCACAAAGGTCTTCTACAGTGGGGAAATTCAGTAATTCAGATGAGTGCAACATTCGGGTCTGACCATGTCCACATGCCGCTGATCATCAGAACCTGTTTCAGGATGGTTTTCGCATATTTCAATGCTTTTGATATAGCTGCAGCTGCACACTGTTCGAAGTGAGGAATCAGAAATTTATAAGGGGGCCACTTTACACTTAGAAACACTAGACTGATGGTTGCCCTCCCATCTACTTGCATAGCATGGAGATACACAACTGCAATGCATGCTACCTCGGAGCTGTCACGGAACACATGTAGTTCGTAAGTGTTGTCCATATGCGAACTGTACAGGTATGGTATCTGGGCATCAGACAACAAAGGAAAGCCATTCTTAAAAGTTTGCTACTCTTCAAGGATGTTATGTTGCAAGAGCATAATCCCAGTCAACTTTCAAGAGCCACAATCACTGCATTAAAATATTGGCCACAATTAATACTGGTGACTATTATTCCAACAGATCGAAGATGCGAGCGATATCTTATATAATTGCCCATTTTGAGAGAGGACCATCCTGATTGCAGTTGTGTATTCAAGATAGTGATGAGGGATAAAGGGGTTTGAGCACCTCCCTTGGATGTTGATTTTAGATTGAATAAAGTGAGATTATTCATGAAACATAGTGCATTGTTAATACCGCAGCACTACAAAATACATTTACTATAGTAAAAAGAAAATTTAGAAAAAATTCAGAAAGTCTATCTACTATCTACAGATATTTGTCTGTATAATTAAAACTTAATATATATTGGCAAACATGTGGCTTGAATGTAATGCACATTCAATAGGCCACCTCCTTGACGGAAATCTAGATCAGCCACTGCTTGTGTGTGAATCTGACATGAAAAAGTATCAGTAATATAGAAATGCCGATTCGAGCACGGCCCCCTAGTTATCAGAAAACCAACGGTAAATGAAATGCTCGAGCCATCAGAAAACCATCAAATGCCGATTCGAGCGCAACCGCAAAAAAGTGGTTCAAAAAGTTGCGTTTGGGAGCAACTGCAAAAAAAAGTGGTTCAAAAAGTTGCGTTTGGTTACATCGTAGTCATTAGAAAAAAACTTGTGTTAAACTTTGCGTTTGAGTGCAACTACAAAAAATCCCCTTATAAAGTTGCGTTTGGTCTCAGTTGCAAAAAAGAGTGGCTCAGAAAATTTGAATGCGTTAAAAATTAATTGTTGTATATAATAAATGGCCGCAAATAAAAATCAACTGATGTCTAATATTATGACGACCATGGCATGGAAAAAGGCTAACGCAACTGGTAATGTTTGGCAAGAATATAAATTTAAGAAAGATGTTTTTGTGGAAAGAAAGAAGAAGAAATCTCAAGAGAAGTATGTCCAGTGTGAAACTTGTAATCACTTTTACAAACCATCTCTTATAATAAGTCATCTTATAAGTAGATTGCACAAAGGTCTTACACCAATACATAATAAATCACATGAACCAACAAATGCATGGGAAATTTTTAAAGTATCACAACATTTAATATCAATACAGAAGTTCCCACGAGAGAAACAAGTGGAATGTGAAACATGTAGTCACTATTACAAACCGTCTCTCATAAGAAGTCGCTTGAGAAGTAAAATTCATAAGTACACACCCAGATTCAGTGTAGAAGAAATCGAAACAGCATTTCAAAGTAGGATCAAGACTTATGCTGTAAAGAATGTGAATGCATACAAAGACCCAAATCATTTCCTAGACGATGTAAAAGAAACTGTCACGGGACTAATTAGTAAACATTTAAAATCACTCAAAGTGAACATGAAACTCTTCACTGAGTACAAAAGGGAATTGGTGAGAATATTGAATATGTAGAAAGCTCCTCTAAAACAAAGAACGAAATTATACTGAAATCGACTAATCTGGAAGAATATTATGCCAACAGCATATCGAAAATCATAGCTGAGATGGGGGCTTTCGAAGCAAAGGGATCTCAGTGGGTACTCAGCAGAATATTTAAACTAGAAGTGCGAATAAATAAATAAGTGCCATTCAAGGGCAGTTCTTATGTTGATCTCCCAGAAAAAATCAAAGATAAGCAGGCGGTAATTAATGTAAAGAACAATTATCAAAAATGTTTTTTTGTGGTTTGTTCTATCTGCATTGCATCAAGTACAAAGAAACCCCCAAAGAGTGAATAAATACATAGCTTACGAACATGAGTTTGATGATGCACTTAAGGGTTTGGAATTTTCAATGAAATTGGATAGCATACCAACCTTTGAGAAGAGAAGTGGAATTTCTATTCGTGTATACGCATACGAAGAATAAGATGGTGGTAAGAAATATATAATCTGTCCATTAAAAACAACAAAAAATAAGATGGATGAACACATTAACCTACTCTATATCAAAGACGAAAAGAACGACCACTAAGGCTGGATAAAAAGTCTTTCGAAACTTATCGAATCTAAAGTAACAAATAATGGTCACAAAATATTTATATGTGATAGATGTTTGCAACATTCCTACTCTGTAAATAAGCTAAAAGATCACGAACAAGACTGTCGAGATCACGATGGCGTTAGAGTTGAACTACCATCTAAAGGAAAAAAATACATATTAAGATTTAAAAACCAAAATCATTCTTTGAGAGTTCCGTTTGTGATATATGCTGATTTTGAATGTTTGTTGACTAAAATCTTGCAACTTGCCAACCAAACCCCGACGAATGTTACACGAAACCATACCAAAAACACGAGCCTATTAGCTTCTGTTGCTATGTAAAATACGAACATGGATGCTATAAACCACCAGTAACTTATGAAGGATCTGATGCATCTACTGTATTCGTTAAAATGCTAATGGAAGACGTAAAGTCTATTGGTGATATATACACAAAACAAATTCTTCCACTAACTCAGAAAGAACAAATTGCTTATAATACAGCCACCCATTGTCATATATGTGAAAAGCCTTTGAATGGTGATTCTGTGAGAGATCATGATCATCTTACGGGGAAATTTAGGGGAGCTACACACAGAGATTGTAACTTATCGTATAGAAATTCATGTTTTGTCCCAGTGTTTATACATAATCTATCTGGTTATGACACACATTTATTCATAAGAGATCTTGTCATCGATGAAAATAAAAATGATCTAATTCCCAACAACGAAGAAAAATATATTTCTTTTACGAAACATGTATGTCAAAGTGTAAATCTTAGATTTATTGACTCATTTAAATTTGTGGCTAGTAGTATCGACAAACTCTCTAGCAACCTTTCCAGAAACCAATTCCGAGAAATGTGTAAGAATTTTTCCAATGAACTTCTTGAGTTTGTTACAAGAAAAGGTGTTTACCCATATGACTACATGGATAGTGCTGAAAAATTTTGTGAGACATCGCTTCCATCCAAAGATGCATATTATAACAAACTCAATAAATATGGCATTACAGACGAAGATTACAAATTTGCAAGAAAGGTGTGGGAAAAATTCAACATAAAATGTCTAAGAGAGTACACAGAACTCTATAACAAATCTGATGAATTTATATTGTCTGATATAATGGAAAATTTTAGAGATGTACGTCTCAAAACATATAAGCTAGATCCAGCATGGTATCTCACAGCCCCAGGGTTAGCGTGGGATGCTGCTCAACCACACTAAAATAGAACTAGAATTATTAACAGATTACGACGTTATTTTGACGATAGAAAAAGGTGTGTTCGTGGTGGAATTTCATACTGTTGTAAGCGATATGCTAAAGCAAATATTAAATACATGAATGCTTATGACAGCACAAAGGAAATCTTTTTATCTTACATATCTGGACACCAATAACTTATATGGATAGGCTATGAGTCAGTATTTACCCTATGGTGGATTTAAGTGGGGAAATACAAATGTAGCTGTGACGAAAATAGTACATGATTCTAGTAAAGGTTATATATTGGAAGTTGATTTGGAATATCCACATGAACTACACGATCTTCACAAAGATCTGCCACTGGCACCAGAGAATAAAATACCAGAAGGTTCAAAAAATCCCAAACTCTTGACTAATCTGGGTGGTAAAGAAAAATATGTATTACACTATGTAAATATTAAGCAATATCGATCTCTCGGAATGAAGTTGAAAAAAATCCATAGAGTTCTGGAGTTTGATCAATCAGATTGGCTCAAGTCCTATATTGATCTAAACACAAATTTGCGAACAAAGTCTACAAATGACTTTGAAAAATATTTCTACAAGTTAATGAACAATTTCGGTTTTGGAAAAACAATGGAAAATATTAGAAACAGAGTGGATATACTGTTGTTCACAAGTTCTAAGCAACTGGATAAACTAGTGGCTAAACCAAACTTTTAAGATAGAACTATATTTACTAACGCTTTGGTTGCAGTTCATATGATTAAAACAAAACTGTGCTTTAACAAACCCACATATGTTGGAATGAGTATACTTGATCAATCGAAAGTCTTAATGTACGATTTTCACTATAATATAATGAAACCAAAGTATGGGGAAAATACTGAACTGTGCTACCAAGATACTGATTCATACATCTATTATATAAAAACATCAGACTTCTACAGTGACAGTGACTTCTACAATGGTCGATCATTTTGATACTTCTGACTATAAAAAAGATCATCCATATGGTATACCGTTAGTTAACAAAAAGATTATTGGAAAAATGAAAGATGAATGTAATGGAAAAATAATGGAAGAATTTATTAGTTCGAAATCGAAAATGTATGCAATAAATGTGGAAGGTGGTGTAAAGAAAAGAGTAAAGGGTGTGAACAACACTCTAGTCAGAAATGAGATTAGTTTTAGTTACTACAGAATGTGTTTGTTTGGCAAAAAAAAAGTGTTGCACAAAAGTATGAATCTTATTAAAAGTAAGAAACATGAACTCTATACGATTGAGATGAGAAAAAAAAGCATTAAGTCCCGAAGATGAAAAAAGATTTATTCTTAAAGATGGTATTAATACACTGCCATGGGGACACTACGAAATTGAAAAAGAGTGCTACTATGAAAGAGCAGTTGCCCAATACGAAGTGCGAGTCGCCTTATAGCTAATATCATTCGCATAAAATTGTTTGCGACAGATAGTTTGCAATGGCCGATCGACTTGGAGTAGTGTTTCGAAACGACATCTCGTCTCAAAAAGTTGCAAGCGAAGCACGCCACGTATCAAAATTGTTCGCAAGGCACAAGCTGTAGAGAATGAATGCTTATCGACATCGTGGACAACAAGCTCATCCACGATCGTAGAGAGGCTGAAGAAGGCAATCCGTGGTTTAAGACTAAAGACGTTGCGAACATTATCGAGTATGGAAATCAGTAAGAAGCAATCAGAGAACATGTTAGAGAAAAGTATAGGCAGTCATACGCTGATATAGGGAGGAGCGAATCGCTCCTCCCTTTGAACATGCAGCCACATGCAATACTTATCAATGAACCAGGCTTGTACACATTGATCATGAAAGCAATGATGGCAGCGGCTGAAAAATTCCAGGATTGGGTGTATGAAGAAGTGCTACCGTCCATTCGCAAGCACGGCGTCGATCAAAAGTACAAACCGCTACTGGATGACTTGAATAAGAAGCTTACAGAGGCTAAAGATGTTATCGACTAAAAAGGTAATCCGTGGTTCAAAGCAAAAGACGTTGCAGATATACCAATCTGAAAAAAGTGTTGCGAGTGAATGTAACGGAAAGTATAAGAAGCGTTGTCACAATTAAAAGGGGTTCCTTGAGGTACCCATCTTAAGAATGCGAATCTTCAGATGGTTTTTATTTCAGAGCCCAGGTTGTACGCGTTGATATTTTCGTCCACAGTGGGTCTCATGAAAGAGCAGTTACCCAGCGCGAGTCGCCTTATCGCTGTTATCGTTCGCGAGTCGTGTGTGAGCTTAAAGGAAAGCATATGTATAACAAAATACAATCGCTCATCGATATTGTAAACAACAAGCTTATCTACGGTGGTAAAAAGGTGTATGTGATTATCGACGAAGGAGGCAATCCGTGGTTCAAGGCGAAAGATGTTTGCAAGAATACTCGAGTATGCGAATCCGCGTGAAGCAATCAGAGAACATGTTAGAAAAAAGCATAAGTAATCATACGTGGATATAGGGAGGAGCGATTCGTTCACCCCTTTGAATATGCAGCCACACGCCGTATTCATCAATGAACCAGGCTTGTACGCATTGATTATGAAATCAAAGATGGCAGCTGCAGAACAATTCCAGGACTGGGTGTACAAAGAAGTGCTACCATCCATTTACAAGCACGGCGAGTACAAGATTGAGCAAAAGTACAAGCCGCTACTGGATGATCTGAATAAGAAGCTTATAACAGCAAACGACATTATCGATAAATGTGTGCTACCACCAACAGAAGATACCAGTAAACATCATCGTTCCGTTCTCATCTACACTGGCGGTATCCGTTACTATGTCATCAGATGTCAAAAGCGACTGGTGAGCGTACGACTAGATGCGATTAGTCAAGAGTAACCTGATATGCAAGTGCTACTGTCTCTCGATAACATCAATCCCTTAACGCTGTATAACCTAATGAAAGAGCATTTGTCCATCACGTCGATATGTAATATATTCATCACGGAGAAGAATCAAGATGACTTGATCGACAGTATCATACACATAAAGTCGTTTGCAAGCTTAAAGGAATGCATAACAAAATGCAATCGTGAACAAAAAGCTTATATACGGTGGTAAAACGGTGTATCGACTATGAGAATAATCTGTGGTTCAAAGCGAAAGACGTCAGAATACTCGAGTATGCGAATACAAAACAGGCAGTCAAACTAAATGTCGATGACGACAATAGAGACATCCTTCAAAACTTGTGTTTACAAAGGGAGTCTGTGTGACAGACTCCCTTTAATGCGCATCCTCAGATGCTTTTTTCAGATCCCATTTAAAACACTCTTATAGCGCTATTATATAACAGTTTATGTTTTTAATGGATAACCATTCATTAAAAACTAATAACCATACATGTTTGCGCACTATTGGACTTCGGTGATTCTTTCACTTTTAACAACATAAATTAGGTTTCTTTGGCTTACTAGTCCCACATTACAAATAGTTGGCGCTGATATTGGTTTATTAAAATCAACTGTAAGTTTAGGATTAGTTCGATCTTTTACATTAGCGGTTTTTCTGTAAGAACAATCAATAACATACAATGGTCTTCTCCCAATAAATGATGCAGAGTTGAAGCACAGTTCAATATTATGTCAAGGGGTATCTGTTTAGTTTTTGCATTTCTAAAATCATTGTAAGCAATATACATATTATCGAAAATTTTATCATCAAAGTTTAAATTCCAATTCTCTTTGGGAAACACTTCATTTCGTACATTCTTAATAGAAATATTTTTGACAAAACAAGAGTCAAACTTTGAACCATGTGTAAATTGCCCAGGATCATTTCTGCTGTGCTGAAAACCAACAATGACAAAGTCTGGCATATAGAAATGGATTGAATTGAACTGATCTTTTATACCAAACTGAAATGAGTTTACATTAGTAGGTCCTGGTTTAAAAAGACATTGCCAATAATGAAAACCAATTGGAATTTTGGGGTGTTTGTATAATTTTGCTTTAATTTCGTCGCCATAAATATGATCGTATTCAACGATTGGCTACAGACTTTCCAATTTCTCAATAACAATTTTACCAGCATCTGGTATATTATCTGCATCATCAGATCCATCTGCTTTCTTTGGGGTCTTCTGTAAAGCGAAACGTCATAGAATTTCGAATGAATGTAATATTGTACCCACCTTTCCAAAATATGTCATTACAATCTCTCATAAACCCAAACAAATATCTTAATGGATAGGTAATTTTGTTACACTTATCTCTCCTGACATATTTACCTAGTTCTATCCCCGACATTTGGAAGTATGCTGATTCTGATTCCGAACCTAGCAATGTATGCATCATTGTTGAAGTGATGCCAGGGTTGTCAATACTTTCGATTAAACAACTGTGTTTATAGATCTCTATTCTTGAGAACTGGAATGGGAAGAAATTCTCACAAAGATCAATAGTTGAAGTTTTCTCATAATCTGCATTTGTATCTCTTTTAGTTAGCTTATACTGTTGGTATACATAAGATTCATTCGGATGTGAAAATGCATCGCCAATATGAATATCAAACTCAATGTGCTTATTGTAGTCATCCAAATTATTTTTTGTTTGGTCGTTTGGCAGAAATGAATGACGCTCATAACTTTCAATTTTTTGTTGATCCATTTATTATATAGAAAAAAAAATTCTTAAACAACTACACTTTTCTTATCAACCCAAGAATTATGAGTACTATCAAAACCTAACCATTTAAATAGCAGCTTATTTCCTTTTCTTCGCAAAACTTTTTCCACTAAGTAGTCTTTATCATATTTGGTCTTAAGCAGCTCTGGCTCATAAAAAATACCTTTAATAAGTTCATTTTTTAAATCTTTTATTCTATATGTCGTGGGGTTTGTGTGCAATAATTCACATACCTCAAATACTTAAGTGGACCAATTTGGTGTATATCCTTTTTCAAACAAATTTCTACTTTTACTTATACGAACTTTTTTGGTTTAACCATATTTCTTTCTCCTCCATACATGATTAGAATAGAACTTTCATTCTTTGCATTTACATTGTTGGGTTTCATTTCGACTGTACTGTGAACAGTGTTATTGTACTCACTTATTAATTTAGGTAAATAGCCACCCATTTATAGTTTCCCTGCATAGTAAATATCTTCCACATTTTCTCCTTCAATGTTCTATTAAATCTTTCTACATCGCTAGCTTTCTTTTCACTGTATGTTGAATAGTGTGTTATGTTGTTATTGACCATTAATGCCTTAAAAAAATTATTGTAAAATTCTTTCCCTTCGTTTGTTTTTAAATGCATGGGTTTGAGATCATTCAAAATAGTTTTGAATGCTAATATAACATTTTCACCAGTTTTATCATTGATTGGTATTGCCCATGTATACTTGGAAATAACATCTATCACGGTTAACATATATTTAAACCCTTTGTTAATTCTATGTATACCTTTTAAAGATCCAGAATTCATGTCAACTAAATCAGCTTGCCAAAGATCATCGATGCCAAAAGATAAAACAGTTCTTCTGGGGAAGTTTTTGTGTATTGGTTTATGAATTTCATTTACAATATCGTTTTTTTTTATACTCCCGCCAGTGAATATCGGGTTATTGGTAACACGGCATCTGCAAACACATTTAATTCTTACTTTTTTTTTAATTTCTGAGTTCATATGAACTTTGTGTATTTTTCATACATTTGAGACAGTATATATTTAAGTTATCATTGTTCATCTTATTTATTTATATAATAAATGAGACAACAAAAAATTGCAAACAATATAGAGACATACAGCATGCAAACATACAGCTAATTGAAAAGTTTAAAACTTTTAGAAAATTTCGCCAAGATGAATATGATAAAGATAAGAAACATGATCAACCATTGATAGATGCGATAGAAGATTTGGGGCAAAAAATTGGACACGTGACAAATGAGAATAAGAACTTAATAAAAGAATTTGTTCCATTTGCTGTTAAGAATTTAGACTACCCACAGACACCAACAGAAACATCTTTTGAAAGAAAACTGTTTGGTAAAACAGGCACCGATGAACACTATGACGATGGCATTTAACGAATTGGCGATGACGACGAACGCTACGACGAAGTGTTGGGGCGTTTGAAAACTGATATCTCACAGTTAACTAACTACAAAACAACATTTATTGATAAGAAAGTGGCCGATTTCTTAATTGACTGCAAAGACGATGTTTTTGGACTAAAGACTGATAAATGTAGATTGTATATTGGTGATAGCGAAGTAACATACATCAATGACAAATTTGCTGTAAAAGGTCGGACATACACTGGAACTGGTGGTTTGATGAAATTATTAACTAGTAAGAAAGTAACAGAAAGTGACTACACTGCAACCCACTATGAACACTATAGTCGTATCCTAGCAGATACAAATGCAGTTTTTCAAAACAATTATCCAAACTTGGGAACGCCAAAATCGAGTAAAGGGAATAAATGGAAAATATACTATTCGATTAAAAATAAACGTCCCTCACCTAAAAAAGGGGAAAGGTATAAAGAAGTATACAGACTATCCTAAAGAATACATATGGATGGATGATGTTAGGATGCTTATTGATCGACTTCTTGTTATTTATGGCGAAGAGAATGCTGGAAATTTTAACTATTACAATGAAAAAGTTGGAATAATGAATATGCTCAACAGCAACTATAGTGACTTTATTGTGAATAATCCAAAAGGAATGTCATATCTGATACGAATGTTAAACACAATACCACATACTTTTTGGGAGTTGGAGCATCACGGAAAAGGGTTACTCAATGACATAATAAATTCACTACCTTTTGAGTTGCATGCACCTGGTTATCAGTACTTAGGTCCGGGTACTAGATTAAAAGAGAGAATTGAGCGTGGTGATAAACCCATTAATCCACTTAATGCGGCTGCAATGGAACATCATATAGCTTATAATCATCATAAAGATCTAGCTGAAAGACATGTAGCTGACAAAGAACTAGAAAAGAAAACGTTCAAAAGATTGTTAAGTTCAGATGTTGATCTCAGTGAGAGATAATGGGCTGGTGCTACTGGATCTGCGATGCATATTAAACATAAGCTTGGTTGGGGAATTAAAATGAAAAGATAAAATATTTGTTATAATAAATGTGGAAGTAAAAAACGTATTTCAAGTTCCTAACGATGAGTTGAAGGGTTTGAATATTGATTCTTTCCTAACGAAAGACTAACTGGATCATAAAAACAAGAGATTAAAGGAGGACAAAGGGATGACTATCACAATTTCAGTTCCACAGCTTAACAAAATGTCCAAAGAAATGAAAACTGGAAATGGTTTGACAGTTCACAAGGTTGGGGTTTTGCCCTTAATTTTCGCAGCACAGAGCTCTAGGGGCGCTAGCTGGCAGTGCATCATCTATCGCGACATCAGTAATTAATGCTAAGAAGAAAAACCAAGAATTGGAAGAACAACGCAGACATAATTTAACTATGGAGGAATGCAGCAAGGGATTGAAGAAAGTTAAGTGGGGTAAGAATGTTAAAAGAAAAATAACTCCACTCAGTAACGTTGATATTGATCAAATGGTTAAAAAAGTAAACATTAAAAATTTTCCAGGTGTATTTATGATCGATGAGCTACTTAACACACCACTCGATAATGAATGTGGGATTGTTAATCTAGATGTTTCGACAAACTCTGGTACACACTGGGTATGCTATTGGAAAAAAGAAAACAACAAATATTATTTTGATTCATTTGGCGGAAATCCACCGCGACAATTAATAGCATATCTCGGAAGTCATAATTTTCATAACGATGATAGAATTCAAAATTTCAATCAAGTAACTTGAGGTAATTTGTGTGTAATTGTGCTAAATCACTTGACACATAATTTTGAATTTCCAAAAATCATTTCACTATTAATGGATATATGTGGAAATGCATTAATGAGCTCTTGGATTGAAGATCAAATTAAATAACATACGGACAATGATACAACTACTGAGAAGATCAATCCTAGTGATCCTAGTGAATCCTAGTGAATCCTAGTGATAGACACTGACAAGAAATGAAAGATCATTGGATAAAGCCTATCTTACTTACTTGGAAGTAAATAATAATATAGATTTTGAACAAAAAAGACAAAGACATGTGGGAGATCCCATTGCACCGATGGATGCAATCAATTTAGAGTACTATCAGAAAAACAGAATTAACATTATTCGTTTAGTTGGAAAATACAGTTCAAAAGAAAAAAATATTTTACTTTGATAATCGAATAGAATAATTTTTTATGAGAGATGGAACTATAGTTGAAATAATAATAAAACCAAATAAAATATAAAACTGTTATCAACTTATACCATCAACAAAAAAAAATTGACATGTATAAAACTTTTGAAGTATTCCCTGATGATATGATATATTTTAAAATACCAAAAGCCCACAGTGTACCCGAAGGTACAATTGTTTTTAGTGCAATAGTTATGGTATACCAATACATTTTAAAAAAGTCAGATTATGTTGGTTTTTAATGGAAACACTTCCATTAAAAACATACTTATAATCTAAGAATTTAAAAAGTCTTTAATTTTATTGTGGTACTTACCATTATTTAATTTACGAGTTATATCTATTGTAACAAAACCGTATTCATTAATCCAACATTTTTAACTAGTCTCCCTAAATTTCTCAACCGACATATCACCACCAACAAAATCACTATGAATATGTTTAAGATTTTTATCATCTTGTATGAATATGCAAAGAAAATTGGCATTGTCTCTTATAAGCTGCGTAGGTACTTTTGAGTATGTCTGGGCTAAATAGAAACAATCAATATCTTTTTGTCTACCGCGAGTAAAGCAATCCCTTACCATATTTCGATTTTCAAGTATGATATTATCGAAAACAACTACAGACTCTTTATGACATTCATTTACATCAACCATTTCTTCATTTGATGGAAAGAAGTATGATATTGGTTCATTAAATAATTTTGATGCTACATCTATATCTTTCTTTAAATTGATATATTTTGGTCGGTCCAGCCTTTTTAACATACATAGAGAGTACCAAAGTCCAACCATCTCTGAGCATATATAAAATTATCTATCATAAGTGTAGTTTTTCCACAGTTACTAGGACCCACTATCAAACATCTAATATTATTAGGTAATAATCCACCATGACGTTTTGTCGATACACTCTTGTCTGGTATTCTTATTTTAATATTCCAGTCTACATGTTTCATTATTTTCTTGCTCATTTATTAATAGATTTTTTAAATAATATAATAAATGAGTAATGTATTCAAACTAACAGATAACAAATCAGTCTTGAAGAAGAGACTGCATTGCCCTTTAGTGATAGAGGGATTCTCGTTGGCTTCAGTTCAGGTCTATATTACTTACCTAACGCATAACATTATCTCTGGGAGAAATAATCTATATTTTGTGGGTCAAAATGATATGGAATCAGCAATTGATTTTCCAGTTGGTCAATATAGCTTAAAAGATCTTGAAAAAACTATAAAAGCAATTTTTTTCATTTAATGTAGATTCAATGGGTGGGAAAGAAAATGGTATATCTTTCGAGCTGGATAAAATAACAAACAGAGTGAAAGTAAAATGTACGCTAAAATTACAGTCTGGAAAACGGGGGTCAATAGGAAAACTTTTGGGTTTTGTAGAAAATGAAACTCTGAAAGCAAATGTAGATCATTATGGTGATACAATTCCAAAATTTGCTCCATTTGAAACAATAAATATACACTGTAATACAGTAAATGGTATGATATTAAAACATGATGAATATAATCATAGAGAAACTAACATAATTACCACTTTTAAACCAAGAGCAACATTTGGATTTGGCGACACAATCTATTACGAACCAGCTTATCCGTTATTTTTCCCAGTGCAAACAAATCAAATTAATGAAATAATAGTTTAAATTAAGGATGAAAAAGGTAAGTTAATTAAGTTTGATTTGTCCGAAAGAACAGTGGTATTAGAGATGAGACCGTAGATATTTTTTGGGTTGGAAGTAGTCATATTCTACATATAATAACGTTAATAGTTTTTAAACTATTAAAGTTTCATGTGATTAAGATGAATAATATTTTTATAGAAAGTGCAATGAAAGATTTAGAAAAAGAATTCAATATTTCGGCTACTTTGATATGTCGAATTTGGAAATGTGTATCTAAATTTTTAATTACACTATGTTGTAGAACATTGCCGAAGTCAGAGCGATAATTGTGTTTTAATGATTGGATAACCATTAAAACTTTATAGAGATATGAGCACAAATAAAAATCAACTGATGTCTAATTATAAATCGACGATCATTTACTCTTTAAAAAACAGAATAGAATGCATTTGTTTAGCACCAAAATCCACCATTCCATCATATGCAAAACTTATACCTCCACAATTAACATAATTTAAAACTTTTTCACTGAAAATCTGAACATATTTGTCTGGTAAGGTTACTTTAAAATTTCCAGAAGTAATTACCATTTTGTATCCATACCGTGTATCATTTATTTCTGCATGGTCTATGGGATAAGACAGTCCAGTTGTAAGTTCGGAAAGTTTCTTAAATTGTTTGGTTCCGTTTAATACATTTAGCAACTGATCCATCTTTATTATATGCAACATTTTATTTTTTACGTATTCAAATTTTCTGAACCACTCTTTTTTGCAATTGCGCCCAAATGCAACTTTTTACGCGTATTTTTGCAGATGCACTCAAACGCAAAGTTTAACACAAGTTTTTTCTAATGACTACAATCTAACCAAACGCAACTTTTTGAGCCACTGTTTTGCAGTTGCACCCAAACGCAACTTATTGAGTCACTTTTTTGCGGTTGTGCTTAAATCGGCATTTGATGGTTTTCTGATGGCTCGAGCATTTCATTTACCGTTGGTTTTCTGATAACTGGGGGCCGCGCTCGAATCGGCATTTCTATAGTACTAGTATCTATGCTGGGGTTCCAGCTGAGTCCTACGTTTTCTTCTATACTGCTTTAGTCCACATCAAATGACATGGAAGTAGGCTGCTGCAAGGCATCAGGTGGTATCTGCGCCAAGAGAGCTGGATGGTTACTTAAAAACTTGTGAAGGCGAAAGCAGCTCACCTTCAGAAGTTCGACCTGTTATTTCAGGCTAGCCAGAGCATCTTCAACAGTGGCTACACCTGGCACCATATTATCAACATACACATCATCTGAACACAACACATCATTGGCAGTAGTAAATTGTTGCTGTTGGTCATCCGCACTGGTGAATGGTGCGGATGGCCAAATATAATAATGAAGTGGCACCGAAATCACACAAGAATATCACATATGACAGTTTGTTCCTGTAAGAAGGGCTTCATTTAGGCAACACTACGACTGATCTTCGCAGATGCATTGAAAACAGTTCACAATGTAATGCTTGCATTCTATGGCTTGAGAAAATGGTGATGTGGGATATAACATCTACTCCATCCTTGCCAGGTTGTTGAACAGGCGACATGTCACCAAAAGAGAGGTAATCGTGAATAAAGTCACAATACTAGTCGTGGACCTCACGTTTTCGTTGGAAGCGATGCTCTAGTGCCTGTAAACAACTCATGTCATGTGAACGAGATTCGCCTAACACAGGTACAGTATTACAAAACACCAGAGATGCGCTGTAACATCCACACGAGACACTAGTGCAGGTCTTCTCATTACAACAGGTCGCAATGCTACATCATCGGGAGATTTGTACAATTTAGAAGGAATAACCTACAACTGAAAGAACTGCCTTACTACAGTGTCCAAGGATGGGGGTGCAGAAAACATAGTTGCACACGTCACTTCAGAAGATAGCACTGGAACTCTTCCCATCAATACCCACCCTAGTACAGTCTCAACAGCAACTGGAGTTACATGCTTTCCTTCGTGCTTCCTACCAAGCAGCGATTAGGGAAACAGATCTGCTCCAATCAATATGTCATTGGGGCCAGGATGGTTTTAGGAAAGATCGCTCAAAGGCAGATAAACAGTATGGTTCCAATTAGAAGTAGGCAACAATACATTAGGTATATCACTGGTGATCCTAGTAGTACAAAAGCATCCAGTTGGAGATTTTATGTGTACTGACCAACTGGATGGAGAGTACACCCAACAAAGTGTTGTTAATCTAGGCACAAGAAGAAAGTCCTTGGAGAGGTAGCGAAACATGCTCAATCACTAGCCAGTATCGACTATTTTCAGCCATAAAACTAGCCTGGATGGCGGAATCCAGCAGTGGTCGCACAGTCTGATAATTTCCTTTTGAGTCTTGGACATCCACCTAGCAGTTTTCAGTGATGCAGTTTCCTGGACCCGAACATGGAGGACCATTAGCGGTTGTTCATCAGGTAGGACTTCCAATGCTGCATCTTCAATCACAAGCTCAGGAGATTCACGATGGGAAGATTGTTTGGCTCTGGACACTTCTTTACTAATTACTGCTTTACCTATTGTGTAATTTGGGGCATAGAAAAGCAACTGTTTTCATAATATCATGCGTAATTTAATTAGTAGGCTCTTAACATATTCTTTCCAAACAGGTTTTTTCGAAGGCTTAAAAAAAATGCTTATCAATAATGACAAACGCATATTTGCTGTAGGAAGATAAGAGATAAGCGATTCCAGTTCTCCTAATATGTAAATAATCAAGGTAACTTATCAGATTCGCCTTGATAGCACTAGTAATTGAACTTCGATTGTCAAGTTTATCATATCTTGAAACAAAAATAATAATAATAAACAACTACTTATCTCTCAGACAAATGCGTGTGGGCTTTTGAGAAATTGTAAAATTATTGCTCTGCGCATAAAAAAAATCATACTGGCACAACTAAGGACATTTTTGCGTATATTTTATTTGTGTTTGTCCCTGAATTTCTGTAAAATTACCTTAGCTAAAAATATCTTAAAATGAATTAAGACAACACCTCTAAATTGTTTTTGTTAGATTTTCCGCAAATTAATTGGTTTGTTTTATATGTAAATCGCAGAAGCAGCACAATTTTTACTTCGTCACTCAGTTTGCAAAAACCATGCAATATAAAAAAAAAATTATCTGAGAGAAAAAGAGTCACTTCTAGTGTCTACAATGTGAACAGAGTGTGGTACAAATATGAAATACGAAAATTTCTCTTGGTCATTTCCTTTAGTCAAAATATTCAGTCATGTTGGGACTGGGTTCTTACCATTGCTGCTCTGGCCTCCTCGTCAAGCGAGCATGATGTAACGAGTACGGCCTTTGAAGACCGCCCACGGACAAGCTATCTTTTCATTAGCACATTAGGAAAAACGACTTTGGGCGAAACGACTTTTAGGCAAAACGAATTTAGGCAAAACGACTTTAGGCAAAATGACTTTTAGTCAAAATGACTTTAGGAAAAATGACTTAGGAAAAATGGAGGTGGAAAAACACCTTTAGGCAAAACGACGTGCTATCAATGATTTAACTAAGAGACTTCGTAAATTTTGATGCAAGTGGTGTGAAATATTACATCGGAATGTTAAATATAACAATTTTCTTTCCTAAGTTGTCTCCAAAATCAAACGAGAATAATTATAAAAGAGATTTTAAAAAATTTTATTATTTTATATCTTCTTTTACTGTGAGTTTTTTTTTTTTTTTTCTGTATGTAAGTTGCAACTGTAGTGCATGTTTCCGTCTGAGAAGGAATCTGAAGATCTAACGTGTAAAGGTCTTACCTTCTGTTACCTCACTCAGCTGAGTTACTTCGAAATTTATATGCACAACGTGAGTACGGGCTGTTATTTTCAGGGAAGAAATTATTTCCGAATACGAAGCCAGGTGGCTTCGAATGCCTCGTATTCTGAGGTGAGGTATACGAATAAACGCAATTCCTTATATTAGGGCTAGATCATGAACATTTTTGGATTGACAAGAAGTTTCATTTTGTTCACTGACTTATGTTACAGAACACTCGAAATTGGCTTCACGTAATACATCGTTCGGCCCGGGCTCCTGACAACGCGTTAGATGTTCTTCGTCTGCAAAATAATAATCTTAAAAACGTTTCAGACTTACAGCCTCGTGTCTCTTGGGAAAATATGTACGGCTTGTTGTTTCACGTATCACGCTCGTAATTACGTTTCATGACATGCATACATCTGCACCAATTAGTCGTTGCCGCGTTATCGAACTCATCCCATTCCAGATACAAAAGATAGAGTATAAGATAGGTATATCTGACTTCACTTGCGAGCCTCTTCAAAAAATACGCCACTTGGGATGGATTGATACAAAGTACAGTTAACGGGAAATATTTAAGAACTTGGTTTTCTGAGGATTCCTGCATTGGCGGCTGGTAGTGAACTCCAAACACGCATCATGTTCCGACCAATTATCTTCGTAGCTTTGCTGGCGTCGAGCCTGGGTAATTATCTTTCACACTTGATTATATATATATATATATATATATATATATATATATATATTCAAATTCAAGATAAGCACTATTAACTAAAATTGAATTCAAATATTGTAAAATCATGGAAGTTAAAAATTAACAGAGGATTTTTTAATTATATTAATGCTTTTATCTAGGCGTTTAGATATTTCAGTGAACACACATAAAATAATTTTACAAGTTTCCTGAATTTCTCCACGCTGATTTTTAGTGTAAAATTATTGCTAAAAGAGAGCACAGCTGTTTTAACTCTTAATTCCCTCATTTTTATTCTAAGGGGAGTTGATTAATTAGACTTCTGTAGATTTGCAAGGTCACGTTCTATGTACATGTAGTATTTGTCGACTAACAAGACTAGCGCTTAGGACTACGACAGAACTATTGTATTGTTGTAAAGATTCGACAAACTTATTATATATGTATGCCAGTTACTATTTCCGGGAATTACTTTAATCCCTAAGGTTACTGAAGGCTTTGTGGCTCTAAATGCCCTGAGAACTGTCACATTTTATTCACAATAACTCTTTTTTTTTATGTGTTAATGCTATTAAAATTGAAAAATTCTAAGCTATGATGCCGAAATATATATATTACATGTTACGTAAAATACAGAATTATAAATTTTTATTTTTATTTGCTATTAAAACCACTTAAAATGTCAATTAAATTTAAGAGTTGCAACATTTTCACTGAAGCACCAAATAGAAACTTTTGATAACCTTAACTTTTCCGGAACTCTGGTTCGTGAATGTACTAAACAAAATCAGCCCTAGTATGTATGTGCACCGTGGATTTAACCTCCTTAATATGCATGTGGTCACAATACTCACATACCGAGTAACGTGACGGCTATTTTCTCGACGTGCTAATGTTTCCTCACCCTCCGTTCATTCTGCCGAATCACCTCCGTATTATTCCACAACACTCATACCCGCGAGACAGCCAGTTCACGGTAGAATGAGCATTTTTGAAAGGCCTTGTTTAACATCTACTTATATGCACGTTGTGTAGTCTTGCGTCTTAATTAGCATTGCCATTGACCTGATCACTTTATTAATGCGTCGGTCAAGTTAAAGTGTGAAAGTATAATAAAAGTAAATATTTTGCAAATATGCGCATTTTTACACTCCGGTGTATTAAAAAAAAAAAACAGAAACCGATTAAATAATTTAAGTCGTCACAAATGGTTACCTAACAATTTTCATTTGGCGTTAGGATATGGAACTACTTTCCCTCCATCGTTATCAACTTTACTGGGCGCATGTCAAATCAGAGCACTAGTTAAAATATTTAATTTTTTTTCTAAGGTCGATTTCAAAAGTGCTCACTTTATCGTGGACAGGCTTTGCCTATCGCAATCTCAGTATGCTTATGCGTAAGTATGCGTTTGTATATCATTGTTCTGTGACGTTGGCAGTAGCGTGATAAGTGGTGATGACAAAAGAAAGTTCTGTAGCGGGGTCTAACAGTATTATCATTATCCACCATCCGTTTACAAGCAATGGGAAAACTGTTGTACGATCAAGGTAGAAATAAATTGGTTTTTAAAGGAGAACTTAGGATGAGTTCATTAAAATTGGTACATGCTCCACTGAAATTATTAGAAAATTGCGATTTATGTCGCACACGAACAAAGGATGCATATATTTTTTAACATTGACTTTGCTGTAATATAGGCCTAATCATTTAAATGTTTTTAAAATGAGTTAATAAGAGTTAATATTTAATTAAAATTGAATAGTATTTCCTTTATAGTTGCTCAAAAAACACATTTAAAAAAATTAAGCAACACTATTACAACTACTCCCGTAATATGTAATGCAAAATTAGTAATAATGTTTGAAATATATGAATTATTTAATTTATTTATTTTATTCACATGCAATTCAAGTACGTAAGTTATAGTTTTATATACCTGTAATAAATAAACCTTAAATAAATCGTTAAAAATACTTTTAACATTATTGCTGTTAGTTATTTTATCACTCACAGCCATTAGTAATTATTAGGACTGCCCTACGTGGTGCGAAGGTTTTCTTGCAAACTGTGATTCCCGAAGCATTCAGATTGGAAGTAAGTTTAAATCTTGATTATAATACACTCTAATTGATTGGTTTGGAAACATAATTAAATAAGTATATGTTAGCATAATATTTGCCAATATTATAATTTTTACGCATTCTTCTTTCATGTGAAACATGATTCGTACTTTTCTGACAATTTTGATAGAGTTTATGTCACTTTTGAGTGAGTTCTGCATGTTGAACATTCGGGTTCAGTGTTCTACTGGAAACCACACGCCTTCTGTCTCAAGCACAACATAAAATAAATCTTACAGAAATAAAGTATGTTCGCGGTTTCTTCATAGTTTTTTAATCAAACCTTTGAGAAATCTCCCCATGTATGACGTGTTAAGTTATTTTTTAAATACGCCCTGCATCACAGCCGTTTTATACCTCTGTCAACACAAAACGTCTTATTTTTCGTTAATTTGAAATTTTACCTATATTTTATTTATAAATTATAATATATCATTTATAAAACATATGAATAAAAACAGTGAGAAAACATGGTGCGTTGGTAGCGACTAGTAATAAATAGTTCTCATCCTAAAAACTATTAAAACTGTGAGCGTATGAATTCTGTGCGATGTCCTTTAGTGTAATCTTCTAGACTTAGTTAAGTTTAGTTTGCACGAGGCGGAGGAATATCCTGGAAGCAGAACTTTAGCAGGGCTTCAGAAAATTGTGAAGTAAACATGAATTGACTATAGTGAAGTGACACATTTTGTAATCAGAACAAGTTGGTTAATTTTAAATTAATTAATTCGTTTTCTCAGATCTCTCATTTGTCCGTGCAGAAATCGCTCAGAAATGTGTTTCCTGGCATATCGAATTAGTGAAAAATCACTGTTAAATAATGACTGCTGCATGACTCGATAGCCGAGTCAAGTGAAAAATACTAATATTTTATTACAGCAAGCGAGCAGTCGAGGTTCTTCAATGCTCTCAACCCGAAGATCATTGGCGGGAGTGCTGCTGCAATTGAACAGTTTCCTTACATGGTAAGTTCATTAGTAATTTAAGTTCAGACTTTCCTGAAAACGAAGAGTATTTACATCACAAAATAAATTTGAAATCTCACGACAAATTCATGGTTATTGATAACGAGTTTATTCATTTGGTGAAAACTCAAACTATTGTAAAAATTTAAAAACAAAAACAATTAAAACAATGTTAATTTTCAGTTGAAACTTCAGTTTTCGGTGGTGAAAATCTGCATCGTTACGTGAGGAGAGTATTTGTTTCATCAAAAATAGTTTAGAACAGGTTAGACTCCAGTGCTATATAGTATGACCCAAAAACCACTGTATATGTAAAACCACACATTAACATTTTAGCAGATTTATGCGCAATTTTCATAAATGAAATGAACTACTACAATTTCAAATACACTTTTCTCAACATAGTTGAAAAGGATTCTTTATGAAACTAGTTTAAAATTTAAACAGTAAAAATTGCTCAAAATTAGTTCAAGCTGACTTTAAAAACAGTTAAAGTTGCACTTTTAAAATCAAAGAATCTTTAGTGACTATCTCGGTGAATTTGCAATGATTTGTTTCCCAATTTGCAGTGAATTACACTACCATGAGCACTAATTCCAATACATCTATTCTATTTATGTGTCAACTGATAGCAGCTAATTACCTCCCGAGCACAGTGGCACTGCGTTAGCAATAGGCTAAAGTATAATAATTTAGATGAGTCGGGCACAATGCCACGGGACACAGGCGCTGGGCGCCGCTCGTGCTCTGTCATTACAGTCCCCAGGCGGCCATCTTGTCCGCCATGTTGGATGTCTGTGACCTCTACCCATGACCTTGACCCTGTGCCCGTGACCTTGAACCCCAAAAGATTCACTAAAATTATAAATTCCACAAAAAAATATATTAAAAATAATAAAAATTTAACATAATATTTTTCAAAATAAATTTTAAAACAATTTTTAGATATATGCTTGTGAATAAATGTAAATTTACACGAGCCTTCTCCAGAGCCCAGGTAGATCACAATTTGATAGCCCTGCAACGGTATTTATTAAAAACGAGTCATTCTTAACTGCAAAAGCTTATTGCCTTAGAGAAATGAAATAATTCACACTGAAATGAGACACCACAAGGTACTTCAAGGAATATTTGAAACCACGGCAGGAAATGTTTTCGTAGTTATTTAAAATATGCTTAATATAAATACATTTTTGCTTGTTTTTCATTTGTGGCAATTTATAATTTTTCTTGTAAAATTAGTTTTGCTAGGCAAACTTAAAATGCTTTAAACATGACTTTATAGTCCCCCTTGTTAAATGTTTTGTAAATGATTTTTTTCTACGTCTCTAAAACACTAAATTTGTTATTTTAATAATATTCAATAAATATGAGATTTATTTCTTCGTGCGAGGAAAGAGACTTTATAATTAATGTCTACAAGTTTGACGGTGTTTCGTACAAGAACGAAATAACAAGCGTTCTAGGGATGAGTGCTCCTAAATATCCCTTTCTGTTGGTTGTTGCCAGGTCTCCCTGCAAGTGGACTTCCTGGGCATTATTCGCCTTCACCTGTGCGGCGGATCCATCATCTCGCCCCAGTGGGTTGCCTCGGCAGCTCACTGCACTATAAAGTAAGCATACACGAAGGAAGTATATTGTAATTAAACTCAACAAGTTATGGCTTTTAGAAGCGCACGACAAGTCAACGGTAAGTTAATCAGCCATTGAAAACTGTCGCTGTCCCTTCTTGTATAGGCCGCGACAAGATACGCTGAGTGGAAAGGTCTCAGAGGGTAGACATAGTTATACTCAGGTTAGGAACTGAACGACTTTTCATAAGGAAGAGTTTGGTGTAGGGAAAATTTTCGCCTCTAGATAAGCGCTAGTGTTCCAAAGAGGTGACTTTTAATAAAAATTGTAAGCTACATGAATGGTACAATAGAAAGATTTCACTTAGTTAAGTAGTTATTTTATATTGGAATTACGATAATTGAAATTATTTTATTTTTTAAGGTAGAAGATAGAAAATAATCCATTACACAATGCGACACTAGCGTTTACCAAATGGCGAAACATTTTGTTTGCCAAACTGAAAGCATTGAGCTTCCCAAACGGGACAGAATAAATCTTAGGAGAGTGGACGAAGGCTCATAGGAGAATCGCACTTACGGGTTCGGGGCGTGGCCAAATGTGTTGGCTTGAAGCCACTCGCTGTGATCGGGCCTAACTCGATCCTCCTGCCGATTGGAGGGCCGTCCCCATAAATAACAGCCTGATTGGCTGGTGCTTGGGTGACTTTTTTCAAAATCACGCTTGTCATTTTAAAAATAATTTTCTGTCGTTAATAAAACATAGTTTTACATGGTGTAGGCAGTTTTTCTTGTTTGCCACAGATTCTCGTAAACCGGACTACTTCCTGGGTGTGTAATTATAGCTGCAAGGTAGTACACTACAATTTTTTTTACAGGAAACTTCATAAACGACAAGAGAAAATTTTAACCGATACATAGGATGGAAATTTTACTCTAGATCAAGCTGCAATTATAGAAATGTTACTATGCAGATTTAGGATCTTGAACATGTATTTGACTACTCCCTGAACAAATGTAGGCAGGCTGTCATGGATGTATGGGAAATATATTTTGTGCTTAGTCTTTCGCAATACACGTACACAATAGTACTGTAAAATTGCGAACATTTTATTAGAGTGTAGCGGTGCTTGCGTAGATTTAATCAAGTAATTAACTGAAGCATTGTGTATAGTCTTTACTGAATCTAAGGGTATAAGAGTGTTGATGGCATTGCCTTGTGTTTGGACTGTTCAAGTACACAAACAATTTTATCTGAATTGAACATATTTTATGGTTTTATGGCATTTCAATAAAATATTGGCAAAAATATCAAATTAGTTTTAAAAAGTATTTCAACATTAAATTTTCTACCAAACAAATTTCAAAACTTACATGGGCACAAATTTTGATTCATCTGAAATGTTTATTTAAGTCTTGGAAATATCGTGAAGAGATCCCTTGGAAATCTGGAAATTTGTTCGCTTGTGATTAGGGGTTTACCTTCTGGCTATTTCGAATTGAAATCGTTTTTGTAAAACCTGAAATGAAATTATGGTTGAATCACTTAGAGAGTTTCCGTGAAAATACTTTATCTAATTTATTGATGTCAACAATTAATTTGAACCATATCCAATCATGCAATTAACGAGAATTTCGAAATTTGTATGTGAAAACGTATAAATTAAAAATTCCCTTTGTTTCCACAGTAAAATTTGTAAATTAATTTTCTGTGTTTTTATACTTTTATCAGACTACTATTTGATGTAATTCCCCAGTATTCTAAAACACTCCCAAAAAAGCTTAGTCATTCTTTACACTTTAACGCTGGTTTTTTATTAATATTAAAATTAAGTAAATATAATCGATGCATAAAATATAAGAAAATTATCAATTTAATTTAAATGAAGATACACTTACGGTAATAGAAGTATAAAACGACTGTGATGCACAACATATTTAGGAAAGAACCAAGTATGTCATACATTTTCAGTCGGGGTCTGAATCATTTGTGCCTATGCCCACATTGATTGTTTTCATATATTATTTTTAAATAATTATGTAAAACACTACATTTTTTCGCAAGTGGCAGGTGCGGGTGCCGTATCCGCCGCCGGCCCTTTTTTTTTTTTTACTAGCTATGCATGCAGCTAATGGTTAGGGTGTTTTTTCAAAGATTGATTTTCATAAGCCTGTTCCAGTCATGAATGGACTATAGAGTTATTTTTCAAAGGTTTGGCTAATAAAGTGTGGATATAGCGCGAATGGAATATATATATATATATATTCCATTCGCGCTATATCCACACTTTATTAGCGGTTTGGCTAATAAAGTGTGGATATATATATATATATATATATATATATATATATATATATATATATATATATATATATATATATATATATATATATATATATATATTCCATTCGCGCTATATCCACACTTTATTAGCCTATATACACACTATATATATATATATATATATATATATATATATATATATATATATATATATATTCCATTCGCGCTATATCCACACTTTATTAGCCTATATACACACTATATATATATATATATTCCATTCGCGCTATATCCACACTTTATTAGCCTATATACACACTATATATATATATATATATATATATATCACGGTTTCTTCAGACGTTTTAACACAAACCTTTGAAAAATCACCCCATGTATTACGTGTTTAGTTATTTCCTAAATATGCCATGTATCAAGCGTTTTATACATCTGTAAACACAAACGTGTCTTATTTTTCGTCAAATTGAAGTTTTACCTATATTTTATTTATACATTATTATATTTATTTTATATTAATCACGGAAAAGAAGAGTGAGAAAATCTGTGTTGGTAGCGCCTAGTTATAAATAGTTCTCATGCCAAATAATATTACAACTGAGTGCGCAGGAAAGCGGTGCGTTGTCCTCTGGTGTCATTTTCCAGACTTTGTTAAGCTTTGTTTGCATGAGGTGAAGGAATATCCTTATTTATTCATTCAGCTCTGTAAAACCCTAACTCAAACCCTTCAAGCAGCACTTAAGCACGGGCTTCAGAAAAGTGTGCAGTAACCGTGAATGGACTGTAAGGACGCGCGTGCTTGCCGCAGTTACGGGCCGTCGTCGCTGTTAATCCGGGCTGGGAGTGTCCGAGAGGCGAGCGGAGGAGTGCTGCGTGCCGTCAGCCAGATTATCGAGCATCCCAACTACAACACGGGCGTTCAACTCGACAACGACATCGCTCTGCTCAGGGTAAGTCGAGCAGCCATTTAACTCTTCCGCTCACAGTTATAAACATTTATACCTTCTTAAGGGCTCCGCCTACTGGAAGTTTTTTTTTTTTTTTAGCGCGTTTGAGGAAGGGAAGCGCGGGACCGATAAGGACGACATTGACACGCGCGGCTGATGCACCTTCGCTCCTACGCGCTAGGCGCTGAACTGGCGTGCAGTGTTTCCGTTGTGCTGCGTGTACCTATGGGACTTTAAGAGGTGACACTGTCATTTTATTAGTGGGAAGTCTATACCAAGGTTCACTGCAGGTCCCTATAATAATTTCGCATGTTTCCAACCAGTATATTATAAGCTACAGCAGTGTGAAAAAGCAGTTTTTAGGTATGTTGGAGGGCTCGGGAATAATAATTATAATGTACATGATGCATTGAGAGTATTATACGTACCTAGCCCGAAATGTGTTTTCTTTTCGTAAATTGGTATCACGGGGACACGTTTAATGGTTTCGTAAAAAAAAAAAAAAAAACTCGGATTTCAAACACTTTGCAGCGGGTTTCCACCACCAGGTAGGCGGCGCCCTTAAGAGTGGGTTGGATATGCGGGTTTTTTGTGAAACAGTTGTTTGCGCGAATACGCGTATTACGGTAAATAAATGTTCTGCAAATACGACTTTTTTCAGAAAATATAAATAAACAATTATCTATCCCCCCCTTTTTTTTTCTTTTACTTTCGTCATATTAAGTGTATTCTTGGAGGAACAAATTCGTGGAAATGGTCGAATATCGCACTTTTATAGCTTGGGTATGCAGTTTCCTTAAGCGACAAGAGAAAAGCACAAGTATAAGGCAGAAGTTTAACCTGCGGGCTTTCGTCGCGCGTAATAAAACCCCGCAGTTACAGATCTAATTTGCACAGTAAAGCGTTAGGACGAAACACTGCACGCCGTGCGCGTAGGGGCGATGAGGCGCTAGGCGTGCGTGTTAGTGTCGCCCGTATCGCTCCCTCGCTTCTTGACCTTGTACGCTAGAACTCCATCCCACTTCCGTCTGCCTGGTGCTTGAACTGCAATGCAATGTGTTCGAAATCCTGTGTTTTTTTTTTTTTTTTTGACGAACTATCAAATGTGCCTCCAGTATGTTTATACCTACGAAAAAACAACATACGCCAGACTACGACAAAATGGTATTTTTAAGTTACCACGCATGCTGTAAATATTATTTTGGAGCCCTCCAAAATAGTTAATAACAGTTTTTCAAGACTACCGTATCTTAAAAACATGCTAGCCGTAGACGCGCCAAACTACGATAGGAGCCTGTGTTGGATTTTGGTACAGACGTTTCATCAATGAAATAATAGGGTCACCGCTGAAAGTCCCATAGGTACATGCATAACTAGGAGAACACTGCCCGCCAGTTCAGAGCCATGTGCGTAGCGACGATAGCGCTCTTGTATTGCGTGCCATTGTAACCCTTACAGCTCTACCGAGGAAGTATCCTCGCCATCTTGGATTTGGGTATTTTCCTCAATTACTTAATTTTCTGAGTCAATATTTTTAAAAACCAGCTAGTCACGGCATAGGGAAATAACTTAACTGTTATTTCGAAATCCAATTTATTTTTCTTACATGATTAGTTTTACAATTGTAACCGCAACCAAATATTACCTAACTATTTAATAAAGTCAATCCCACATGTGAAAATACAGGTATTATTAAAAATGTACAAATTAAAAAAAAATCATCAAGTAGTCCTCTGTCATCACTAGCTTTTATTTTTTATGACTTATCATACATTTTTGTTACGAAGATTTGTAAGAAAAATCGAAGATGGGATCTAAACGACCCCCGTAAGTTGTCTCCCTAATTGTATACGAGTCTCATTGTAACCAATCATGTCTATTCAAATTTTTAAAAATTAAGCAATATTTTAATGTATTTTTAGGACAGAAATGAAAGGCGATGTTTTGTTGCCAGTATATAAATTTCATTACAGGAATATAAAAATGCTCGTTTAGAAGTGTAAATGTCAAAAAAAAATCCGACTGTAAGCAGCCAGCCTCTGTTCACCGTATTTGTTATTCTGTAAAACAGTTTTCTCAACAACAGAGACAATGCTGCATCTTCTCTGAACGGATTGTTGTATTAAAACCGTATAGCCACCGTTTAAAATTCCAAGGAAACAGAACGAACACGCGCGAAAGTTGTTTCCGCTATTTTCCGTCGCCGTACCCGTCACACATAAGAAAGTCATCTGTCGTAATACTTTAAAGCTTCATATATAATTATTGTTACTTACATTCAGAGTTGAAGAGTTTCTAAGTATCTGTTTATCTGTGTCTTGCAGGTGGCTTCGGCTTTCGCCTACAGCAACACGATACAGCCTGTGGCACTCCCAGCGGCCAATGCCGCAGTGCAGTCCGGAACATATGGCGTAATCACCGGCTGGGGAGCCACTTCTGTAAGTATGGCACATTCCCCTTCCACTTGTCTTAAAGCTAGAAGGAGAATATCTTCGAGTGGAGCACTGCGCCCAATTGTACTACACACAGTATTTTCTAAGTGTCTGTTTTTTTAAATGTGTATACGAGTCTATCAAAATTTTAAGTGCATTTCCATTCTGGCTTCAAAAAGCGTACTTTGCAAGAAATCCTTCCTTAAGTATGTTAGTCTATGGTTATATAAAAAAAGTATTGTTAAATAGATATGATAACTTGCGTGGTATAAAACGAGTTTTTTTAAATATTTGTTAATGTTATTGCTACTTTTTATTATATACGACAGGAACAATTATTATTACTCTCTTGCTTGACAAGTATTTAATTTTTGGTAAATATCCTTTTTAAAGTATTCAAAATGTAAGTTAGCTTAAATATTTAATAAAAATAGAATCCTATTAGTTAATTTTTTTTGTGTTTAAGTAAGTAAATTCTAACAAAACATTTTACAAAATATTTGCATTCTTCCTTCATGTGCAAAATAAAGCGTTCTTTTCTAAGAAATTTTGTAGGACTTGTATTACTTTATTTATGAGTTCTGCATGTGATATAGTCAAGTCATTCTCCTTATATTTTAAACACATAAGCTACTCATGTTTCAACTTTAAACCTGGGAAAGCTACCAAAACCTCTCAAAGGCTAGGATAATTTTATTTTTACGCCAAAGTATAGAAAGTTGTTGTGATTAAAATTTGCTATTAAGCGAATATTTACATTTAAAAAATTAAATACAATATAATAAAATTATTACTTTTTTGTTTTTTTTTCAAGCGATGAGTTGTCACGCATCTACGCATCCAAACAGTAAGTGAGAATATACCAGAACACCCCAAGTTGAATAGGATTAGGATCCTACAAATACTGAATCGATAGTGCTTCGACACAATGCTTATTTAAGGGGCCTACATACTTGTGCCACAAATAGGTCTACAAATCTTTAGAAATACATATATATGAGGAAAAGTTTTTGATAACCTGCTGCAATGTCTGGCTGTTTATGCATTTAGAGAATGTATCTCTGCGAAAAATTTTGCGCCGTCTGTAACTGGTCGCACATGAAGGATGTTTGCTATAATCCATTCATGGTTAATTCACACTTTTCTGAAGCCCTGCTGAAGTTCTACCTCCAGGATATTCCTCAGCCTCATGCAACCTAAGCTTAACTTAGTCTAGAAAATTACACCAAAGGACAATGCACTGAATTCGTGCGCACTCACTTATAATTTTATTTTGCATGGGAACTATTTCTCACTTGGTGCTACCAACACAGATGTTTTATCACTGTTTTTATTCATATTTATTACAAATGAAATAATATTATTTATAAATAAAATATTGATAAAAATTTAATTTAACGAAAAAGAAAGATAGTTTTATGTTAACAGAAGTATAAAACGCTTGTGATGCATGGAATATTGAGGAAATAACTAAACACGTCATACATGGGGGATTTTTCTAAGGTTTATTTCAAAAAGTTTGAAGAAACCTCGAATACAGTACACCACATTAACCCATCGCCATCGAACAGGCAAGCTCCAGAATTCGAGTCAGACAAAGCAGCAGCGTGAATAATCACCCTCAGTGGTTTCTGGGCACTGTTCTATAATTTTTTTTGACTACGTGGTATAAAGGACTGTCAGTTTACTATTTAAAGTTTCACTTTCGTAATTTAATTCGATATATGCAATTAAGCTTTTATGATAAACTCAATTAAACGTGGACATCAAACCTCAGCGCGTATCTATGACGTATGCTTAGCTCGAAACCAAAACTTCGGGTCCAAAAGTAATAATTTCAGCTGCGTCAGCTCTCCAGGTCACCGACGAACTAAAAATTATGATAATTAAGGGTTTTTTTCTGCCACTTCTAATCTAAAATGTGATAGAGATTTACGGGATTTATTTTTTCCAGCTCTCATATATTTTGCATTTCGAAAAAGAACTAATTATTATGAAACTGAAAGTCATTTTTATGCATTGATAAATTTTTTATGTGTATTTGAAGTTATTATTATTATAAGCCATAGGTACTCTAATGTTAGACACATGATAGTATACTGACATTCGATAAGTCCAAGGGAGAGTTCGAATAAGGAGAAATGTAAGTAAAGAGAAGTATAGGCTGTTCACGGTAAAGTGAGCACTTCGGAGGCCCTGGTTACTTTTTCCTTTTAGCCATATTTTATCCTTTAACCACTTTTTCAAATATATAATGCCATGTAAGTAATAAACACGGTGTGTAGGTTGTACCGTACTCGAAAGTTAACGTTTAAGGCTAAAATATAATATATTTATTAACTATTTTACTAAATGAGATGGCTTTCAAAAATGCTCACTTTACCATGAATAGCCTATATATTTAGCTATCGTATACTGTTACAATCAGTACAATTTACTTCTGGGGGTGGGGAGAAGGGGAGTCTATATAACTGACTAATATTGAGCCACAGTGATCCCACATTGTTTGGAAGCCAGAGGCTAATTTGGATGTGCTGTTTGGGTGGTCAGTACACCAGTCTACTTGACAGCTCCGTGCTCCATCTCGCACGTTCGGCGTCATGGTCCCCCCCCCCCCGGGGGGGGGGGATTTTTGCTGTTTCAACCAGCGGGCTTGAGCTATAGCGTCCCGGTTGAATATGAGATGGCGCGTTCATGTAGGCCGTCAAGTTAGGGCCTGGCCATGTCACCATATTTTCATGCAAAAAAATTAATAAAAGTAAACCTCAAGTTTTGTTGGTTTTGAAATCTATCTAGCGGCGCAATGACTTCTTGAATGACTTCTTGAAGAGCCGACCTTCCGTGGCGTAGTCGGGAAGCTCTGGGTTCGAATCCCAGGTAAGGCATGGGTGTAGATTTAAATTAGTGTGTAAGTCGTCCCCTGCTAAGCTTTCAAGCATAAAACCGGGGAACATTACAATTACAAAACAACTTCTTGAAGGTACACCGCCGTAAGAACGGGTTTACTCACTCTGTGTTGTTTGCTGCAGCAAGGTGGCAGTTCGTCGTCCACTCTGCTGCAAGTCAGCGTGCCCATAATGACCAACACCGAGTGCTTGCAGTACTACGCCGCCAACAGGATCACGCAAGGCATGATCTGCGCTGGATACCAAGCAGGAGGAAAGGACTCTTGCCAGGTGAGACTCGTAAAGTTGTTATCAAATGTTGCGAAGCTGTTCGCCTCTTACCGAGCTAGGTGGCGCATTTGGGAGAACCTGAGTTAGAAACTCGGTCCAACCATCCTGATTTCGGTTTTCCATGGTTTCCCGAAATCATTCCAAGCGAATACTCTTTATTGCAGGTCATGGTCGGTTCCTTCCTCATTCATAATTTTCTGAGCAACTTGCTCCATCTTTGGTGACCTTGCTCTCCACATAGCATTAATCCCTACCTACATACTATTGACCTCTTACCTACAATAAACTTGTAAACCTATCTCTGTTGTATATCATCTAATTCAGTGAACGTCAATTTGAGCAAACATATATCAGAAATAGTTAGTGAAATGCATAACCTCAAAACTTTTGTATTTTTCTGTTTTTATTATCATTTTGTTGAATAATGTCAAGTGCACTGAAACTATGTGGGATGAATAGTAAAAAATATACGCCCGAATAATTTTTATTATTTTTATTGAATTTTATATGTCACTTCTTAGGTGCCGAATTGATTTCAAATGTTTGAGTTTGTAAGTGAAAAACGATAATCTCACGCAACCAATGATGAATTTGCCATAGATAAAGATATTAATTACATTAAGTTTGGTATACAGTATGGTAAACCTGTGAATAGGATGACAATAGCATTTAATTACTGTATACAGAAATAAAGTATCATGTTTCACATACATAATATAATGGTAAATTAAATGCACATGTTGCATCGGAAACATTCACGTTTTACCAGCCCTCGAATAAGATATTTTGAAGTAATTGCCAGTTAAAAATCGTTATATTATTAGCAAATTTCCAGTTAAAAATCGTAATATTCTTAGCAAAAGTAAAATGTATATCTATAATAATTTCTTAACTCGGGCGTTTTAATACTTCCACCATGGAAAGTCACACCCGGTTTTTTCACATGTGTATACTGTGGCGGACGATGCTTTTAGCTGGCGGTTCTTCTCGGGGTATTCTCGTTTTCTCCATATTTGCATTTCGTCGTCACTCCACCTTAGGGTACGATTTCATGTCACTCTTCAGGGACGTCGTCCTTGCAGTTGCCAAATGAAGACAGCCATTGCAAGAACACTGGAATCAAACCTTTATTTTGCATCACGTCATAACAAGCTTATACGTGATATCTTCCAAACTTTCTAACGCTCTGCTATAGTTCTACTATCTAGCTATTCCTCCGTTCCAAGCAAACGAAGCTTAACTATTTGGGGATAATTACGCCAAAGGGACAATGTACCACAATTGTGCACATTGACTTTAATAATATTTCACATGAGAACTATTTCTTACTACACATTACCAACATGTTTATTCTCTCTCCGCCTTTTTTAATATTAGCTAAACGTTAATTATTATAATTTACGTATAAAATACAAGTAAAATTTTGTTTTAACCATAATTCAGATGCTTTCGAAAACATAAAAGTTTGTTAAACATGACGTATCTATGAAACAACCGAACGTGCCATACATGAGATGATTTTTCAAAGGTTTGATTTAAAAAGTGTGGAGATACTGCGAATAGATTATAAGCGTAAACCCAAGACAAATCGGTAGGGCACAACCATAGAACAATACAATGCAGACATTCTCACCAATTCATTTTGTATGTCACTCCTACATAACTTTGTGGGTGTTCCCTGGTCAAAGATCACATTTCCCCGTACACTTGACTGCTTTTTGCGAATACCACTATCGAAAGAACGTGGTTAGGTTTACAAGTTAGATCATGGCTTATAAAATTGTGTGGTTAGAAACGGTTTTACACTCCCTTTGGTCTAGTTTTCATGCAACTATAACATACTTAAGTTTGTTATGATGTTTTATTACAATGAAACGTCAAATATGTTGAAAAAGGAAACTTAAAGAAGACATTAATTTCTGTTGAACATGTGATTTTTTACATTCTATTTGGCAATGTATGATTTAACACTGGGTATAAGAGTAGGAGACGAAATTCTGTCAACACTGTCTTATGTTTATGGTAAAAACAGAGCTGTTGTACGCCCAGTGGAGATGGAGGTGTATCCATAATCTAGGCGAAAATCTAATAGTCCAAAACGAAGACGAAATATGTACTCAAACTAAATGCAACAACATTGGCAGAACAAGCTGGTGCAAAAATAAACCAGTGCAGCCTGAACATAACTCCAAGTATAACTCCAATGAAACTCGCCTACAAAAATCGAATTTAACCATACAGGAAGTAACCAATCGTTTGGCATTACAAAGCATTTGGTCTGTCTAATGATTGTCTTGGCTTCCGGTCTGAGGCCGCGTTTTAGTGGGTGCAGTAACTAAAGTTTCACCGTACATTTCGGTAGGCGTCTTCAGAGGTGACTGGCTGTCACAAGGGCCAATGAGGGAAATCATTCGCTCTCATTGGCCGCCTGGACAGCCGATCACAGGTCATGTACTCTGAGGTCCTCTATGTATACAGCCTCCTCACCTTCTGGCCTGTCGCGAGACCATGATGTTGCCAATTTGAATGTGCCACAATCATACCGCGCTAGCGACCTAGTGGTCTTCTGGCCGCCGTTGTTTAACATCAGCGGGGATAGTCGGTTCTTGGCTGGATGACCACTACGGACAAACCCCCAGGCAGTCGTAAATGCATTCTCAGGAATGGAGGTGTTTCACTTGTGTCAGGAACTTCGTCTAAAAACATGCAACGCTCAGTTACATTAATCTGGCTGGAATGTACAGGCTAAACATCTGTTACTGTAACCACCAAGAGACAGCTACAGCCCGGAAACCAAGAAAGTCGTCCATACAATGGCCACGAAAGCATGTAACCTTCTCTCGAGAACTTCTACTGGTCTGTCTTAGTTTGTAATAACTGTGTCCTGAGCTCTGCAATGCTTGTGTGTCGCAGGGTGACTCCGGAGGACCAATGGTCGCCTCGGGTCAGCTAGTGGGCATCGTGTCCTGGGGTGCAGGATGTGCCCAGCCCAACGCCCCTGGAGTGTACGCTCGTGTCGCTCACTACAGGCAATGGATCACCGCCAACGCCGGCGTCTAGATGGCAGTACGCTACTTCAGTGGAACTGTACAACAACCATATTGTTACAACTTCATCCCGAGAGACTTTTCCAGTAATAAAAAGATCGCTGTGATTGAACTGAATAATCTAATATAAATAAATCACTCCTATTTATTTATTTTATTTATAATAGCATACTAAATATTCCAATTGTGTTTCGATAAGGATTTACTCATTTGCATGGTTATGGCAATCAAAGTTAATATATTCTGAATATTGTTTTATTCAGGAAATTCAAGAGAATACATCAATTTACCAACAGATCTTCAAAAAATATTTTAATAATACAAACTAAATTGAAGTAAATATATTAAATACAATGCTGCTATTCTGGAAACTTGCATGCGCTCGGTAGCTTGAATGCTCATTAAAGCAAAGTGGTTGGGTTTGAGAACCTATGCTTGCACAGGTTCATACCTCTCGACGATACAGTACAACCGTTTATCAATTAAAGTAGAACATTTCTGTAGTTTCATTATGTGTGTAATGGTAATATGTCACAAAACTAGAAACAAAAATACTTAGACATATTAGTTCATTAAAATATTTCTAAATTCCAATTTCGTTGAGAGGACTATCTTCTCTCCAGTCAATTTATCTGAGCATTTTTTCCATATCATAATCATCTTATACTTATAGCTGTTTTTTAGAGAAGTGTGAGTAAAGAGTATTTGACTAGAACTGGTAGAGCCTATGAAAACGTCATATTTAATATTAGGAAGAATAAGACTTAATATGTCTCGATAATAATATCTTGCATTAAAAAAATTCTTTATAGGCGTAGCCACATTAAGGAAATATATCAAATAACTAAACTTATTCCCTAGCGTGTTTATACTACTGAGCACACAAAAATATCTCTCACGATATAACACTACTGAACAGAATTACAACTAAGCTACCACTGTGGAATAATAAGTCATGATTGCTGGTGATGTGTCTTCTACAGAATGAGTCCTTTAAAAGAGGTCCCGTGATGCCATCCCGCAGCATGTCCTCGCCCGTGCCTTTCACAACTTTTGGTGTCGTCTGCACACCTGCCTCGAGGTCATTGGTGGCCACTTCCAGCACCTACTCTAGGTATTTTGTTGTCACACTGAACTGTATTTCCTCATTCCCTCGCTCCGTTACACACATGTCCCACTGGGCCTCTTTTAAAGTACTCACCCTGTAGTACACTACACTCTGCAATTCGCTCACACGACGCACTTACCACAACTGCACAAGTTGTGCGAAGGGCTGTATTTACAGTGTTAGGCACTTATCTTTAAATTATTCGCTGATGAGCCAGGACGACATAGTGGTGTTAAGGCGCCAGTAGGAAATACTGTAATTCCCACAAACGTCTCTGTTCTTCCAGTCACAGACGTACACTACATTTACGTGAAAACTGGGTACATCATTTCGATTCCTGCTCAACTGCCCCCCTCACCCACCACATGGATTGATCAGCCACCTACGAAAAAGTGAGTCATCATATGAATGGTGCTTTGTGGTCTGGGTTAATTGGCCTCCAAAGACTTCGTCAGATGTTCTTTGGACATATCATGACTTCATCTTGCACTTGTTGTAGCTAATACCAAGCGAAGTCATGTGTGTTCAGAAATCACATTACTCTTTCATCAGCTGCTTAAACGTCAGTTCATTAAGGAAGAAAATCTCTATTCCAAATTTCGTTGTACATCTGTGACAGGCCATTTTGAGTAATGTTTGTGTTGTACTCAATTGAATATCAAATTTAAAATAAACATTTTGTTGGAATTATCATAGAACTTGGTTCAATTTTCCATTTATTAGTAATAATTAGCATAGAGTGATGTGTGTATTGGGATTAATGTTAGGTATGTAGCTTCAATTTTAATACGTTATATCATAAAGGACAATAAAGCAATAAAGGGTCGTAATTTATAGCATCATGGGTGCCAACTTTTTGTGACATTCTTGAGACAGTAAAAAAAGTAGTCAGCTGTCTAATGGCAGGTTGTACTATTGAAGTTGATCTCTCGAACGGAGATCATGTCCGAACTTGATCTAAGATCGACACAGAATACTGTTGCGCCATTCGAGTTCAGAGAATGACTGGAGAAAAATGAACTTCATTTTGAACAGCCGAATATGGTGGTTCAAAAATTCGATCCATGATTGAGTAGTGTCTAACATCACTGTTATAGGCTGTTCACGGTAAAGTGAGCACTTTTGAGGCCCTACGCAGTTTTTCCTTTCTGCCATATTTTGTTATTTAACCGTCTTTTTTTTTTTTTTATGAATATTGCCAAGTAAGTAATAAACACAGTGTGTATATTCCACCACGCTTGGAATTTAATGTCTAAGGCTAAAATATAACATTTTATTGACTATTATTCCAAATTAGAGGGCTTTCAAAAGGGCTCACTTTACCGTGAATGGCCTATACATACATTTATTTACCAGAAAGAAACTTCATAATATTTCAATCGTTTTTATAAGGATTTGGTTGTTATTTACTGTTGTAAACTATAAATTCAAACATAATACTAAGGTCTAAATTCTTAAATGCTTTTCTTGAATTAAATATGTGTTGATTTTTGTAAAGAGATAACAAGAGCAGGCACAGCGGAAAACTGAAACAGCTACAGCCTTTCAAATATCATAAAGTGTTCTAATTTTCCGTATGAGCTGTGTAAAAAGTGAATATCACGTAGAAATTTTCTCTTCCCTAAGAGAAGCCGGCGCCAACATATGTAGTTATAAAATGCACCAACAGATAGTGCTAAATGCCATTATTTTTTAGTAATATATAACATTATACTTCTTGAAGATTATTCAATAAAAGTCTTAACAACTATTGTACTTAAAACAGATAAAACTTCGCACCATCAAATTTTTTATTCACTACCTTCTTCAGTAATATTGGTGTTAAAAATAACAAAAAAAGTCTGTAAAGTGTTTCCAATTAAACAATAAGCTGCGACGGAAATGTTGTAGGGTGTTCAACTACATTATATAGTAAATAAAATCCTAATCTTAAGAGATAATGTCTACAGAATTGGATTAACTGTCTCCTAACTTCAAAATAAACAGTTGCATCATGATGACACGAGATGAGAGGCAACCACAAAGACTGTTTCATCTCAGTGCTAGTTCCGAACCGAGATCAAGCGATCTGTGATCGGAAATGGGCCAGTCGCGTTGGTGCAACTCTCGTACATTGCAACTCGAATCTAATTAGAGATCATGTTTGAACAAAGATATTAGGATCTCGGTTCAGGACATTTAGGCCTAATGGTGCAACCGGGCATGAGCTACGCGTGGATTGGAAAAAGGGGGGGGGGGAATCTACACGCCCAGAAGGCGGGACAAGCCAGGACGCATACAGAGACATTGGAAATTAATTTCATAATTATTGATTTCATAATAAAATTGTACTACTAGTATGTAGATACTTGCATTAAATTATAGTAAATTTTAATTGAGGTGCAATAAACGGGACATCCGATACCAACAAGTATGTTCGTTATTGTTTGTATTGGGAGCACCTGATCGGCTAGGACGTTTTTCTGCGTTTTGGAGCCGCGGTCATGGGGCTATTAACGGTCAAATGAGCACTTTTTAAGGCCGTCCCAATATGCATTACCCACTAACAAATATGTCTTATTGCAGCCTTAGGCTTAACTTTTGAGAGTGGTGAAATGTATTAACTGTGTTTATTGGACACATTCCGATGTTTATATTAAAGAACAGCAAGAAGATAGAAGTTAGATGAAAGTAGAAGTTTAGAAGGGTCATAAAAAGTTCTCACTTTATCGTGAACAGCCTATAGAAATTATTCTGTTGTGTTTTTAACACTCGCTGTCAGAGAGTCACCCTCCAAGGTCGAGTGCTTCTCGTGAGGACTCGAAACTCACAGTTCATTTCTGTTGATGGTTGATAGGCGCCCTGAGAGGTCGGGGACGGCCAGCGAAAGCACGGGTCCGCGGTCTTTTTAATTACATTAATTACAATCACGCACCCGAGAGGTTCGCCTGATAGGTCGAGATTCAGCGCAAAGAAGTGGACCAGATCGCGCGGCGTCGGGTTATTGATGAAAGTGAGATGAACAATAACGACCTTGACTTTCGGTTTCTGAGGAACCATAATGTATAATCGGCGGTGTGTTTGATTTCTAACTTCACCTCGTAATGAAACAGTAAACATTTTAATATATCACCGAGGTGACAACGTAGATGTGCATGTCTCGCTGAAAACAAGGACCCAGAAATGTAAAGGAAACCGAAATAACTTACCCTCAAGTTTCACCTTTATTGCCTCGGGCACTGCTGAATGATACACAAGAAGAAATAAGGCCACTTTAAAGTCCCAATACTTCTGTCTATGAACACCTTAGATCGACAGATAATGCTCGAAGTTATAGTCAAGCTTCCAGCTAATTCCGTCCGAAAGAGGATAAAGCACCATGATGCAGCCTTCTTCAGCTACAAAATTTTTGTCAATCCTTGGAAAACTGTAGCTTCGAAGTTTCGTCTCATGTCTTAAAAGACCCTGGTCAATACTCCAGACCTCCAAAAGTCATACTCCTTAAGGACATCGGTTGTGCAAGTTTTTTGGTTTGCAACCAGAATGAGCTCAGGCCTCTTAGTGAATTAACCTTGAGCTACCAGGAGGAAAATTTTCCTATTTAATTGCGAATGACCTAGAACATTTACTACTATCATTTCAAATGGGAATATCACTTTGTAAACTAATAGAAAATTAAAAAAGAACGCCATTAATGTCATTATCTCAGGTGATCGAAAATTTATTTACACACTATATGTAGTATTCGTTAAACTGTCGTTGTTACCAGCACACGGCCACATACCTAACAGACTCGGCATGACATGTTGAATGACAATTCCAAAACTCTGGTTACTCTGTTAAAGCAATAATGCAGGCTACAAATCTCGCACAGAAAACAATTTCGGAGAGAGATAAATCAGCATGCAGAATGTAATTTCACAAACACTCCACCTGGTGATGCAGATGGGTAAGGGTTGTTGCCAATGTCTAAGATACTGCCAGATGACACATAATCCAATTCTACACAAGCTCAATGGAAGATAGATCTGGTGATAATGTTGGCCAGGGTATTTGATGAATAACTGGATTACACAAGTTGTACGCGGGTTAGCTGTGTTTTGTAACAGAACAGTTCAACTTTATGTAAATAGGAGCATAACATGCTCTAAGAACGATGTTCTGGGTGTACAATGCACTCTTCAATGTTCTTTGAACTAACTACACAGGTGGGTGAGCAGTTTAATTTATAACTTCGCACGCCGTAATTACAAATTGTGGGTTAGTAATTTCCTGCTCTATACACTGCAGGAGTCGCTCACCTGGCGAATGTGTCACACCCAAACCACCATCACTTGAATCGAAGTATATTTTGCCTTCATTCACTGAATACAAAAATTCGCCATTCGTCTCTCCAGGTGCTCATTTCACGACAGAACTACAGGAGGGCTTTCATGGTAGTGAGGTTTGACAGGAAGTCTACTTAACAGCAACTGTGATTGTAGTCCAGCTTCAAGTGAACGGTTGCAGATAGCCCGAGTTGAGACACCTCTCTAATATCTTCTGCAGTCCATTGGTACTTCTCATATGATGCGTTGGTCTTAGTATGAATCTGAATTATTCTGCTGTCCATGACAAGATAGCATGTCCAATTTATTCAATTAATGCATTTTGAGTGAGGTTGTGTAGTAGGTATGCTTGAGACAGGGGGCTGTCAGACGAGAAGTGTCTACAGCACATGGATATTCCCACAATTCTTTAGTGGAAGGTGCACATGCAACACATATTGTTATGGGCAGCAGAGTTATTCGCATACATTCTATTACCAACGCATCGAACGAGAAATTCCAATGGAAACTAAGACAATGGCAAATAAAAATGACATGAAGACAGCTGTAAATAATTGCAGAGTTCTGAGATTTGTGTTTTCTAAGCAGTATAATACAAAAGCCAATCTTATTAATATAATTGGCATCGAAGAAATTGCTGCAGAGTTTTCAGTTTTTGAGGCAAGGTGATACGAAATAATTGACCTTGTCCCTGAAATCATAGAAATCATGTATGAAAACAAAGAAATCACGCAGTAATTGTTCAAGAACTGGCGACGAGTGGGTGCTAAAAGCAGCTGGGAAGGTGATAACAGTAAGAGGCAAAACCAGCGTGGAAGCAGGAGATTCATAGTAAAATACTCAAGTTACTATCGTATATTCGGAATTTCCGAGCTAGCTCAAATGTATACACACATATTTATACATATATATATATAATATATAGACAGCGTGTATAGGAAACATGTGTACAAACTCGGGTAGCCCCTAAAGGCGGCGGGCGACAAGGACATTAGGTGGGAGATTAGGCAAAGTACTTGCGTTAGAAGAACACAAATTAGTATACGGAAAAAGTAGACCAAGATCTTTGATACACGGTAGGTACGGTAAGTCGTACACTCTCCATTATGTAAAAAATAGGGGTTGGCACCCTTTGATCGCATGCAAAAAGTACACTGTGAGGTTAATTTGATTGTGGATACCATGGGATGAAACAAGACGACGCAAGTAGCAAATAAGCCCCCCCCCCCTCTCCGTTGCAACATTCTAGGATCCACCGTTTACGGATGAATCGAAAACGAATTGTACAATGGTAGCAATAACATGGCCTAGTGAGTAAACAACCCTTCCCGCACCCAGAGGAATTCAATTGGGATTCCCCGCCGAATGCGTGAAGGGAGTGTGGCGGCACGTAACAGCGAGGTCTTGAGAGTCGATGAGGTTGGTTGAGGTGAGAATGGAGCTGCGCCGGAATGAAAGGGCGGAGCAAACGAGAGAACCCCGAGACGAACCGGGTTCAATTCCCGGCTGGGTCACCCCCGGATGTTCGTATGTGGGCATCCTGCCTGACAATGCCGATGGTCGCCGGGTTTTCTAGGGGTTCTCCCGTTTGGCCCAGCATTTCATTCCGGCGCAGCTCCATATTCACCTCAATCACCCTCATCGGCTCTCAATACCTCGCTTTTACGGGCCACCACATTCTTTTTACGCATTCGGCGGGGACTCCCCCGCTGAATTCTTCCGCGTGCGCGATAAGTTGCCTACTCACTAGGCCATGCAATTGTACCACTGCACCCTTTGTTTGCGATTTAACCAGAAACGGTAGGTCCTAGACAGTTGCAACTGGGAGGAGGGGGGGGGGCTTATTTGCTACTTACGTCGTCCTGCTTCATCCTATGGTATCCACAATCGATTTAACATGGCGGTGTACGTTTCGCATGCAATCAAAGGGTGCCAGCCCCTATTATTTACATGATGGGGGTGTGTACTACAGACCATACCTACCGTGTATCCAAGATCTTGGTTTACTTACTCCGTGTATTAATTTGTGTTCTTCTAACGCAAGTACTTTGCCTAATATCCGAAGTAATGTCCTTACCGCCCACCACATATAGGGGCTGCTACATCACGGGCCCGAGCTTGTACACATGTTTCCTATACACGCTATATATATATATATATATATATATATATATATATATATATATATATATATATATATATATATATATATATATATATATATATATATATATATATATATATATATATATATTACACACATATAGAAACATCTGTATTTACATTCGTACATGGAAATTCACCATGCAACAGAGCCTCTGCTGATCCTATAAATATGACTGCAATTGAACATTTTTCAAGTCTACATCTGAAGTGCTGCAGCAAGGTAAGAACATGTTACATTCCCTCACGGTGGGCAAGCCATTCTGTTAAAATGTGAAGTTATCCCTTAAATCATTAAGCTCCATATAAGTTTAATCACTCCAAGAATGTCACTCTTTTAAATTAATAATAACTTCAGCTTTGTCATAAGAATCAGGTAATATCAGTGAGTTCACTTTTGAATATTAGTGCCCGGTCTGTAGACTGGCCGGCCAGGAGAACAACTAGCAGAAAAGCAAACGCCTAATTTTTAAATTAAAAGCATTAAGATACTATGTGTATCTAGCTCAGTTGGCATGACTCCATCTTTCGGGTTTGCCGCAGGCCTAACTTAAACTGATTTGTTGACTTATAATGGGTAGTGCTTATCTGTTTCAATGAGGTGCAAAGATCAAGCCGTCCTTACAGACGTAGACCTCCGAAAACGAAAAAGACACAACTCCATTAATTTCTGCGGCAAGTATTTTTAAATCAAATAATTTTAGCCTCTATTTCCCACCATAGACAACATACATACATAAATTATGCGGAGGTTGGCTTCTAACTCCTAGAAATATATACTATATTTACAATGATTAGTCACTATTCAGAGGGCGCTCTACTGGCTGAAAACTATAAATATTGAAGAAACAGAATTAATCACATAATGAGAACAAAAGAAATAAAATGAAGTTATAATTCCAAAAATACATGAAAAGTAATTTAAAAGAAATATATGAACAATCCTTGACATAGATACAGCTGTCCAAATTACTTAAGAAAAATATATTACACGTGTAGTAACCAGTATCTAGATGTGGAAACAAACATACATTGTAGTGTGAAATAATAAACATTAAAAGCAGTATAAATAGGGGAATTCTACTACAACTGGTTCCTGGCTGGGAAGCCGGGGCGCCACAACGGCCATCTTCGTTTTGGCTTTTTTGTAAAAAAATTCCCTTTTTGGTGGAAAAGTTTCCAAATTTCCCTCAAAAACGTACAAAATCGATAGATTTTCCCCCAAAACTCGTCCGAAGTTGGCACTGAAGGACATTCTGACAGCCAGTACGCAGGCGGCCATCTTGAATACTTGGTCTTTGCACAATCCGGCTGGCCTGGCCGACTTCACATTGTGGCGTTTGACTCGTGTGGGATGTGGAGCCGGGTGTGGAGTCACACTGAGCATGCTCTGGCATTCTGGTTGGTGTTCGCTGGGTGCTCCCAACCGACATTAGTACTATAGGTTTTTTCTTCCTACCGAAGGTGTGCAAGTCCCGCTTACGCATTCCGTGTGGAGGGGGAGAGCGCCTTTCAAGATACACTGCCAGCCTCAGGTCAAATACGACCTAAGCTTACATATAAACATAGTTGCCTATAATTTCCTAGCCGTTTGAGGTACAACTACCAAAATCGTAACATAATCATCATTCCCGACAATCAAAAGGACCCAATGGTCAAAATTAACCTAAGTGCGCTTATAAGCATAGTTGATTGTAATTTACGAACTGTTTGTGACACAAATACCAAAATCGTAATTTAGGCATCATTCCCGACAGCAAAAGAACCGAATTGTCAAAATTAACCTAAGTGCGCTTTTATGCATAGTAGATAATAATTTCCGAACCGTTTGAGATACAATTACGAAAATTGCAACATAGGCATCACTCCCGACAAGGAAAAGTACCAAAGTGTCAAAATTAACCTACATGCACTTTTAAGAATGGTTGGCTATAATTTCCGATTTGTCTGAAATACAACTACCAAAATCGTATCATAGGAATTACTCCCATCTAGGAAAAGTACGTAACTGTCAAAATTAACCTATGTTTACTTTTAAGCATAGTTGATTATATAATGTCCGGAATGTTTGAGATACAACTACCAAAATCATATTGAAGGCATCACCCACAGCAATGAGAAGGGTCGTAGGACCAAATATACCCTATGTCAAATTAAGAGCATAGTTGGCTGTAAGTTCCGAAGTACATAAGATATAGTGTCAAATACATAATAGTGACCTCACCCCCAATGACGAGAGGGGTCGTAAGACCAAGTATACCTCATGTCGACTTACAAGCATAGTTGGCTGTAAGTGCCGAACTACATAAGATATATTTGTCAAATTCATAACATAAGCATTACCTAGTTTTTCCTTACTAGCATGTACTACTACAAGTCGTCCTAGGCGACCACTATCTTGCAGCTCCACTGACCGCCAAACATACCCAAACTTTCAATGCGCACATTTAATTCCAGACAGTTGGTTAGTACCACTCAACTAGGGGGACCCATCTTGCACTCGTGAGACATGTACCAAGACTTCGATATATGTATGTAATGAGATGTCAGTTGCAATGAATATGCAGTCATCGCTAGACAGCCGAGTCCCGCACATACAACAACAATTGCTAGAACGATAATTTTCCTATTACAAAACAAATTATCCCCTACTTTAACTGATGTAGCAGTGAATGCATCGTAGGCTGCAAGCACATCTCGCTGCTGTCGACGTGACCTCGCTGGAAGTGGAGACTGCAATGGCTTGTCCCACCTTTCCGTGCACGATAGATACCAACCAAGTACTGCATGCACCATGAGTCTACCATTCGTGCTGGAGGACAGGTACATCAATGTGACGCCAGTGAGGGGAGGTGTCACGTACACCATACTGGACAATGCTGGGAAGAAGCGGGCATTCGTGGAAAAATGTAATGGTGTCAACCATTTGTTGACAGGGCATGATTCTCCAATGTATAAACAAGTGCAGGTGTAGATGTGCGGTCCAGAGTATGCGGCCCGATACAGCTCTTGCATATGGCTATGACGAAGTGGGGGCATATGCGCTGCTGCTGTATGACAGCATCCACACTGCCGATGGTGCTCCTGCATCGCTGCTCACCATTGACGAGGACACCTCGGTGATGCTAGCCATCGCCAAGGGTGACCTGCCCTCGGACGTAGGCAGAACTCAAGACATACAGCCGGTGGCAATCTCGCAGCTGGAAGATACCACCATCAGCCAGCCGACTCCCAGACGCAGGCCGGCAGCCTCCCAGGTCACCCAGTCGGAAGAAAATGCTGCCGCCCAGCTGGAAGTAGCTGGGAGGCAAACCAGCCATCCGAGATGTAAGCGGTCGGAGGTAAGCACCTCCCAGAAGATGATGTTGGGGGACTTGCTAGACAATATCGCCACTAATCAGTCAACACTGAAGTACACGAGGCCGACTGCAGCTGTCGAGCTGCCGAGGCACAAGCAACCAGTGAAAGTGTACCCCCCCACCACCACCCCACCCATCACCACCAGGCATGCAGCTACCCAGACGAATACCTCCGCCACCAGACATGCAGCTACCTCCGATCATCCGACACCTCACACATAAAGAGGGTATGGTACTACTTCGAAATATTTTGGAATCATTACTATTGAACATGTAAGCATTGTCAGCAGCAGCTCTGTGTGTGTGTGAGAGAGAGAGATGTAATTTTGTTATCATGTGTGTGTACATACAGCAGCATCAGTAGTAGTAGTAGAAGTTGAGATGAAGTGCTCCTAAGACATCTCTTCTAATCCCTATTGTCGAGCATGTAAGTATTTCCAACAGTGTATATGAAAGATATATATATATATATAATTTGTTTTCATGTGTGGTCATACAGTATTAGAGGTGAGGCAAGACTTAATAATCTATTAGCAAAATGTTTTGTAAAATGAAAGTATAGGCAATTTAAATTTATATATACATATAAATGTTTTTCCGTGTTTTTATATGATAATACTCTTGTACTAGTGTTTTGTGTGTGTGTGTGTGTGTGTGTGAGAGAGAGAGAGAGAGAGAGAGAGAGAGAGAGAGAGAGAGAGTGAGACAGAGTGGCAGTAAACTTATACTAGTGTTGTGAGAGAGAGCGGCATTTGCTGTGTAAAATTATATATACTTATCCAATTTTATGTACTTATCCAAATACCGTCTGTAGTATGTCATATCATGATAAGAACACTTACCCCGAAATATTCCTGTTGGTACTTTTCTTAATTCCATGTTATCTATGAAAGGTAACAGCTGTCAACTGTTCATGCCTGCCAGGAACACAAGTGCTTACTCTCTCTAAGTCAAGGTATCATTATTTTACACTGTCCCATTCCTTATGCAACAGTCTGGTGTGTGTGAGTGTCTGTAAGGGTGTGTGGTGTGTGTGAGACCTCTAGTGACAAGCACAATTACCCGTTTGCACACCTGGAGTGGTAAAACACAAATACTGAAATGCATTATGGTAACATTATTATTATTTTTTAACACTGTCCCATTCTTATGAAACAAGTCTGGTAGTGATGTTCAGTAGTGATATGAACAATTCCCCATTATCCGTGGCTGTGTGGTACATGGTTGCTGGACTGCAAATGCCTGTAAGTACGTGCATTGAAGGTTGGAACATGGTCCACAGAGTATGACTGCTTGTAATTACAATGGCTTAGTATGTAATGTAAGTACATGCATCGAAGTACATGCAAAGGCTCTGTCGGTGCACGACTGTAGGTAGGCTTATGACTGTCTGTAATTGCAAAGACTCAGTACATGAGTGCAGGTCGGAGACAGTGTATGATTATAATTACGGCATGCTAGTTTGTGACTGCTGGCTGTGAAGTTGGCCTCTCAATTTCCCGTACATCTTACACAATCAACTTAGTCTTCATTCGAACACTTCCTGCTGTGTGTGTGCATGCAAGGCATATACATACTTGTAATATGTGTGTGTGTGTGTTGCGATACCTCCTTACTTATCATGGGCAATTCATTTCGTAATAAGTACATGTACTATTTGCTCCTGTCGTGTTGTCTTTCTCTCTCTCTCTCTCTCTCTCTCTCTCTCTCTCTCTCTCTCTCTCTCTCTCTCTCTCTCTCTTTTGCGCGACTAATGGTGCATGTTGTTTTCGTATGTGCTTACAGTTCTGGCACTATGAACTGAATTCCTATCGTAAAAGAGCATTCAGTCGACTGGCATTTCTCTCGGCTAGTATCATCCTTCTACTTGCCTGTGCTTTCGGTCGACTGTGGACTTACAGATTCTCACGTTGCTCATACAGCGGCGGGACATGTTCTGCTGCTAGTGTTGGCCGGTTTCGTTTCACTTGGTTCGTACGGAATACGTTCTGCACAGGACGGTTTAGCATCAGTGATGACACCACGAACGTATATCAGATAGAATATGACTGTCCTTCATTACATGCACTGAGTTCTCGGAACACGAGTGCTGTGGGTGCAGGCCAGTGGGGGCCACTGGCCTGCACCCACAGCAGAGAGAGAAAGAGAGAGAGTATGAGTGCGAGTGCAGTGTATGACTGTCTGTAAGTATGCACATTGACTGTTTAGTACAAGGTATGATTGTCTGTTCCGTCATTTCTCCTTTCTTTTTTGTCTATGGGCTGTCCTCCTTTCCTTCCCAAGATCCGTAGTGGCCCAGTGGCTAGAGCTATTTGAACATAAAACCTCTGTGAAACCTTGGTGGGCTTTATTTTAATAACTTCATAAAACCTAAGCGAAGCGAAATTTATTTTCCAAATATAAGAAAACAAGTCCTAAATTTCATACGAACGAAGTCGCACGGGTCAGCTAGTTAATAATAAGATTACAATATTATGAAGCATTAAAGAACCATATTTGATTCACTTATCAAGTACTATGACTTTATTTAAAGATAATATATTAACATAAATAAAAATAATGATAGTAGTTTGCACCAATCAAAGGAAAAGACCGACACTAGTGGCGTGACCATTATGTTCATCATTAATATGGTTTAGTCCAAATATTAATACAAGCACTCCTCTCAGATATGTGCCGGTATAGCATTTTTAAGTCATCTAAATATGTATGTACTTCGAGAGTTATTTAAATAAATAATAATTGGGTAGCAAAAATAATTATCATGGACAGTTACCCTTTTGAAGTGCAATTAATTACTTGTACTTAACTGTAATGGAACATATTCGGTGAAACAGTAGTGTAGTCTGGATTCCATCACGACCGTAGAAGACAGGTCCGGGTACTAACTTGAAAAGTTGACGCTCTTATTGACCTATTTAGTTCGCGAACCCAGCCGCAGAGCGCTGCTACCAAAGTAGTGCTGTTGACATGGCTAGCATAGGGAGGGGAATTGCAATTTTTTCTTAAAATGGGAAAATGACATTCATATCTCTATGGTGTTATCCCTATACCAGCAATGCTAACAACACTAGTTTGCTTGCAGGTGTCTGCAGCTACTGCAGAACTAAATAGGCCAATAAGGGGGTAAATTCGCTAACATTGTTAGCTAAGGGGAGTCTCGAGACCTGTCTTCTACGGCCGTAGATTCTATCATAATTCTTTTTGTTGTCTCGGAATACACCAGGAACTGGGTGAAGATCGCAAGCCTCCCGTACAAGCTGGAAGACTAGTTGGTGGCATCAAAATCCTGCGAAGTCTGTAGAACACCCGTAGACCTGACGAAATGCCTGACATCAAATCCTGGCTGATGAAGTCTATTTACAGCGTTCTCTAGTTGCGGTATTATTCAGTCCTGAATTCATACTTCGATCTCGCAGAATAATAATTTATCATAAATTAAGGATTCAGTAAGCTTACTTAAGACATATTAGCTGCCCTTCAACATTCCTTCCTTATTAACAGCATTTTTTCCTTTCATTACTATCGAAACATTCCTGAAAGTGAAAAAAAAAAAAAAAATGCATATAATTTCAAAGTTTCCCTATTACGATTCACACGAATAATGTCGCTTCTTTTAAAAGTAGACAAGTAGTTTCTTTTCAAAGAACGTACCACAGAGAATGATATAGTTCGTTAAACATCGATTCTCAGTATAAAATTATCTCCAATAATTACCATATAACATATTTTGGATCCAATTTCACTGGCAAGGAGAAAGTTAGCAAAATGGAAACATTCCCATAAACTAAAGTATTTTCAGTAATGCAATATTACATTGGTAACACATATTCTGAAAAATTAATTTTAATTGCTTAGTTGGCCAGAAAGGACACAAAAGAAATATAATTAACATGCCTTAAATTAATGATACAGGTAAAACAAGCAAACGCAAATTCCCAGACGTTACATACAGCGCTGCTAGATTTGGCTACTGTTTAATACGTAAGGCAGTCGTCAAATCTGACCACCACTGTAACACTGGCTTTAAAAACTATCAACGTAAGTTAATCTAATAAAGTGAATCTACTGCATGTATTATATATATATATATATATATATATATATATATATATATATATTTAGAAGTAAGAAGTCTGTCCCAGTATATCAACATCCAATCGTATTCATCTAGGGTTCAAATAAATTGTGGTTGGTTATTTAACTCTTAACTGTAATTCTCATATCATTCGAAATTTGTCCGTAGGTTATTGAACTGATGTCAGATAAATAAAAACTCGACACACCATTATAGACTTCTCGTCATGAACCCTAGTACTGCTTAGTGCTGCACTCTACTCCTGAACATCCTGGGTGGAAGCCGAACTGGTCAGCTTGGCTGATTGTTCCCTGAACAGCTGACTTCCTCGGTATGACTGCTGCGTAGTGTCGTCATTCCGTCACAAGAGATCTCCCTGGCTTACATTCTCGTTGCTATAACAAAAGTTAAATTACGCCTTTGGTTCATCCGTTTCCATTTAAGCATGATTTCCCTGGTGCAATATGTAATGTCAATGGTACGATTCGCACAAAAAAAAATTTCACTCAAGCGTCTCATTCATGTAAGTCTTTGTTCACTATTGAGAGGCTGCGTCAGTAAAACTTGGTTTGAGATATTTTACCGTGCGAGCTCCCTTCCAGCCGGAGAGATATAGTGGCTTCTTCATCTGAGAGAGCAAGGAGCAACCTGCAGGTATAAGGATGGGAAATCCCTCACACCAGGGGGTTACAAGGCGCAAGCCGGGAAGTGTACTTGCCACGATTTTGCCGGCTGGCTGTGTGGACAGCACAGTTTCAGGACGGAAGGAGACAGAAATGAAATCGACCACGAAACTGCTCGCGATTGTCATCTGTTGTAAAGCACCTCACTAATGCTATGCGCTGTTGAAGTTGTTTGCAATAGATATTCCTATGCGCCGCCATCTTGGATGCAAACAACTCGTTGCTAGGCAGTTGCTATGGAAGAAGTACAGGAAAATGGCTACTATTCAATTTGAGTAGTTTAATTTGTGGTATTTTAATGACACATATTTTAATGGTTTGTTGCATTTTTCCCGAAGAATTTAGTTTAACCCCATAAAGCTGAAGTCTCAGATTCATGTTATCCTGTACCTATGAGGGCGACGCAAAAATAATGTCGGAGAACCACATTATTGACGGTAAAACGATTGCAATTGTTTCATGATAGGCAGTGGCTGTGGGAATAAGCAAGTGTTTTTCTAGGTTTGTATTTGAGTTATTTAATTTGTATACATGAAATGCAAATTTATTTGCCCCATTGCCACCAAACGCCTAAAGGTTTTTACTATGCCTAATAAAATTAATAGTAACTAAGAACTTACCTTATCCCTACAAAGAAATGCATAAATTAACAACATTTCTGTTTAATTAAAACCACCTTTATTTCCTAAATGGTGTCGTTTAACCACATTAAATTCATGAAGGCCTGACCTAACCTAACTTCATTTAAGGGGTTGGGTGTGCTGATGTACTATCACAAATTGCACAAAGTACAATAATGACTAAGAGGAGTAAGATACTGTAATTAAATTGTCTAAAAATAAGAATTAATTCTGCGAGTCCTTATTGTCCATATTCCGACGCACAATAGCGCATCTGCTCAGACACCATTTGTGAATCACCTATAGTGAAATAATACAAGGTTAGGTCTTATTAGATATAAAGGAGTTAAATGACACAATCTAATAATTCATTTATTCCTGTTATTCATTATTATTCTTTTTCCGAAATGTAGTGAGAACATCGGCACACATACCCCTTGTAATTCACCAATCATGAATAATAAAAATAACATGGGCAACATGGGCAGTTTATCATATTTATGGTATTTAAAAAAAAATGTATTTATGAGCCTTGTATAAGGAGTTTTACTATTACACTCGAAATATAATTACTTCAAAGAATAGGAAGTACGTACCGATACATACGAATGCACATCGATAATATTCAACCTTATCTTTCGCGAAAGGAATAAATTTACACGCCTCTCTAAAGTTATTGTAATTGTAACCAAATGTAAAACAATTTATCGTTGCTCCTTCGTAATTACTACTACGCAAATATTGCGAAAAACAAGAAAACTTTTACTACAATGTAGAAAATTACTGGATCGCACTTTTGTTTGCATCCAGCACAACAGTTGCTAGGCAACGGCATAGGATATGACGCTGACTTCAACAGCGTATATGCTGTTCACGAAAGTAAGCACTTTTGAGGCCCTAGTTACTTTTTCCTTTCAGCCATTTTTAATCCTCTAATAACCTTTTTTTAATTATTATTGCCATGTAAGTAATAAACACAGTTCGTATATTCACCGCACTTTGAAGTAAACCTCTAAGGCTAAAATAAAATATATTTATTGAATAGGTATTATTCCAATTGAGAGGGCTTTCAAAAGTTCTCGCTTTAACGTGAATAACCTATTAACACATGGACTAAAGGTCGTGTTGTCAGGCATTTTGAACCAGCAACTTGAGTCTCACACACCCACATATCCAACACACAAGAAATATGCAAAATAAATTCTTAATTCTGTATGTTTTGATCAATACAATTTCAAATATGTGATTCTGGAACACTGCCCAGGGGAACGATTTCGTATTTCTAGGGCAGGTAGAATAAACGGGAATGATTAGATTTTCGCATAAGTTGGAGAACCAAAGTACGTGTTATGTTTAAATAAGGAATAAGGTTCAAATAAATATATATATATATATATATATATATATATATATATATATATATATATATATATATATATATATATATATATATATATATACCACACACATGACTAATTGTATCATTATACCTCAGCTTCACGTGAAATTCCGAGCAAATAGGCTCTCAGCTGCTGTTTTTTGGTATTTAGCTGTTAAACTGACACACTGGCATTAATAAATAGAGCGATGAAGTGGGGAGAGAAATTTTGTCTGATGTGCTTACCATCCAGCTTTTAATTTCAGATACGTTTGCAGACTACTTCCTTACACAGTATTCTTCTCGTTGCCATGTGGTTAAAGTTAGTTTTTGTACGAACACTTTATTTGCTTCTTCGAACTCGTCAGTGGACAGATCAAGCTCCTGGCTGTGAATATGATCTTTATAGTGCTTATCTTTGAGGCGATACTGGTGCACAGTTTGATTTTCTCGTTTTTGCATTATTTCGGGGTATTTAGAGAGCTAGTACATATTCTGTCTAACTATAAAGTCCGTTTCCTTCTGAGTGGAAATAGATTAATTTCAATATTCCTGGCCCCATTAGAAAAATATTCGAATCACTTCGAATTTACGTCAGATACATGATTATTTGTACCCAAGGCATTCCACAGAGTAACATTTCCCAGAGAACTCTTGGTTGCGATGTCTTTCAGTTTTTTTTTTTTTTAATGGTGTTGCGACAATCCGTTTTGTTGACTGTGATATTTTCGTAAGGTATTATACATTGTAAAATGTTTTTTTGTACTTTAAAAAAAATGTTTCGAAACACAGTTGCCAAGAAATTCCTTTCTATAACTGCTAACAGTTTTCTGGTAAAATCTGCAAAACACACAGTACGCGTGTACTATTACAAATTATAGGCTTGTATTACAAGTTGCATTATTGTTAGGTGGACATAAAATTATTTTTTTCTAGTTAACAATAGTGTTGAATTAATAGAGAATAATATTTCAAAATATATATTTTTTTAATGCACGCTTTGCCAGCACGGAGACTATAATCCACTTCACTTGCGTTACTATCCCACATGCTAAACTAAAAGACTAAACTGACTTACGAGCTTTACAAATATTTTTTAACCGAATATAGCAGTAAATACCGACAAAATATTAGTGCAGTTTCTGGGTTAAGAAGAACGCATTTATTGAATTTGAATAGTTCTGTGTAAAAAAGAAACATTGACATTAACATTAACAGTTAATGAGTAATACCGTCACGTGTTTTTAAGATTATAGTCGTTTTATTATGATTATTTGAGTTATTTTAAGTGTTTTTCGTTATTAAAACTAGCAATACATTTATTTTTTTCGCACAACTATACTTTATGCGGCCCGCAAAAGATAGGGAAACAGGTTTATGAGATGCTCAGGCAGTCAGGGACCCCTGGGGTTTGACTAAGTAGTGAGGAAAGAGTGGGTGAGGGTGGCCTCTCGAGCCGGGGATGCTAATACAATACCACGTCGTAGGGACACAGGATGAGAAATGCCTATCTCCACAACAAAAGTCGTGATAGTTGTCATGTAATCATTTGGGATGTAATAATACGCACCTCAATTCACCCAGCATGTCCATAATAGTATTGAGTGGAAAGTAATATATAGGACATTAATTCCCCTTTTGATATTTGTGTAATTTTATATAAATATGTGGTTTAATTTGAACTTATTTGGTTGTATCCAAAAAAAAAAAAAGGCTGACACAATTTTAATCATAGAAAGATAATACTGAACGATAAATAAATTTCAAGTAAGCAGAGCCGACAAGTATATTATAAATTTTCACTATGTAAAGTTTAATGTCTTTACCGTTTATAGTTCTTCAAAGAAAACCGTCGTAAAATATAACATTATAACATATAGGGGATTGGATTTGTGACACTGCCTCTTAAACTGCCACAGTAGTGTCCTAGTCCATTTTACTGATTGAAACCTCCTTACATGTTTTTTTCTTCACACTTCATTTAACACCATTCTATGATAAATTACAGCTTTAGTACATCTAATTGTCTCCTAACCCAAACACGTACTAGTGTCGTTCTTTTGTTGGTATTTCTACTTGAGACTGGGGTTATATGTGTAGGAAAAACAAATAACAAGAAAGAAACACCATATGTGGTACTATGGTAGATAACGATGATCACAGTATCTCCAAAGTATTTGTAGAAGATCAATATACACATACTTGCTTTGAAATGAAATAAACATGATAAAAATCCTTTTGGCGATGCTTCTGGAAGGATGCTTCTGGAAGACCCTAACCAATTGAATATCAACCTGCACTACTATTGGTATGCCATTTAAAATTAATGATAATTTCCTTTTTTAAATTCTTGTAAGTTTTTTCTTTTCCTCTTCAATTGAGAGCATGCAGGGTAAACATTCGTTTACTATATACTCAATAGTTATATCTTCTTCGCATTTCATTAGACATTTCGGTAAGAGTTGAAATTTTTCTGATGTTTCTTACATCTCCTTTTCTTTACGGGGATATCATAATGGAATCCATACTCATGCCATATCCAAAAATGCTGGAATTTTTTTTAACATTATCTCATGTAAAAAGTTTGAAAATTTTGATAAGAAATATGGGTCACTCTTATGGTAGGGCAAAACGAACAAATAAAATAATACATAGAATCATCCATTATTATAACCAGACGGCTTTCAGATACGCCCAAAGCATATTTCGATGCAAAAAAAAAAAAAAAAAACAAATGTGCTTCACCCTGTTCAAATTACATTAACCACAATAATAATAGTGATATAAACATCTCTTCTTTGCTCTTCAAGCATAACAAAGTAACTTATTTATCACACATTGGGATCAGTATTGGAGTGCTTATTTTTTCCACGACATTATATTATTGTAGGAGGTGACAAATACCTTTTAGAGCATTTATATTGTATTTTCCTATTGTCTCCCCTTTTTCTAACTAAACTAATTCATAACAATTAGTGTTCAGCACCCGTATGGGTGCTGGTCCTACATATAATGGCATGAGTTTTCTTGTAGGGAAATCTCAAGACCTACTTACGAAATGTGCTCTTACAAGAACCAATTTTCCAATATTCAAGCTATTCTTCTTGGACCTTTTCGCATACTTGCGATGTTCGGTGGCTAATATCAACTTCTTCCTGGCAAAATCTTCCAAATCCTTCTTCCATGTGTCGCGGGTTACATGGTCGACTTCAATTGGGTTAGGGGGATATGTATAATGAGACATAAGGTACTTGCATATTAGCTGATTTAAACACTTGTTAAATCGTTCCACAATGCTAGCTTTAACGTCCGAGTATGTCACATAATGATTTATCCCAAAATCAGCCATCAACTTATTGAAATGGGAATTTAAAAATCAATTCCCTTTACCTGTGTGGAGACGTTTAGGATTCTTTCGTTCATCATGGTTTTCATTCCACAAGTAACCTCCTTTCCAGACTTGGTTCGGTTCTCATTGCCTTTCATGCGGACAGACAGGATACGTGGAACCAAGATTTTGAATGGCTACAAATGGCTTTCAACTATGCATATATGTCCATTCCCTTTGAACTCATGTTCACTTACAAGCCCAACACCCCCTGTCCAATCTCTGATCGCTTGCCGACCTTCTAGCTGATAATCCTAAGAACATCAGGGAAATCTGGAAAAGGGCAAGACAGAACTTGAACATGCCTCACGACGAATCGAAGAAGATGTACGATAAGGATCGCAGAGATAACCCATTAAAAGTGGGAGACTCTGTCATGTGTAAAGCACATGCGCTGAGCAAAGCTGTTGACGAGAAAGCAGCTAAGCTCAATTATAGGTGGAAAGGTCCTTATCAGGTACAAAGATTCTTCACTCCAGTTACAGCTGAACTTTGTGAACCATCTAATGGCCAGTTCGTTGTGCGGGCACACATATCGCAACTCAACAAAAGTGCACCTAACCTCCAATAAGTTAGTGGGCAGTCGCCCAATTAAAAGTATGTATAGTCAGCATGTTTCAGGTGAACTGATCACCCACCTGGACAGGTATTTGCTGGATACATGCATAAGTTTGATGGTCGAACAAATAAAATATAAGGGTTATTTCCCTTTTAAGCTGAAACTTTTCAGCTGTTAATATGAAAAATCCATGGTGTTAATTATAAGTGGTTAGTTATAAGTTTTGTGTGCATACTGTTTTCTTATTGTAAGTGTACCCTAAGGCTAAATTTAATTGAAGAATATAACCATAGAATTTACTTAATATAAGAATACCACATTCAATTGTTCATTTATGGTGATTTATTTCCATGTATGTAGAGTGTAATGTTCTTTTCTGGTTTTTAACTGTCCATGATTGTTGTTCTGATTCGTTGTTGTTTCATACTGGTGCTTTATTGTTCTAGAGATATGCTTGCTTAATATTAGAGCATGGGTTTTGGCAATTATGGTTTTAGTAGTTGTTTAGTTATCTTTACCAAGGCCAAGTATACGTCTGTATGTACGGAGATAAGAATGTAGTTCTGCAAAGAAAGGTTTCCGAATTAAAATACTAGCGTCTGCTTTAGGGGGGGGGGGGGGGGAAGTCGGTGCCAATTTTTTGTAAATATATGGGCACAATATTTTTTTGCAGACTTGAGTATATTTCGAAATATTGAATAATTTATATGCTCAGTATTTCACACAGGAACTTCTCTCTCTCTCTCTCTCCTCTCTCTCTCTCTCTCTCTCTCTCTCTCTCTCTCTCTCTCTCTCTCTCTCTCTCTCTCTCTCTCTCTCTCTCTCTCTCTCTCTCTCTCTCTCTCTCTATATATATATATATATATATATATATATATATATATATATATATATATATATATATATATATATACACACATAATCTCTTAGAACAGTAATGGATCTCTTAAAGTCACTATATTTCGGTCTTATATGCACACATGGGAAATAAATTCAGTTGGCTTTTGATGTAATTCTAATTCCTAGCTAAACAAAAGATAATGAGTAGCACACAGTAAAAAAAATGCTTTTATTGTACACAATTTAAATTTTGATTGTAGTTTGTGTACTGTTTTGAGGTGAATTTCATAAATTGGGATTATTATTGGTGGCCAGCTGGATATATTTTTGTTCTTTTAATATAATTTAAATTTTTTTGTTCATACTTTTTTAAACTTAGTTTTTTCCAACCAAGTGTAGAGAATTTTAATTTAGTGGTTTGCTAATGACTCGCCTATTTTGCGCGAGGCTTACGAGTTCACTTAACGTCTTGGCCAACATCCAAGCAAGAGAAAGACTGCCGAGAAGCTTAGATTCAGGGTATTCTAGCAGGCCTTGGTGGCTCTACCACGGTGTTGGACGAACCGTCTGCTACTGTCATATCAGTTTCTGTCTTGATTATACCTTAAATTTCATGCCACGGACATCTCGGCATGAGCTGCTTCTGTCCAGAGTGAATTCTAGCCATGTTCGTTGTTTAGCAACAAAAAGTGTACCCTTCATACTCACCAAAACCGCAATTCTAAACCCTGGAGTGGCACTGGTATATCGTCGGGCTATCTATTGGTAGTGTTGGAACTACATTTTGGTCTACATCGCTATCATGAAGCGCTGCTAAACAGCCACATCTTCTTCCTGTACGCATTTTCGGCATGTTACTTGTCTACTGGCACTGAAGTTACATACACATTTTTCTCGGCAGGCAGCAGCGTTAGAGTTTTTCTACAAGGAATGTCGTCTTCAAGACACTTCAGTACCAAACATGATGTAGTTGTAGTTTAGGTTTATTTGTAGTGCCGTAGCGAAGAATGTAGCGATTTAATTATTTTTTTTGTTGTTGTTTTAGTAATGGGTGTTAGAATGTTCTACACCTAGGCAAGTTTTTCCAACCGCCAGTATGGTTAAGTGAGATACTCCATTTGTACCTAAAATTCTTATCCATGAGCTACTGAAACTAACTTCCCACGTTCCCGACTGCTCTATTTTTTTTTTTTTTTGAGGTTTCAGTATGTGGTTCAACAGTTTCCGTTCCCTCTTAATTTGTTGTACACGGAAAGCTGATGTAGCCGGTTCGGTGTTGCTGATTTCAAGTTTCATCCCATTCCCATGTCAGTAAGCGCAGTTTCTCGTGTGGATTAACCTCACTTCACGTCGTGTAACCAGCCGGATCATCGTCACTGATTGTTTTTGGAGCAAAGATATGAACTAACAATAATATTTTAATTAAATTTTAAAACAATTTCTTGTTTGAATCGAAAAAAGGTCGCATACTATTTGAAAAGTTATTACCTATACAGTGAAAACATTAATAAGGATTAATTTTTTTTTTATGATTTGCTGAGCTGTCTCATAATCTTAATTATATTAACTCCAATTGTTTGTAACGGAGCCCACTTTATTTTTTTAAATCTCTTTAGCAAAATATATTAGAGATATGATTAAATAATTTTGTGTGAAAAGCTCATTCACTGTTCACTGATGTTAATCTTTTTGAAAATAAAATCTTTTGTTAAGTGATTCTAAAAGTCACGGGTTTGTACTATAATATTCACATATATCAAACGCAGTTGTTGAGAATTATGTTTTCTATTATAATATATTCCAACCACCAATTTGTTAAATACTCGTGTTATTTATTTACATCGGAGTGTTATTTCTATCATTTAAATCCCTTTTTTTTTTTAATTCTGTCGAGACTATGTTAAATTGTATTATGACTTGCCATGTTAGCCAGCAAATCTTTTCCAGCATAATTATTTTTGTTCTTAAACAAACAAAGGAAACATAAGTTTTATGTAATTAATGAAGGCTAGTATCATAACAGTTCCAATTAAATTTTGCTGGTGTGTCTTTATGTATTGTTACGTGCATTCTACTCATAACAGGCTTAAAAATTTCAGTGTTTAAAATGTTGCGATCCATTCTCGCATGCTTAGCCTGTAAATACTTTTCTTTAACCCGGAAATAACTTGATTTAACTCTGACGTAACCTCAGACATTTTTTTTGGAGTATTTCACTTACATGCCACATACTTATATATTTATTAAACTGGTTTTCTAGCTGGAACAGTAGTGCATCCAGGCGAAACCATAGGTTTAGTGGTCGGAACAATATGTCTAATAGGTGGAACGGTAATGCGAGTACCACTGTGTGCTTTTTATAATTTATTGACTTTACTTGAAACTGTATATAATTTACTACCAATCCCATCTCACAAATCATTAATTACAACAATCAGATGTGATTTCAAGTCTTTGCTTTGCTTTTGCAATTCTGTACATGTAACTTAAGATGATGTTTTATTATTAATAATTTCAACACTTACAAATCATGACAACTCTTCAATCCTTTCTGTAAGTTGAGTTGTACAAATTGTGTTTATCATATCATAAAATTCACTCGTTAATTTATCTACACGTTCGTGTATTCTACTTCCAAGATTTTGTTGCCTACAATATATTTGATAGCATTTGCAAAAATACACCAATTTGCTTGTAAACATATTCATTTCCTTCACTTAACTGTATTAATTTCTCTTGTATTTCACTTGTTTGTGAGCTAAACACTTCTAACGTAACACTGCATAAGTTTTCAAAAAAATGCTTTATTTGTTTCATCACTCTGTTTCATTGGTGCACCAACGTTATATAAAACATGCCCATTGTTTTCATAGTTTCCATCGCGAGTTCTGGTTAAACAAGTAGTTTAATGCGATAGGTATATTCTGCTATGTCCAAACATTGAAATACTCATTATTCTTCGTTAGGAATGATGAAACTGTTAATTCCGCTCCGATATATACCCTTATATAGAGTAAATTCAGGATTAATTAAAAGGAATCCATACTTTTGTTTCCAACAATGGAAACACATTTCTTTATAAACTTTTCAAATGACATGTAACATAAAACATGGTCCTTTTTTTTAATACGTTGTAGGATTTAGTTGTCCACTTTAAAAACAATTAACATGTTTGAGTTATCACGCAAATTGTGTTTAGGAATTCGAGCATATTTCTGTCACAGATAAAATCAATCGACACTTAAAAGTCTCCCAAAACTAAAATACTGTCGAATTTCGCCTTGTGGTTTACTCCAGACTTCGTAAAATATAAAGACTGAATTGGACAATACTTCACTTGGACTTATAATTTCATCTGTATTACTGTATGGGAGAAATTTCATTCCTTCAATTGATGACAAAATACTTGCTAAACGTTTATACTTGTCTTGATTTATTATTTTTGGAAAACACATACATGTTTTCAAACTTTAGTCCATTTGGATGTTCTAAAAGCGACATAACGACACGTGTCTTTCCACAAGATAATGGGCCACTTATAATAAAACATATGTTTGACGGTAATAGTGTACCATGTTGCTGTTCAATTATGTTTTCATACTTTGGTACATTTATAGGAAATTTTATGTTTTGCTTAGTAACCTTCATTGTACACAAACTATATAGTACTAATGTAAAAAGTATATAAACAGTTACATATATGGGTTCGCATTCAGTTGTAAATTATGTCTTATACTATATGTATCAAAAAGGGTAAAGGAGTTTTAAACACATTGAACTACATTTGCCAAAATATAACTACTGCAATCCAAGAACGAAGTTTGCAAAACAATTGGCATGATAAAGGAAAAAACGCTCTGGACGAAGCATGCAAGTAGCACGATATCGAATATTCGCAAACAAACTATTTTGGCCGACAAAGCAGCAACTATAAGGAAGAGATCATCAGCATCCACGAGTGAAAAGTTAGGGGTTTGGGTTGTAGACAAATTAATATGCATCAAAGTCAGAAGAGGTATGGGAGTTGGCAGGCCAAAACGCAGAAGAAGAAAGTCCACACGTAAAGGGGAGAAGAAAGGGGGTGTACTACCTGCGCTATTATTTCCCGCTTTGATGATCTGAGCATCTGCAATCAGTAGAGCAGTTAAATCACGTGGAAAAGGATTGTACCTTAAACCTTAAAAAGTTGGAAGTGGCCATAAAAAACTCCAAACATGGGAAGAAGCAGCACAGAAAGTCTTAAGTGGTCTCCCAAAACGTGCGCTCACAAACAGAGATATTATGGTATTTGCAAAGAAACTTAATATTCCGTATTTATACCTAGTATTTATGAGAGATGGTTTACCGCGATACGCAAACATTAAGGAATGTATGGTAGTTAATTGAGACACAAAACAAAATGACGGTATACATTGGGTGGCAGTAATTATAAACAGAAATCAATCTGTTTATTATGGCAGTTTTGGCGATTTAACACCACCAATAGAAATATGCAACTACTTACAAGGAACACAAATCATGCACAGTTACGAAACAAAACAGTTACCAAACACGTATAATAGTGGACATTTATGTTTAAAGGTTCCTCACTATAAATAAACTACGCACTACGTAAAACATCTTAGAAAAATGTCAATTACATTGATTAAATTGGAAACTCCTAACAACTGCTTTTAGTTTATATCCCACCATTGAATTTAGATAAAGGTCAAGGTCAAGGTCAAAAGGCAATGGCCCTGACCAATCTGCTTGTCTTGAGCCAAGGTCACCTGGGTCGATGATCCACCTCGCTTGCCTCGGGTAAAATTGGAAATTTCTGGGAATTCTTTTTTAATGATGTTTTAGTAATTTTTTTATAGTTTTTAAGAAAAAAATTTGGATTTATATTTTAAAATTTTGGACTTTTTTTAGTTGTTTGGAATTTCTGTATTTTGGGGTCGGAGGTCAAGGTCAAGGGTTATGGGTCAGGAGTCTAAGGTCAATGATTTCCAAGATGGTGGTCGGGTGACGTCACAACACGGCGGCTCCACTGAATCCTAATCCTGTGCCAGGTGCCGTTTTGTGTCAACCAATATTTCCTTACTACTCACGACATCGAGTGATACCTGCTGCTTGTATGATTCATTGTGCAGGATTCATAATGTCACAACTTGCTGTTTTATATATATTTCAACTACAAAAGCGATTAAAATTAAAACCTTCTTATTATTTTATTTATAACCTAATTTGGTACACAGTTCTATCATTTTTGTACCCATGTAATAGCTATTGCATTTAATATAAGACCACCAGTGATTATAAATATACGCATCATCTGTAAATGAAAATGGTTTTGTGCTGGACAACTCATGCATTACCTCGAACACTTCATCAGACTTTAATTATTTCCTCCTTTCGTGTCTTTCAGTGATTGATCCAAACATAAGGTAATCATGGTGGATCAGAAAGACTCTTGAATGGATGCGAGTTGAGAGATTTGGGCGGATCTCAACAACGAGGTCTTGAGAGCCGATTAGGGTGAAATGAGGTGAGAATGGAGCAGCGTCGGAATGTAAGGGGGGAATGGGAGATCCCCGAGAATACCCACCGACCAGCGGCATCGTCCGGCACGATTCCCACACGCGAAAATCCGGGAGGGATAAGGCCGAGTATTGAACTCGGTTCGACTTGTTGGGAGGCGAGCAGTCTAACCGTTCAGCCATCGCGGCCCCATAACAGGTCGAAGATGGTTTTTTTCATAAGATCCGGAGATGAGGCACTAATGGCAATGTACTCCTTTGGTGCATCTTGGAAACAACGCTTCGAAGTACTAGGATTCGCCGAATCTAGTCGAAATCACAATTTGTTCAGTGAGGTTCAGCCACTTAAATAATATATGAGTTGGCAATGATTTTCAGCGAAGCTCTTATAACTTGTTTCATCTATCTGGAGTAATTCTGTCTATTTTATAGTGTGCAACGACATAAGAACCTTAAGTTTCAACCCAATGCCAAGTTTTGTTACACCCCACTTCAAAAGAAAAAGACAGCAATGAATTTACTGGAAGTTTACCTAGAAATTTTAATTTCGTGCTCATTACCAGTCAGTTTTATCACAACAGATGAAAATTCTGTTTATCACGAAAATTGGAATGGTGAAATTGTACCATTTTTCTCCTTATCTGAGTTACTTAGGCATACACTCAGGAGCGGGTTTAAACTTTCAATTAGTGAGAAAGGTGGTAATTTTTATGTTGTGCTGGTGTATGTCAGGCATTTCGATTCGAAAACTGGGAGGGGCACACTGCATCGTCATAACTTTAGGAAAAATATTACGTTAATCAAATAAAATAAGTATTCTAAACGACTATATCATTACATTTCAGTTTTAAAACATTTACAGGGCAGTTTCATGTCTATGCAAGTATGTTAGGAGGGGGAGGTTATGTTCCCCCCCCCTTTTCTGCAATTGGATCCATCCTTGCATACACTAGGGCCTACATTAAAAAAATCCTACTTTATAAAACAGATACGGAGTAAAAATTTAGCATTGAACCTTTGCACTATGGGCGAAATTTCCTTACGAACTCCTGCTTTATAAATTTTTGCGTAACTTAAGAGGTAGAACCGAAATTATTTTTTGTTTCCGAAATGTTCTGCGTAATTTAATTTCATGTAGACTCTTAAGTATATCGGTGACGAACAATCTTTTAAATGTCTGAAAAAGAAGATAGAGACGATGCTACTCAAAAATGAGACATGCATGTTTGCAATAGGAAGATAAGAGATAACCGATACCAGTGGCGCCAGATACCAAATTAATCAAGGCAACATGCTAGATGTTACCTTGATAGTGCCAGTAATTAAACTACAATTAAATTTTATTATTATATTTTTTAATGATAATTTGACTATCAGATTATGAAATGAAAGTACTTTGCTTTTACACGAGACATATGAGTTTTTGATCAATTATAACTTAACTTGCCCTTCACATAAAAAAGATTATGCTGGTATGACTAAGGAAAATTACTCATAGTTAGAGGCACCAATAACATTCAAGAGTAAGGTATATCAAACACACAGGCTATATTCTGAGTTTGAATTGGGAAAACGTGAATTCAGTTACTTCAGTAAAACTAAACATATCCCAAAACACTGCGTTCTCTGCAAAAAAAAAAAAAACTTAATTAACGATAGTAAAATCCAATAATAACATTTTTATTTTATTTTATCCAATTCTACCGTACATTGGCATTAAATTATAATTTGCTCCTAGTGACTCTAATCTGTAACCCTTGCGTCGAAAACAGGCGTTGTTGTCAGTTTCAAGTCCAGTCTACCCGACTGTGTATTTCATATCCTGAGTTAGGAAATACTTGTGCAGATTTGGAGGAAATTTTTTACTTCTGAAACAAATTCTGTATTTCATTTTCTCAGCTTTAGTCCTACTTCTTGAGTCATTAGCTTGCGTCTGTACGAGTAGTGTAATAATGCCAGTTCTAGAGCACGACTGCAAGATTAACTCATACCCCTTTCATTCTAGTCTCTACTCTTCTCCTCTCCACCTCTAATTATTTTTTATTTAAATCTTTCTTGTATTTTGATACAGTTAAATAAATGTGCCTAAATTAAGCAACACCCATATCGACAGGTTCCATTGTTAAAAGGGCCCACGCACCCTTACACGTACACACACATAGAATACATTATATACACATATGTATATATATACACATATTAGTAGAAGGAATCAGTATGTTATAACATGAATTCCCCCACCCCATCATTCCATTTACCAGCAACCCTTTTATATTTTTCCCTTGTACCAGATACTCATCCATTCTGACCCTGCTCTGTATCTTATCGATGTAAGTGATGAATCAATAAATAATCGAATTCCATCCCAATTAATCAAAACTAACCTAAAAAAACATACATTCTGGAAAGACTGTATTTTATGAAGTCATACTCGCCACTAGAATGTGTAGGATATTACAACTAAGAAAATTATAACAAAATTTAATTTAGTTTACAAAATAAGTTATATTCTGATATGTGATGAATAATTTTAACTTTCGGCATAGCATGGATACCATGCTGTAGTGGTGCTGGATAAACTCATTTTGGTAACCTGAAAAATTAATTACACATGGGCGGTATGTATTCTTAATGTTGTTTCTTTGACTGACGCATGTGTTCAATCATACGAGGCTTATAGCGATGCACACGACTTCCACATTAACAATTCTTGCCTGAGAGTGGGAAGAGTTTGCATTTCTTTAAATGATGTTATTGGCTGCAGTGGTGACATGCTGCACTCGCATTTGGGAAGACTAAAGTGGATTTCCCTGGTCCGGCAATCCTGATTATGGTCTTAAAATGTTTATCGAAATCACTCCAGATGAATACTGGGAGTCCTTCCCATTTCTGGTTGTTTGAATAATATGTAAGTTTCTAGCTACCCTACTACCATTGAGAATTATTTCTAAATCCCTAACTTCATGTTCTTGCATGGGACTATTGTTTTCTTTATTTTGTTACATTTGTCGTTCAACGGTTTTTATTTTAACACCCGTTGACAAAATTTTACGTCTTTTCTTGCATTTTTGACCATAGGTGTGTTGTTTAGGTGTTTCTTCGTTTTCTAATCCCAGGTTATATTGGTTTTTAATTGTTACATAGGTGTTACTGGCGTATTTAATTTCTCTTTAATTTATCTTCCTATTTTCTATATTTATCTAACGTTTTTCATTTTTCGGTTACTCGATTAACCATAAGCCCATATTTTAAACTAATTTTTTAAACAGAAGTTATTTTAGTTTTGTCAGTTTTGAGTAATTTTGCAGGGTTAGTTTTGAATCGCGATGTTCGATTTCCTATACCTCACTGGGTTCTAGTTTCATAGAGATATGTACATCTAAGTTGTCATCTCACTTATGATGTGAAGTTAGAAATCAAACACGCCTATTTTTCCTTATGGTTACCAAGAGGCCGGAAGTCGGTTCGCTATTGTTCATATAACTTTTATCAATGTCCCTATGATGCATGATCTGGTCCGTCTATTTGCGCTGCAACCCGACCTGTGCGGCCAACTTCCCAGGTGCACTAGAGTAATTAATATAATTTGAAAAAAAGTCCCCCACACTCTTGCTAGCCGTCCTCGACCTCTCAGCGAGGAACTCAATAAACAAAATGGAACTGTGGGTCTCGAGCACTTGAGAGGTGTCCCTGGCCTCACAGGGCGATTCTTAGACAGCGACTGTTAAAAACATAACAGAGTTCCCAAGACTGTGGCTCGAAAATTAGGCAAAACAAACTAGCCAACCAGGCACTCTCAATACAAACAATAGCGAACATACTTGTAGTGTTTTGGGTGACCCATTCATTGCACCTCAATTAGATTTTAATATGTTTACATATATATATATATAATTCTCGAATAAAAAGTTTAACTGTTTTATTAGATATAATTAATTATCATATAAAATTTTATTGTCTATGCAACGGCCCAGGTTTTCCTTACCTTCTAGGCGTGTAGATTCTCTCCGCCATGCTTAAATGATAAAGCTGGCCTCTTTTTTGTGTACCAAGAATGCTGAAAAATATGATACTTCACAAACAGTAGCGGGTTGCTAATGATATTAATTATGACCCCTTTTCTGCCTTCCTCGTCCTTTACAATACCACATATTAAAATTAAAACTACATACATAATGTTATTCCCAATACATACGTTACACTACGTTAATCACTACGTATAAATGGAAATTTGAACGAAATTTCTATGACAATTCAAAAGATAAAAAATTTTAAGTAGTTTATTCCATTTACTACAATACAACCGTGACTGAAAATGACCTGTTACATATACATTCACTTGTAAAAACAGCGCATCTTAATGCATTGGTGTTACAAGTAAGCTGCCTACGAATATTTATTGACTACCAGGTACCCTACATTAGTACACAAACAATTATACCATGTTTTTGAATGTTGTCTTTCTTAATCCAATAAAACATTTTTTTTTTGTATAGTACCTTTTTTCTTTCGTCTGCTTGAAAAATACTCTAGAATGACATCCACCACCTCATATTTTCTTGCTCACCCTCTACAAATTTAAATTTTTTATTGTCACATAGCTGGCGCCTTCTAAGGATGGTAATCAGCTTTCCAGCTAATAACAGGACCAGAGCACATCGCAGTCCCATAATACGACAGAACTTGCTCCGCGCTGGTAATACTATCAAAGACCCTAACCCGTAGGTACGAAAAACTAAATTCATCACGGCCATATATGGGGCTCTCAGGCCATTCCTTCTCTTGCCTCTCTTGTTTTTGCTCAAACAGACAACGTCCTATGCCATTCCTTCCATAACATCTAAAAACATTTGCCTGATACAATCCTGTAGCTATAAATCCCCCCCGACTCACTCGAATCTACCTTACTTTGCAAAAAGATTTCCGTGGACGTACGGTCTTCAGTGACCGTGCTCACCAAAACGTCTCGATCATGTGACGAGGAGGTCGGAGTAGCAAAGGTTCGAATCCAGTCTCAACCATGATTGGATCTTTTGCTACCGAATTTGTAACAGCCCAGTAGAATGGTAGGTCCTGTCGTCTTTGGCTTCTGTACATTAAGGAGCCACGTTAAACACAAACTTCAGTTTTGAATTCTGCCACTGTATTGCAAGTTTCTTCCAAAGAATAAATCTGATAATAAATCGTGTAAGCATTGTTATGAAGCGATCAGGCCTTAGCCTGCCTGATCATGCTTTCAGACATTGAACCAGGGCACGAGCGTGATTGCAATAGTACCTTACGAAATACAGTTGCAGAAACCCCTCTCCACCAGCCAATAAACGGGGCCGAAAATATTAAACAACGTTCCCGATAGAGGCCAACGTAACATGGCAGCGGCGGTTTTTCGTCATCGGGCCATTGGAACGAGAAGATCACTTAAGATGGGTATGTCCGGCCGTCGTTAACCGCCTCCTAGAATCAGTCTCCGGCAACATGAACAAGGTGGGGACTTTCCAATTAGACTGTAATAATAGTGGCGTGCGGTAATAAAACTTAACATAATTAATTAGCATCTTAATATTCCATTTAAGCTTACCTGATCAATAGTTACGTAATTAGTTAATGTATAATCTTTATGTTAAATAAACCCAATATTTTGCTGTTGTGCTCTACCAAATCATGACTCATTATTTAGCTACGACCATAGACCCTATCAAGTATTAATTAACTACAAATCAATTTATAACAGTATCCAGTAATCTGTATCAACACTCAAGTGAGGTGCTTCGAAATTTATATGCAAAATGTGAAAGGAGGCTGGATATTCGGGCAAGCAACGTATTTCCGAATACAAAAGCCAATGTTTTAGTGTTAGATAAATAATTTTAAGAGGAGGAGTTTGAAAAAACGAATTTTCTTATTTTAAGCTAAACCATGAGCGCATTTTTTAAAATAAGAATGTACAATTTGTTCACTGGTTTCTGTTGCTGAGAATTCGTATTTGGCATCAATCGGCAACACGAAATTCTGTCCGAGTTCCTGAGCAAATTAACGATAGTTCTAGATGTACATCGTCTACAAAATAACCCAGTTAAAAAGTTTTAATTCTTGACGTGCCTGGAAAAATATATAACACAGACTGTTTTACATCGTGGTACGAACTACGTTCCCACGGTATTTGTATATTGCTCGTCTGAACTGCTTTATCACTGCCAACTCACTGCCTCGATAGAAGGAGTATAAGATATTACTTATCTCACGTACCAACCAACTGAAAAATTGCGTCACTCGTAGTGAACGGATACAAAGTACAACTTAGTGACAGTATTTAAAAACCTCCTTTTCCGAGAATTTTTGCACTTGTGGTTGACAGGAAACTCCAAACACACATCATGTATCGACCACTTATCTTGGTCGCCTTGCTGGCGTCTTGCTTAGGTAATTACGTCTAGACTTAAATATATATATAATTTTTATTATATATAAATCTTATTTATATGATTCAATTCAAATATTCAGAAACCATGGAAGTTAGAAATTAACGAATTGCGGTAATAATTAAATGAATGCTTTATCTAAGTTCAGATGTTTCAGAAAACCAACTTTAAAATAATTCTGCAAGTTACTATTTTTTTTCTGCGTGTAGATTTTTAATGTACAGCGTATGGTGAAAGAACATACAAGTTAATGTTTGGTTACCGGAAGCTAACGCTGAGGCACCTGTATATGGTTCAGTGACTGTAGCAGAAGTTCTACTGAATCTTTCATTTATTAGTTTGTATTTTAGTTAATGTTGATTAATAATGTATTTTAAGAACCACGTACTACTTTCTCAGAATACTTTGATGGAAAGAATTCGCAAACATTAAGGTTATAGTTTTATATTTTTAGTTTACGGAAGTTGATCTACAGTATTTTTTAAATAAAATCCTGGCTCTAATAGCAAAACTTAGTTACGACGCTGTTGCCAGCAATAAAATAGTTTCCAATTTTCATTTATTACGAATGGGTATTAACTTAGAGAAGAGGTCTGAAATTATAATTTTTTTTTTTTTTTTTTAAACTGAATACCTCCGATGCACTGCGTATGTAACTAACAATCTTTGCGTTCAACAGGAACGACAGCGAGATGTTGAGACAGGTGTTCCAGTGAACGACCTTACCAATCGTGTGCTGCCATGTAAATGTCACCATGACTATCGGCTATTCACGGTAAAGTGAGAATTTTTTAAGGCCCTTCCAACAGGCATTAACCACTAACAAATATAACTTGTCGAAGCTTCAGGCGTTAACTTTTGGGAGTGATGAAATATGTACACTGTGTTTTCACGTCACATGACAATGTGTATAATAAAAAGTGACAGATACATAGAAATCGGGCGAAAGGAAGAATTCAGCAGGGCCTTAAACAGTTCTCACTTTACCATGAATCGCCTATATCAATTGTGCTCGCACTGAAGACCGCGATGTGCTGAAAAATACGGCGAGTTCACAGTGCTTTAATTATAAACTGTTGGTGTGGTGTATGAAGGCCAAATATATACTTGCAGTACTTATGAGTAAGATTTATTCTACTCAGGTGAAGGACAAAACGCTATTTCTTATGGGAGAGTTTGACGTTGGGGAAACTTCTGCCGCTAGGTGCGCATTGTTCCAAAAGGTAACTTTTAATTTAAAATTTTAACTACGTCGACAATAGATGAGAAATATTTTTCTCAGTTACGAAGTTATTTTATATTTAATTTTTGATTATTGTAATTATCCTGTTTTTAACGTCGTAAATAGAGAAAAACTGTTACACGTGCGACAGTAGCGCTTGCCTAGTGGCGAAAATTTTTGATTACCTAACATTTAACATTGATCTTCCCAACCTGAGTATGGGTAACATACAATAAGTCACTAATATCATTGAACACTGCTTTAATAAAACATAAGGTGTTGTTACACATATAGTTAAGGTGGTTAAGACTTTGTAACCTACGCTCGAGTGTAACTCGAGCAAAGATAATTTGAAATACATTTCCCATTCATAACAAAACTTGCATGGGTGTGGAGTCTTTGTTCGGCTAGTGTTTAACATGACCTCACAAGAACATGATAGCGCAGTAACAATGATATTGCCAACGATCTTTTTTTTTGTATAGCCACACAGAGGGACATAATTTATTGTTAATCTTTTTATGCGTAAAGGATATTTGATTGGGTCAATATCGGCTCTCAATTAGCTGATAACCGGCCAATAGGGAACGCTGTGTAATTCCCGGTGTGGCATGGACTAATAGGACGATGGTGAGTTCTAACAGAGGAACCAACAGAACCGGTGTTCTTGCAGTAGTGGATATAGGTGACTCACTTCTAATTCGTCATTAAGTGCCAGTAAATGTGTACAGACGTCAATGTGTTAAGACTACAAATCGTGAGCTAACAGCAAAGCAAACGCCATGAGGCGAATGAATAGAAACGGCGTGTCTGAATCACAGTACAACAGTCCTTCATCTCATTTTCTCTTTCAGTGAACTTCTCCAATACTTCAAGACAGTCAGTCTATGCAGTATCTAAGATGCTAGTTCGACGGGACGAACAGAATCCCTATGTTTGAATTCCGTTTATTTTTCATTTTGGAATATTTTAGAACAATCTGCAAAATGCAAAACCTTTATTGGCTGCTTCGAGGATATTATATTAAAAATGGTTTGACTATTTTTTCTTACGAGCAAAGTACGTAGTTGAGCGTAATTTGTTCCATGAAGTTCACTATAATCTTTCGAATATTACAAAATTAATTTCCATTCAGCTCAGCTACGTCAATTAGTAAGCAATTTATGTAGATTATGGCGTAGCCTTCAATATTTCTCAAGCCTACATTTTCAGCAATTCTAATAAGCCGGGATAAAATACAAGCATTATGCAACGTAAGAAAAGGATGATGCATTGAAGTGCACTCGGATATTTTTACCCTCAAACAAGAACTTTGCTTTATTTTCACCTGAAGTTTTCATGCCATTTCAGTCCTATCAATGTCGCATTCAAAATTTTACTGGAAAATTAAAAGTGTATTCTAGACGTGTATAAAATTCGAATGTTTCGAACAGAAACACAACAACTGGGATGAGACTTATTAAAAATACATTATACTTATTTAATGGCCAAAAAGTAATTTCTGCCACTCTATCCACTTGTCCTAAAAAAGTTTCTTCTTCAGTGAGCTAGGGATGTTTGAGGTGAAGGGTTTGAATCCGAACTTTTCGGTCCAGGGACCAAGACGTTGTTTGAGTAAAATATTTCTGGGTTAGATCCTTATTTTGGTTTGGGATTTTTCTGGTCTGGTAAAATGTATCTCAAATACAAGCCTTGTTGCTGTGTTATAGGCCATTCACGGTAAAGTGAGCACTTTTTAAGGCCCTTTCAAAATGCAGTAACCCCTAATAAATTCATTTTATTGCAGCCTAAGATGTTAACTTTTGAGAGTGCTGGAATGTATACACTATGTTGATTAGTCATGTTGCAATGTTTATATTAAAAAGTGGCGGAAAGTTATAAATTAGTTGAAAGGAAAATTTAAGAAGGGCCTTAAAAAGTGCTCACTATACCGTGAACAGCCTATACCTTCAGACACGGGATGTGGAAGGAAATAGCAAACCAATGCTAAATCACATTTTGCGCCCCGCCCCCTGCATTTTATGAACAGTTCCAGGAGTAAACATGATTTGTATTTTGAATGTATGTATCCTTGTATAACTGCAGATTTCTGTAGATTTCAAAATCACGTTCTGTGTACGTTCAATATTTGTTCAATTACAAGACTAGCACTTGGGACCATGATAAGATTCAATAAAGAGTTGACAAAATCACAGCAACTGTTTCTGGGAATTACAACAACCCTGAAGGTTGCTTAAAGGATTGCCTACCCATTCTAACAGGTCTGAAAACTATCGCATAATTAGCCCTTTTTTCCTTCAAAAATTATGGTAGTTGTCGCTAAAATAAAATAAGTGTGCAGAACAGGAGGCCAAAATTCATTTCATTTTGTATAAATACCGGGTTAATTATTTTATTTTTAAAAGTACTTCAAAAAACTTTTAGTTAAATTTAAAATTTTGCAAAAGTTTAAGTGTAGCACCAAAAGAGAATTTATAGCAGCTATCCTCAAAGCTTTCGTCTATGAAAGTACAGTAAAAAATTTACCGTGTAGGTGCATAGTGAATTTCACCCTCTTGATATGTCGGTGGTCACGGTGATTATTTACCAATTAACGTGATCAGTATTTCCTTGGCGTGTTGCTGTTTCCTTATTCGCTTTCCGTTCTGCACGACCTCCTCCGTACTATTTCACAAGCAAGGCAACCACTTCTACTCATCGCAATCACAATAGACTTCGGTGTACGTACGGTTTAAATGTCATTCTTCTGTGGCGTTGGTTGTAGCGTGACGACGCGAAGTGGCGATGAAAAGAGTGAGTCACAGGATCTACGATATTGCTCCACTTTACGGTTGTGAACAATACTAAAACTGTTGTATATCACTGAGTGCCAGAGCGTAAAATAACTGTTACGTAAATAGTGAAGTAAGAGTTTGTAATCGTAACAAGTCGGAGCATTTATTATAATTCCTATTATTATCTAATTCCACTACCTCTTTCATGCAGGAATTGCTCAAATATATTACAGAAAAATGATTCTGGCATACTGAATTTGTGAGAAATTACTAGTATAGTATGTTCTCGAGTATTCCACACTTCATGAACCTAACCTTTGGTTAATCACCCCATGTAATACGTGTTTTGTTATTTCCTAAATATGCCATGTATCACAGGCGATTTATACTTCTGTTAACCTAAAAATTCTTGATATTTTTGCTTAAATTGAGATTGTACTTTTATTTTATCTATAAATTATAATATTTCAACTATAATCATTGTGAATAAAAACAGTGAGGAAATAGCTGTGATGGTAATGCCTAGTAAAAAATAGTTCTTATGTAAAATATATTTGCACTGAGTGCGCACGCATATGGTGCAATATCCCTTCGGTGTAATTTTCTAAACTTTTTTAAGCTTAGTGTTCACGAGGCGGAGGAATATTCAGGAAGTAGAACTTCAGCAGGGTTTCAGAAAAGTTGGAAGTAACCATGAATGGAACTATAAATAATTACTACTGTATGACTCGGTATTTGAGTCATGAGAAATAATTTTATATTTTACGAATTGTTTGCCTTCTCTTTTATTACAGCAAGCGAGCAGTCGAGGTTCTTCAATGCTCTCAACCCGAAGATCATTGGCGGGAGTGCTGCTGCAATTGAACAGTTTCCTTACATGGTAAGTTCATTAGTTATAGACGGTTTCGTTTGCTTGAAAGGGACGGAGTTTTTACATCATAAAATAATAATGAAATGTGACAAGCCAAGGTTATTGAAGAGATTTGGGTGGCTCTTAACAGCGAGGTCTGAGAGGCCATGGTTATTGATAGCAGTTTATTCGTAAGGCGATAAGTCGTTAATGACTGAATTATTGCATAAAATAATTTTGGAAATTTAAAAAAAATTAAATTATTTTAATTTTTGGTTTATGGTAATTTTTAGGTTTTAATAAGCTTCATGGTTACAAGAAGGAGAACGTGTTTGCTTTATTGAATACAGTTTATCACAGGTTGAATCCCTCTGCCATGGAAATGTATCCAAAATCTATGCATATGTTGAACCAAATATTAAAATTTTAGCAGATTAACACACAGTTTCATAAATGGAATTATCTGTACCATAATTTTTCATACTGTTTTGACGATATGTTATAAGCGGATTTTTTTTTTTATGAAACACTCTCTAAAATTGCAACAGTAAAATTTGTTCCCAAGTAGTTGGAGTACACTTCAAAACCATTTAAAACTTCACCAATGAACCAGTGTATCGTTTTAATAATTATTTTACTAATTAAATGGTGTCGTGCTCCAGTTTCCCACGAGTTTCACTATCCTGTGCATTGTTTCCTAGTAAACCCTAATATATTCGGCAACTGGCAGTGGTAGCTAACAGCCGAGCAAGGAAGCGCTACTCACTGAACAAGAAGTAGGTCTTGATTCACTGTCCCGGTCGTCGTTATTTCGGTTTTCCATGGTTTCCCGCAGTCACGCCCACGCGTGATCTGAGTGGTTCCTTGTAACAGGTCGTAGCCAATTCCTTCCACGAATATGACTCTCCAAGCCACTGATTTCCAGTAACCCAGCTGTCGGGGAAAGTCTACTTGAATTTCAGAAACATTAAATCAAGAACTTAATTCGAAATACGTTGTATGTTCCGATAGGGTTTCCTTCATTGAATACATATTTGAACGGGAAACCCATTACGTAATGCAATAGTTGATACTATTTTACGAATGAAAACTTGTTGACTATTTTTCGATTAATAACGTATATAGACTACACTATTAGTGCATACAGAAAAATAATTGTTTTGAAATGTAAACGATTTTGCTATGTATAACTCTGTAATCACCAATTCCCTTCTCTAATTAACACAATTTCATCTCCTTCAAAGTTTTTGTAAAGAAATTGCTAAAAAAAAAAAAAAAAAAAGTATTTCTTATTTACGATATGTGACTTTCAATAGCATAAATTGGGAAGTATTAATATTTTGTCAATTTTAAAGCAATTATTTTGACATATCGAGTGATTTTGAGGTTAATATCCCCGACTTTTCGCAAAAATTTTAAGCAGAAAACTTTACACTATATTAACTATTGCTGTATATGATACTTACCATCATTCAAATGTCTTGTAAATAAATCTAACCCCTTCAAAATATATCAAATAGTTCGATTTTTTTTATTGAGAACGTGTTTACATATTTAGCGTGCTACGACATATTTCCATGTGCCTTAAGGATGCGCCCCCCCCCCCCCTTTTTTTTCTCACTATCCACACACACACACACAAAAATATATATATATATATAAATTCATTATTGCACCATGGAAATATTCGATCAAATTAAAGAATATTCCCTCTTCTTTCATGTATAACATTCTAGCATAACTGTATGAATACGTTTTCTTTGAAATGATTACAAAAATCATAATTTTTGTTAGAATGATCATCAGTTCCCAACGTGACTGTGTACACCCTATTTGCAAGAACAGTAGCATGACAACTCGATAAACCATGAGGGTCTACATTTTGGTTACTAATGAGAAACCTCATCCACTGTCTTTTCTTCCTCCACGTACCTCTTATATAGCTGTCGCGACACCTGCAAATTATAATTTTGTTAGAATGATCATTAGTTCCCAACGTGACTGTTTACACCCTATTTGCAAGAACAGTAGCATGACAACTCGAGAAACCATGAGGGTCTACATTTTGGTTACTAATGAGAAACCTCATCCACTGTCTTTTCTTCCTCCACGTACCCGTTATATAGCTGTCGCGACACCTGCAAATTTATTCCTGATTCATTTCGCCAAATGGACGAAAAAACATCGTCACACTCATGAGAAAACCGCTTAATTTGAAGAACTTATATTTTACTGCCTATATTAAAATTTATAAGGCTATTTCTTTACATTTTTAAATAGATTAACTGTTAGCAATTTTAACACGAATACTACTTAACAGACACGAAATTTAATTTTCATTAAAAATAATGAGTTTTTCTCTTCTTGATACCTCACAGTGTAGTTAAAAGGTTTCAATTTAATTGTTGGTATATAATTTTTTTTTAATTCTCTGAAATAAGAGCGTTTGGTAGTCAAACATTGAGTGTTTTTGTATTATACTTGCGTAAAAAACCTTCAAACAACCAAAATCGAAGTTACTAGGTTTGCTTGTGAGGATAGCGAAACACCTGTGCCTACCCATGAAAAGCTCATTCAATTCAACGCCTATTTTAAAAAATCTTACGCATGCTCACGTACAAACAAAATTAAGATTTCAGCTTTAGGTGCATTAATATAACATAGAATTCACAACTGATGCCATGCCACAATACATAGTCCCAACGGATGTTGGTACAAATGAAAAATGATTACTGTAAACAAAGGGAAACAAATCATTTCTTGAATATCATTGGCTGAAATAGCCAATACCTTTTGACAGCCAATACGTTACGTTTACACCAATATTAATGTCCACTCCATCTTTGGTTGATGTGTTTGTTTCCTTTATTAATTCTTGATAGCTGATATCAAATATCAAAGCTTGGTTGGCACAGAAAATTATTTTATAAAACTTTTTGAGTTAACGCATCGTGCTCCATTTTAATTCCAACGTGAATCGGTCTTCATAAAAAAATCCCTTTCTGTTGGTTGTTGCCAGGTCTCCCTGCAAGTGGACTACCTGGGCATTATTCGCCTTCACCTGTGCGGTGGATCGATTATCTCGCCCCTGTGGGTTGTCTCGGCAGCTCACTGCACTGAAGAGTAAGTATATATATATTTATACTACATATCATTATAAAAGGTTTATATTCAATAAAAAACACATTTACAGGTTGTTGCAAAATTGCGTGACAATACTTCGGGAAAATATTCCTCGCATCTGGAGAATGAAAAAAATGTTATGTAAACATAGGTCCGCAACGCTTCGTTTCTTTTCTGCAGCCCGTAATGCATAACGTACAGCGTATAGCCTGCGTGCTGGATCATGTTACTGTGGAATGCCTTCGCAGCTGTAATTGGGAGCACCTTACGAGCCCTCGAGTAGCCCTGATTCGAATCCACTAGACTTATATTTGTGGGGACATTTAAAGACACTTGTGTATGCGACCCCGGTATACGATGTGTGCACCATCCGTAACTGTATTGTGTCAAGTTGCGAAAAAAATCAGGAATATTCCAGGAATTCATAAACGCATTCGGGTGTCCATGCAACGACGGGTTGATGCATGTGTTCGTGCTTATGGAAGGCATTTTGAACATTTCCTTTAGTGCCGACGATAAGTTTTCACACTTGTGTAACTAATTCATGTGCAATTCCTACTGCTCTAGGTGTAGTGTCGTACTGTGAGGTGACGTGTATCCTGCAAACGAACGCTGTCATGGCATTCCACAGTAACATGATCCAGCCCGCGGGCCATACACTGTACGTTATGTATTACGGGTTGTAGTACAGAAACGAAGTGTTTGTAGACCTATGTTCATATAACTTTTTTATCATCCTCCAGATGTGAGGAATGTTTCTCCGAAGTATTGTCATGCAGTTTTGCAACATTCTGTATATTTTGTACACCTGCCAGGCTTGTAAAGAAGAATAGCTGAGTAAGGGGAATGGGATTGGGCAGTTTACTTAGGGAAGACGAGGAATGAAGGTTTTTTTGGAAGGCTTTTTCTTCTATAGGCTGTTCACGGTAAAGTAAGCAGTTTTTAAGGCCATTCTAAATTTTTCCTTTCATCCTATTTCCATATTCCTGCTGCTTTTTTAATATAAACATTGCAATATGAAGAATAAATACAGTGTATACATTTCACCACCTTCAAAATTTAATGCCTGATGCTGCAATAAGATATATTTATTAGGGGAGGGCCTTAAAAAGTGCTCACTTTACCGTGAACGGCTTATACATATCATTATAAAACCTTCTATATTCACTATAAGTTTACATGAAGAAATAATAACGTAATGAAATTTAACACGTTATGATTTTTAGAAGTGTCGGTAAATCGTCGTTTGGCTCTAGCCAGCAATCCTGATTAACGATAAACCTTCAGCTGCCTCCATCTCCAAATTTATGGCCGGCGGTCGGCTTCTTCATTATCATGTACAGCCATGAATAAAAATACGTTCCATTGAGGTCAAGCGCCTGTCCAGGAATTTTATTAAAGGCTGTTCACGGTAAACTGAGCACTTCTGAAAGCCCTGTCCAAGATATGTTTTCCCATATGTAGAATTAATATTGTCATGACCCTCATCACTATATCCATGCGTCGGTCAAGGGAAACTGTGAAATTATTAGAAAAGTAAATAGTTTACAAATTTGACGATTAATTCTTACACTCATACGCATTAAAAAACAGAAAACAATATAAGTAATTTCAGTATTCGCACAAGTTTACCTAATACCTTTTATTTCAACATTAAGATATGTAACTATTTTCCCTCTCTCATTAGTAAATTTTCCGGGCTCGTGCCAGTCAGTCAGTGTCCCCTTTAAAAATATGTGCACCCACGGACAGTTACATTTTTCGAAGGTTGATTTCAAACATATTAAACTAACCACGAACAGCCTATAACAAACCACTTTCGACGGAGAGAGTAATATTATGAGTCACTTTCAAAACGTAAAACATGAGGACGTGTTTCGAAAAGTTTGATGTTCTAAGCGCTGTTACAGGCAACTCGTGGTTGAGTAACTTTCGTAAACTCTGCTTAGGATCGACTTGTTTCTCCTCATTCTGTATCCCTCCGCCGTCCGTTGCTGTGAACCAAATCATTTCAGTCATACACCAGACACGTGGAAATGTGAAATTGTTCGCGACATACAATGTAGCATTTGGTTATTGTTGCGAGAATAAAAAACCGGGTCAAGGGCGTCAGAATGAGAGTAAATGGGCATCCAATAGGTTTTTTTTTTTGTTCAGCTAGATGCGTTGATATATTGTATACAATCTGCAATTAATTGTTATAACGTATTTGCAATACTTGCATTCTTTGTTTCTATTTATAGACTTTCTCCATCTTTTATGCAGAATGTCATTTAGGTTTTGACGGTGTCAAAATTACATTTTTAAGACAAGCCAAAATATCTTAAAGTTGGTGCCTAAATGCATACCCCCATCTAAGTTCCAACGTTATTTCGCCACTGCTTATAAATCATACTGATTTTTCTATCTCATTTTCCATGACGAGTCATCTCATAATGTTTGTTCCTGGAGTTGAGTATAAGGAACTGTCCACATTCGACTTGGCTTAACTAACATTACTTACACAGCATAACAAGCGAAACCGTCCGTCCGCAATCGGCGTTAACGTAAAAAAAATCCTTCTCCCACCAATCAGAAAAGAGCAAACGAATAGGAAATAATATCTGCTAGTGAGTTTTTACATGTATAAGTTGAGTATTTTGATTGGAACAGTTTTTATGACGTTTCACATTCTCATTGGCCGGCGTTAAAAACTTTGCATAAGATACTCAGAAATGGCCATCTTAACGCCAAGCTACGTGAATAACGCCAAGTAAGTCACGCCAAATACGAGTTATGGACATTGCAATCTTAAATACAAGGGGCCGCGGTGGTGTTAGTGGTTAGCTTACTTTCCTAACACCGCGGTGAACCGGGTTCGATTCCCGGCGAGGTCGCCCTCGGATTTTCGCATGTAAGAATTGTGCCGGATGATGCTGCAGGTCGGGGATCTCCCATTTCCCCCGCCCTTGTATTCCGATGCTGCTCCATTCTCACCTCGCTTCACCCTCATCGCCTCTCAGTACCTCGATGTTAACATCCGCCCAAAAGCTCTTCACTCACTCATTTATATGTTTTACTTCTTTATGCTACGCATGTTGTGTGCGCCATGTCGTTTGTGGAAAAGGCGCTAACTCTGTAGGAGTGCTGCATGTATTCCGCTGTGTTATCACAAGGCTCTTTGTCGCAGTTTCTCCGCCAACTCGTTGTTAATCCGGGCGGGGAGCGTTAGAGAGGCAAGCGGAGGAGAGTTACGCGCCGTCAGAGAGATCATCGAGCATCCTAATTACGAAGTGGGTGCCCCACTCAACAACGACATCGCTCTGCTCAGGGTAAGTCCAGTCATTTAAAATTCTCTCCCGAGAGTACAAATCACCATTTCAGTCATATTTTACAGTTACTGTGAACGTCACAAAAACTGGGGTTCGACTCCCTGTCCCTAGATTCCTGCACTTGGGCCACCGGCACGACCCGGTCGGCGCCAGCCGATTGATATTAGTGACGGCCTGGCTGGCGACAGCTGATTGATATTAGGGACGGCCCGGCCAGCGGCAGCCGATTGATATTAGTGACGGCCTGGCTGTAAACAAACTGTCATAGTTCATTCGCGGTTACTTCCAACTTTTCTGAAGCCCTGCTTGAGTTCTATTTCCAGGATACTCCACCGCCTTGTACAAACATACCTTAACCAAGTCTAGAAAACTACACCAAAGAGGCGACGCACATTCGTTCACACTCACTGTAATAATATTTTGCTTAAGAACTATTTCTCACTAAGCATTACCAACACACCAATTTTCTGAATGTTTACATTCTTAATTATAAATTAAATAATAAGATTTATATCTAAAATATTACTAAAGTTCATTTTAATAAATAATAAGGTATTTTTATGTTAACACAGTTATAAAACCTAGTGATACAAGACATATTTAGCTAACAATCAAGCACGTCATACATGGGGTGATTTTTCAAAGGTTTGAGTTAAAAAGTGTGTAGAAAACGTGAATAGACTATACAAAAACATTGAGCGTGCATCGACGAACACGCAGCTGATTATATCGAGACTAATGTTTTCAGCACGGCATCAGGCTACTGCAGGCTGCGCGCAGTTACCCCTTCCTTCGCCGTTCACACCTCGCTCGCTATACATTTACCCGCCAGCAGTTGTGGCGCTATATAAGAGTATGTTCTTATTCGCCCGTATGCGATGTAACGTGGTCGGGCCCAACAAGTTGTAAATGACCACCTACACAGAAGCTGGTTGGTCTGCTGAATTCGTTGAGCGGTGCGAAGCATGAATTATAAATAGTAATATCTTTCTACGAAACAGTTGTCTGGAAATTAGATTACAGTGCGCTACGAGACTTGCCCGTGGATAATTATTGTTTATCGTGTTATTAAGGCGGATTCTCCCTCGCCATCTTGGATTCATCGATTTTTCGCTAAAGCTTTTATATTTCAGAAGATGTACTGAAATTTCATGCACGATATCTCCTAAATAACAGCTTCCAAAAATTAATCAAACTGCCACAGCTTCGCTACATTTATTAATTTTTAACTGGTAACTGTCGAGGCTAAATGCGAGATTATTTATTGCGAACGATTACAAAGGCGACGATATCAGCAGTAATCAAGAAATACTGACCTCAGGCAATGCACTAGGCAATGCTCTGTCCTCTGTCGTTCCAAAATACACTATACAAAACTGTATATCCAGAGTATGGAAAAAATTCCATAAATCCAAGATGGCGGGTGGGAATATACCTTAACGGGTAAAGTGATTTGCCGGAGAAACTGTTTGATAATACTTTCAATGTGTTCAACACATACTTAGAGAACCTTTTGCAAACCTTTTTCTTAGCGGAAAGTACGTTAAGATATACAAGTAATCATTGTACAATTTCGAGACCATTTCACTTAGACATTTCACACAAAGCAAAGTAGGTCTGTTGAATATTTCGTTCCAATATCTTCACTATTGTTAAGTTACTAACGAAAACCTGGGTTCGGCTTTGAGTGAGACACTCTGTGTAATATATTTTTTAAATAACTATCAGAGCAATTACATAACACTCTGTTATGCCAAAGTTCATTTAATGCTTAAGTAATAGAGACAGTAACATAATGTTGTATTTCATGCACAGAAAGTACTCTGTAAAGTCGAGCTCAGTCCTTAAATAAAAAATTCGGACAGCATCATTACGTTTCAGCAAAACGCAAAATAAGAAAAATAAATCGTTAACGTATAAGATAAGTAGGATCATTATCTCTCTGCGGATTATGCTATTAGGCGTTATTGGCGTATGATTAATATATGGCTGCTTCTGCTGTAGTCTAGCAATAGAAATATTTTGAATCGGGTTCCTTCACGTAGGACAAGACGACTTACTTACGTACTCGTCACACAAGAGAAAGTCATCTCTTGTAACACTGCATAATAAATGCAAGTCCTTAAGTTAAGAGGTAAACAGTTTGCACAAACCTGTTTCTCTGTGTCATGCAGGTGGTCTCGGCTTTCTTGTACAGCAACGCGCTACAGCCTGTGGCACTTCCAGCGGCTAATCTTGAACTGCAGTCCGGTACATACGGCACTATCACCGGCTGGGGAGCCACTTCTGTAAGTATGGCACATCTCACTTACATTTGTCTTAAACAGGGAAGAGGCTAATCTTATATTTCAACTCTGAACCTAGAATCACAATAATAACCTCTCAGAAGCGAAGAGCATTTATTTTTGCGCACACTCTAAATTTGAATCAGTGAGAATTTCACTGTTTCAATCAGCCAAAAGTACCTGACTGATGCCGACCTCCCGTGGCGCCACCGATCTGGGGTGCGGGAGGTTCTGGGTTCGAATACCGGGTAAGGCATGGGAGTTAATTTAAGTTAGGTTAAAAGATAGTCTTAAAGCCGTCCCCTGGTAAGCTTTCAAGCATAAAACCAGGGGACGTTAAAAAGACGTTTACAAAAGGTTTGTAAAAGGCATTAAATTCAGAAACTAACACCACAGGCGACAAAGAATGTCTGACACTGAAACAACACACACGATTAATGGTTGCAATATAAACCGAATGATTGTTGAATGAACGAACTTTCGATAGTCAGTTAAATTGCTTACAAAACCTGCAGTTCCTGTGTGTGGTAGATGGCGTATCTGCGTGCTCCGTAGTGCTACATTATGCTCCAATTTTATTCGGAAACAGTCTAAGACCTACTGCACGAGTCCATGCTGTAAGGCACACAGGCCACTGCTAGTATCAACGCGAGTCTCACGCCCCAACCAGAAATACAGTAATGGCGCAAATTGTGTATCTGACGTGCATAGTCTACGCACAACCAATGACAAGTGGATGAACATAACAATTATTATTACGCTCTTTCCGAACAAAACCGGTTAATAAGGCTGCACTAAGCAGCAAGCAGATAAGCCATCTACTCCTTAAAGGAACTGCAGGTGTTGCACGGAAATTAACTGACAATCGAAAATTCATTCATTCTGACAGTCATTCGTTTAACATTGCATGAAAGACAGAATCAGAACATTATGTGGATCTTTCATCAGTGCTGAGGTCTGCTGAGAAAACGCGAATGTAAGATGGAGAGCAGAGACGTGTCTGATACAGGATGGTCGGCATTTAGAATACTTATGAAGAGTGCTGTGTACGAATGAGTATTCCCAGTTCGCAGTTCACGGTAGTTCTCTCATACTATACCAGTATGTACAGTACACCCAACGTCCTTTTGATTGTATGTAAAATAGGTATGCGTACCAGAAAACCAACATGTTTCGTTGATTTCCTTTCGATTGTAGTAAGAAAAACACGTTTGCGAGCAATTGTCATTGTGCGTAAACTACACATGTAACAAACCAAGTGCTTAGATCTTTTATTTTACTGTCCGTTAACTATGCACGTCAGAAAGAAGGTGACTTAATAAATGTGGTTTCCTTTCAGACGATCTATCCAACGATACCATATACGACTCAGATTCCCATTTGCCATTTTAAGGCTCACTAGCTATATCTCTATCTCCGGTACGTTCGGGGAATGGTGTTAATACCAATCGATGCTTCACATAATGATACGGGTTATGTGAATCGTCCTGTATACATCTTCGCCTTTGTGTTATAGAATTCTATTTTTTTACAGTATATGATTAATATATTGTTTATACAACAATGTTATTTGTACGAGAAGCGAAAATTTCTCGATAAATACGCCTAAATGTTTGTTTACTTTCCACAAAATAAGGGGGGGGAGGATTAGGGCACTCCCCCTTCTAAGTTGGATATGTGTATTCGCTGCTAAACACGACATAACTTCTTGAAGGTGCACTGCCCGTAAGAACGGGTATCCTCATTCTATGTTGTTTGCTGCAGCAAGGTGGCAGCTCGTCGTCCACTCTGCTGCAAGTCAGCGTGCCCATAATAACCAACACCGAGTGCTTGCAGTACTACGCCGCCAACAGGATCACGCAAGGCATGATCTGCGCTGGATACCAAGCAGGAGGAAAGGACTCTTGCCAGGTGAGACTCGTAAAGTTGTTATCAAATGTTGCGAAGCTGTTCGCCTCTTACCGAGCTAGGTTGCGCATTTGGGGAAACCTGGGTTAGAGACTCGGTCCAGCCATTCTGATTTCGGTTTCTCATATTTCCTTGGAATCACTCCAGGAAAATGCTGCTATCATTCCTTACTAAATTCCATGGCCGATCCCTTCTTCCCCGTTCCTGCTTGTCTGAGCAACTTGCTCTGTCTCTAATTACCTCGCTGTCGACGAGACGTTAAGACCTACCTACCTATGCTCATTCCTTACCTTCAGAGAATTTGTAAATTTATCTCTGTTTTATGATATCTAATTCTGTGAATGCTAAATTTGAATAAACTTGTGCTCAAAAAGTATTTCGTAACGTAAACTATAACAAAATTTATGCTTAAATTTTTATTTTGCTTAGTAATGTTAAGTGCGCGGAAGCTGGGCAGGATGAATAGCGAAAACATGTGTTCAAATAATTCGCCTTTAATTTGATTTGATGTGTATCTTTTTGGATGATTATTTTAAAATTTATAGGACAAATGCAATAATATTACGCAATCAGTACCTTATCTGATTAACTTGCCGTAACAAAAGTATGTTACTTATGCCACGTTTGGTGCAGAGTGGTAAACCATGGAACAGGACAACAGTGAATAATCAATTACTGTGTGTGTAAATAACACCTAATATGCTTGCATTTAAATACTGTGGTAAATTAAATACACGTGAGGCATTAGGAACGTGTCATTGTTATTGGCCTATGAATTGCCAATTAGTAATTGTAGTCTTAGAAAATAAAAGCTACCTCCAGAAGAATTCCTTGATAGTGTTTTCAGTGCTCCCACCATGGCGAGCCACGCCCGATTTTTGTCTTATGACTGTTTTGGCTTTCGGGTTGGAGCCACTTCTTGTTGGTTTCAGTAATCGAAATTTCGCTGGTCAATTCAATGTCTACAATGATTGGCTGCCACAGGAGCCCATCAGAGTAATTCTCTCTCATTGACGACCTGGACAAAAAATCACAGATCAGATCCGCTAAGGTTCCCTATAAACACATCATCTTCGTTTCCTGGCCTTCAAGCTTGGTTCATGATTTAAAATGTGAGCATTACGAACGTGTACATATTAGAATGAGAGTAGATATTCTTTATGGCACTGTTCATGGCCATCATGTATGTAAACAGCCATTACGTACACAATGACCATGAACAGTGACATAATACCTACTTTCAATACGATGCATACATATTCGTTATGTACGTGTAAACCGAGCTTCAGTCATGAACTACTGCTGTCAGGAGACCACGAAGATGCCTACTGGAATACAAGGCTAAACATCCGTTACTGTAACCACCAAGAGACAGCTACAGCCTGAAAACCAAGACAGTAGTCCATTCAATGGCCACGAAATAATGTAAACTTCTCTCAAGAACTTCTACTTGTCTGTCTTAGTTTGTAATGACTGTGTGCTGAGCTCTGCAATGCTTGTGTGTCGCAGGGTGACTCCGGAGGACCAATGGTCGCCTCGGGTCAGCTAGTGGGCATCGTGTCCTGGGGTGCAGGATGTGCCCAGCCCAACGCCCCTGGAGTGTACGCTCGTGTCGCTCACTACAGGCAATGGATCGCCACCAACACTGGCGTCTAGATGACAGCACGCTACTTAAATGGAATTGTACAGCAACCATATTGTTACAACTTCATCCAGAGAGACTTTTCCAGTATTAAAAAGCTTACTGTGATTGAACTGAACCATCGGATATAAGTAAATCACTCTTATTTATTATTATAATGGTAAACCAAATATCCCAAATAAATTTCAATAAAGTTTCACTCATATGTGTGATAATAGCTTTCAATGTTAATATATTACGAATGTTGTTTTTATCAGGAAACACTAGAGGATATATTATTTCCTCATAGGTCTTCAACAAAATTGTTATGATACATATATAGTTGAAGAGAACGACATTATAGAGATCACTGCTACTCTGCAAGCTTCCAAATGCTCGGCAGCTGGAATGTTCACAGAATTGAAACACCCCTATTTTTGTACATGTGTATGTCTCTGTACGATACAGTGCAACTATTTATAATTCATCGTTGAAAGTTTCGCTAAATATGTTATTTGTGTGATAGGACTATATGAGAGAACAAGAAATTTCAATACTATGGGATATTATTTCATTCAATCCTTCCACATTACAAATACCTTTGATAGGCCTCTCGTCTCTCTTTACAGTTTATCTGAAAAATTATCCTTACCAAAATCACATCTAAATGTGTACGTGTACCCAGTTGTGTCACACTCGTTTTCCTTACGGATGTTCCGGAAGACATTGCAGCCTCCATAATTATACTTCCATCCAACATAAAAAGGGAAAGCAGATTTAAACTAAGCAATATCTGGGCACCACTTAAAAAAACCACAAAAGTCGGCTGGAAAGTAGGACAGAGGCAAACTTGTCCCTGATTGGCCAACCAGCTCAGCCAACCAGGAAGGAAGTAACCAGAGATTGGCCGAACAACACAGACAACCAGAGTGTCTGCAGCCGGGAATTGGCCAACAGCTCCAGCCAATCAGGAAGCACCCTGGAACAGCCCATGGTATATAATGGCAGGAGGACCTCGCAGAGCACCAACTCAGAACATCGAGATTAATTAGCCATTTGAAAGGCACCACTTGACACAAGGCTCTAGTACATTACAACTCTTACATCATGCCAGTTAGCGGTCGCTACCTGGTGGGGAGCTTCCCTCCCCCCCCCCCCCGCCGCATATCAACATGTAAAGTTATTAAATACCACAGGATAATACAGCTTTAACACGGGCCCGTGCGTCCAGAAAGAGAAATAGAACACACGCCCCGCCGTTAGTCCGATGATTCGAATTAAGTGTCGGGGTGTTAATTTATTTGATATCCACAATGTGAGTTATGGTCTCACAGGCACAATTACCATCGGATTGTGGTATAGGGACACCGTGGGTCGCAGAGACTCAGAAGGTAACAGTTATCTCTGCTGCTACTTCGCCCTGTAGATGGAGGCTGCAATGTCTACCGAAACGCCGGGAAGGAAAACGACTGTGATGCAGCTACTACCCAGAACCCAAGATTTTGCAGACAATGCTGGCGAAAGCCTGTGAACTTTATTGTCTCAATGAATGTTTAATTTATATAAATTAGAGAGCTATAATGACTTCCTAAGATTTTTTATAGTGCAATCCACATCAAATGTATGCACAACTATAATTTTAACATAGCAGTTTATCTCTTACGGTAATGCACTGCTGAATAGATCTGCAGCCAAAAATGCTACAGTTTGATAAACATTATTTGTCACATTATGCAAAAAAAACATTCTTTTATTATTTAAGCGAACAAGGTGGTGCAATGGTAAACCTTCCGACTAACTTTCGGGAGGTCCTGGGATAGATTCCTGCTCCAACCATCATTATTGCTGTTTTCCATGGTTTCCCGAAATCACTTCAGGCGAATGTTGGTATGGTTTATTATTACAGTTTATGGCCGATTTATTCCTCGTTCCTGCTGCACTGAGCAACTTTCTCCGCCGCTAGTGATCTCGTTGTTGACGAGATGTTAAGCCCTGCCTGTGTGAAATCAATTGCTCATTCACCTGACTCACCCCACTTCACCACGGTCTTCTGGGTTATCAGTCAGTAATTTTTAGCTGGGAGCATTCCAAATACTCTTCACAGTCATATTAAATTCTTAAAGATTGTAGTCATACACTGCAATTGCGCACTGACACTTCGCCATTAAAGTGTCTTCCACTCTGCTAGCCGTTTGCTCACACTTTTGAAGTAACGACCATGCAATAATTAATCCGGCGGTGTGAAGGATGGTATCTATAGTTGCAGACTTATCCCAGAATGACACAGCAAAGTCGTGACATATGTAAGAACGGTGGGATAATCCCAAAATGTTAACTGCCTTTCCAGAGATGCAAGTTTACTTCACATGTAAATCGCGATTCCGAAATGTTAATATACAAGCCTAATACTTGTTCACCCTCTCCTATTCACAATGTATAACTAAACTGAAAAGCAAAATCATGATGATCGGGTAGGGTAAAACTTTTTTAATTTTTTCAATTACTTGAGGATTGCTGAGAATTGCAGAGAATTATTGAGGATTGTTGAGGATTGCGGAGGGTTTGTGAGGTTTGCTGAGGTCTGCAGATGATTTGTGAGGATTGATGAGGACTGTGGAGGATTTGTGAGGATTGCCGATTGGTGAGGATTGCTGAGGAGGACTGGCAAGGATTGGTGAGAATTGCTGAGAAGGATTGTTGTTGATGATGATGATGAGGAGGAGGAGGAGGAGGAGGAGTCACTCGTTGGTTGGTATGGATATTTGGTATGATTTGCTGGTCTGCTTGCCTGGCCTGGTCGGCTGGTATTAATTTTCGGTATGGACCCTAGATATGGTCTGCTAGGAATGATTAGTATGTATGTCTGATCGGCTTGTCGACATTTGCAGTTTTTATGGTTGGCTTATCTTGATGTTTGTTAGACTGGACGGCTGGAATGTCTGTGTGGTATGAGTGGTTCGTATAAGAGTGTTGACTGGCATGGCTGGTTCGTATTTTGAGTTGGTATTGTTGGTCTGTGTGGCTGGAGGTTTGTCGGCTAAACAGTCAATAAAAACTTGCAAGGGTTGGTCCCCTGCTGATCGATGTGCCAGGGAGTGGTTGTGCTCTGCCATTTTTATGAGAAACGAACCCTCAGGTCCCACACATCCAACTTGGTTTTTCGCATTAGGTATTTAATTATTTCCTCCGTGGTTTTGACGATTTTTTTTTTTTTTTTACATTTCTACGATTTTTTTTTAGTTTAAGTTTATCGGGGTCAATGCAAAATTCGACTTCAGCCAACACGTTGGTTGGAGTCATTAATATATATACTTTTCCCTAGATTTTTAGAATTTTTATTTTTTTATTTTTGCGATATTGCCCATTTTATGTTTTGGATAGGTAGTGGGTGGCGTTATTGATTAGTGTGTTTGGGTCGAGCGGAGGAAGGGTGGGTTTATGCCATATGTTCCTCGATTTTTAGATTTTTTTTCGATTTTTGCTATTTATTTTGAATTTTATGATGGAGCTGAAGGTGGGTGTTTGGGGATGTGGTTTTGGTGTGAGCGGGGGAGGGCGTGGTAACGCTATATGTTTCTTGATTTTTTATTTATTTTTATTTAAAACATTTTTAAAAATTAATTTTATTTCTTATGTTTTTTGCGAGTATATAGAATGTTTTAGGTTCAAGGTTATCCAAAGTCACGGGTACGGAGTCAAGGTCACAGATCAAGGCGAAGGTCACGCAGATCCAATATGGTGAGCGGGTGACGTTACAGCATCCGCCATTTCTTTGCGTTCGACTTCCCTAAATCATTCTAACCGATATACTTGACGATACCGACCATTTTAAATAATTTTTGCATACCAACGATACCGGTATACCATCCATGACGACCATAAAGACAAACCAACAACAACAAGATACAGAGATAGTAAAACCGACGTAATGATCAAAGTGACAAACCGACCACAGATTGGTCCTTATTCGTGGTTGATACTGTTAAGAACGGTTCCTCGTTGACCAAGACCCTTGGGGCGTTTCTTTCGGACCACGGGGCTTCGAGTTCGAATTCCAGGTAAACCACGAAATCAGAACCAATTTTAGTTGTGAGTTCAGGTTAATTTAGTTTTAAGTTATCCTCCGATAAGCACACTGACATTTAAATGGGAATGAGATCAATAAACCCGACGGAAAAAATTCAATACTAATGCCAATAAGTTCTATGATGTAAATAACCTGCCTAGTTTCACAACTCAAAAATTGAACTTGGCTTGTAACTCGTAATTTGTTCTAGAGATATAAAATAGTGAAGTTTAAGATCACGCCAAAATTCTATAAAAAAAAGGACAGTTTTCGAATTTCCACCCAATTTTAATAGAATCATTGAACTTTTGTCATAAGTAAAGCTTTGTGTTAGTTACCAGTCAGTGAATAGCTGTTTGTGTTGTTGGTGACAAAGTAGTATTTTTTACTAATCAAATAACAAATATAGTATACATGTGCATGTTGCACATGCGTGATATGATAATTCTTGCTGTTAAGGGTGAATGGAGATGAATGAGTATGGAGCAACTGCGGAAAGCAAGGGCAGGATAAACGGGTGAACCCCGGGAAAACCACCAATCAGCAGCATGCGAAAATCCACGGTCAACCCCACCGCGAATCGAACATGGTTCGCAGTTGTGTGGGGCGAGTCGTCTAACCACTATACATCCGCGGCCCCTGAGGGAATTGCAGAATTTGTTAAGTGTATTCTTTCTGACATGCATTTAATTTAAAAACGAAGCGGTAGAAAATAATGAACACAGGCGAAATATAAATGTTTATAATCGTAGAATATGCCTTATTAAAGTGTCTACTGGATAGCTGAGGAAATTACATACCAAGAAAACCATTTCCAGCACGTTCGCTTTATGTTTATGATGCTCCCAATCTCTTCCCACATCCGGAAGTCTCGCCATTTTCGGCCTTACAAACGAGAGCGCCATTCAACCTCTGATAATGTCTACTTCAGCTAGCAGAAAACTCATTTCACTTATATTTAAAATGTCGTTAAAAGACTCGGAAGAATAATTGTGTTCGTTAGTATATATTATCATTTAATTGATATTTCACTATAAATAACTAAACTGTGCTATGATGATAAACGTGGTACAGATTGTTCACGATTAATTGAGAACTTTTGAAAACAACCTTTGAAAAATGTCACTACCTCTAACTGCACCTGTTTTAACAAGCGCGCTGAGTGACATGCGCCCAGTCAAGTTGGTAACGTCGGAGGGAAAGTAGTTCCATGTGTTGACGTTGAATTGGAACTGATAGGAAAACGTTCGTACAAACTGAAATTATTTCTGTTGCTTTGAGGTTTTTTTTAGTGCATTTGAAGAGTAAGAATTGGCAAACTTGTAAAATATTTACTTTTCTAATACTTTCATTGTTTCCCTTGACCAACACATGAAGAAAGTGATCAGGCCCATGTCAATGTTTATTTTACATATGAAGGAATAATACGCCATCTGCGTACAAGTATATATTAAGCAGGACTTTCATAAGTGCTCAGTTTACCGTGAACAGCTTATGGGAATACCCAGTAAACGGAAATGTGTATATTCTCCTTTGTGACACGAAAGATCCTATTCGTTGAGACTCTTCATGCACACGATCGGAAATAAAATCTCGCCAATTACTAACATCCTTACGTCATGTACCCGAGGACCGTGCTCCGTGTCACAAAAACCACGTACATTCATTTTAAGACAGTGGCGTGTGGTGTTGCAAGGTACGCTGATGCTTGCTCAGTGCTGTACACACTCGGCGCACTGAGCAGATACCAGTGACCAGCTAGAGTGGAGCCGGGAGAAAGTGAGTATACTGCGGCCACGCACGAGAGAGCGGCGAGGCACCCATTACACACGTGCTGTGAAGTCAACTGCACTACTAGGTATAGTGTCCAACGTGTACACTAGCAGACGATAAGATATGGAACAGAGCAAAACACAGCTTACCTTGCAACAGCGCACCACACGCCGCTGTTCTAAGAAATACTCGTTCAGCACGCATTCGTCTCTCATCGAGAACCAAGCCTACGCACTCGTATGGTGTGGCCTGGGCCTTGCGTTCACGAGTTCTACTTCTGTGCTTAAAGCAAGCATCATAGGCTAGAGGTTCATGTAATCATGCTACGTGTTGTTTTTAATATTCGTGGGCGAATACCTGCCGTAGGTTTTGAGGTATGTTGAGACAGGCGTCGGGGAAGAACTTCGAAGTCTTGGCCGTGGTCTTCCCAGCCACGTGCGGAAACTTCTAGCCGTGTGGCAAGGCGAATTGTCGTGCTGGAAGATCCCATCCTCCCGAGGAAAGACAATCATCATGTACGGGTGGACGTGATCGCCGATGATGGATTCATAACCAAATCGATCAATAGTGCCTTCCACGCGGATGATGGTACACAGAGAATGCCACGAGAACATTCCCCAGACCATAACACTGCCGCCACCGCCTTGCGTTCGTCCAGCAGTGGATGCAGGGTTTCGGTTCTCGACGTTTGTCGCCGGACACGCTGACGTCCATCCGTTCCGTGCACTGAGAGAAAATAGACCAAATGTTGGTTTCTATAGGACCAAATACATATTTAGTTGCCCCAACAAAATATATTGTTGAGCAAACAAAATTTTAAAAGCAACAAAATAATTGAATTTAAAGTATTCTCATATAAATATTACACATTAATACCATGTATATAGAGGGCGAGACCAGGCACCAAATGGCGCCCATAACTCGCTGTTCCCTCTCAACAGGACAAAGTATATGTTTGAATAAACAAATTCTCCGTGTTGAGCCAAAGGAAATTGAACTGTCAACTAAATATTTTGTCGAATCTACTGTCTATATTTGCTTGGCCACTCATTTGACTGCCTCCGTTCTAAAATACAGCTCGAGAGTTTGTTTGTATTTTTTGTGAGAATTAGGACAGTAACCATGGTTTGTTAGTGCATCTATTGATGCTTAACATTCGTATAAACACATTAATAAAACAATGCATCAAGAAACTGACAAGTAAAGCTCTAAAACTTGGAATATTTGTTTGCACACGTTGCCCAATATTTGCAGTATATCTATATAAATATTTCCGGCATCAACAGTTGTCATATTGGCTGAGATTTCTAAGGCATAACGCCCGGACGCAGGTGATATAGATTGGAAACTCAGTTGAACTTGTAAAATAGTTTTATATCGGCCGAAACCGTTTAATGTACGTGTAACCAAACACATTTTTAGTTGCACCAAACAAATCTTACAGTTTGGGGCAACCAAATGACAACAGCAAAATAATTTGGTTTCAGCAACAAAATATTTCATTGCCCCTACATTAAAAAAAAATTATTTGGCTGCACCAAACAAATCTTGTTTGATTCAACAAAACCTATTTCTCAGTGTGCAGCTGAAAATGTGACCCGTCGGAGAAGGCTACCCCATTCAGCAACGGTCTAGTCGCCATACTGTCGAGCAAATTCCAGTCGTTTTCGTAGATGCACCTGTGTTAGCATGGGTGAAGTCACCTTTCGTCTACTCCGGAGCCCCATTCCCAGAAGTGTGTGATTAGACTGCCTAATGTTTTAAAATCTTCCGATCTTTACTGTCTTCGAACCTATGAAGATAATAAACTTTGTTCTTCCCAACAGACTGGGAGAATCGCCGAAATAAGTCCACATCCTGTTTAAGAGTCTGTGGTAAAAATTGATTTTGCAAAACGTTGTATTACGCAATTACTTCCATTAAATGTGACAACAGAATCGAAAAATGTTTGTTAATGATAGTTACATTTATTTAAATCTTAAATTCGTAACTTTTTTCTCTAAAATAAGCGGTTTATGACATCTTAATGCCAGACGCGTGTGTAAGTTTACTCTTGTATACAGCATTGGAGAGCGTGAACAATAGTTAGGAAATAAAGTTAAGTTTTAATATTGTGACACTGGCATGTATACCGGGTGAGTCGCCCGCGCCTGTTATTCCGTATCTATGCAACCCTCACACAATACTTCACATTTAACGAAACATCGATCGCAGCAGAACACCACGTGCGCGTTGATTCGTGGTCGTCACTACAGTAAGCGGTGAACGGATGGCGGTATGCCAGCAAAGAGTTGAGAAGCAGTCCCTTTTCATGGAAAGCACATCCGTTTATTGTGCTGAAACAGATTATTGCGTTGCGATGTTTACCGAATACGTTGGTCCGATAGCGTCCGCAGTATCACACATCTGCCTCGCTTCAAGCCATCGTGTTTCTTCATGTGACATAATATCACTGTCACCGCTCACTGTATTGACGACAAAGAATCAACGCGCACTTGCTGTGTTCTAGCGATTCACTATTTCAGCTCCGCTGATAGGTGCAGGCTGACTACTGCGTCGAATGTTCAGCTAACAGACGAAGCGCCGTAACGAGTACATACACGTCACGGAACTCGGCTACACACGAGACAATTATTTTTACAGCTGAGGAGATGTTTTGTTAGATGGGTTAAAGTGTGTGCGGGTTGCATAGATACGGAAAAATAGGCGCGGGTGACTCATCCTGTATATCACAATTCGAGACAAACATTCCTTTTTAATCTCAGAATAAATAGAATTTATTCATATACCATCATTATGAATACGACCTCTTTGGAATGCCAGCGCACCTTGCGGCAGAAATTTTCCCTACGCCCTGTCCCATTAGGAATCTCGCATTTTTCCGCTTCTGAGTGGAATAAACCTCAGCAGTGATTTACCTGCACTGGTTCCCGATACGTCCCAATTATCTTCCGTTCGGTATTAGTTGCTTGTTTCCAGTGAGAGGTATAATTTCACTGATAAATATCACTGATATAGGCTTATTCACGGTAAAATGAGCACTTTTTAAAAACCCTGCTTAAGATCCAATTATATGCACATTGTGTGGATTTCCGCCTTATGTAAATTTAACATTGTCATGGACCTCATCGCTTTATTGATGCGTCGGTCAAGAGAACCTGTAAAATTATTTTTAAGTAAATATTTCACATATCTGCTCATTTTTACACTTCGATGGATAAAAAAAAACAGAAAGCGAAAGAAATAATTTAAGTAGTCACAAGTCTCTCAGCTAGGCGAACCGGGTTCGATTCCCGGCGGGATTGTTCACGGATTTTCGCATTTGGATATCATGCCACTGGTCGAAGTGTTTTCTCCGCAATCTCCCGTTTCCCCCGCCTTTTCATTCCGCCGCTGCTCCATACTCAAACTCGCTTCACCCAAAGTCGGCTCTCAAGACCTCGGTGTTAAGGCCACGATCCTTCATTTCTACAGCTTTTGCGAGGATTAATTTTTTGTACCCAAACAAGAGCTCGTATTGTAATATCCTCTTACAATTTTGTTACAAATTGTTTTTATTATGTTCTCTAATTTTTGCAACACAAAAAAGTGTTTACTTTTATCCAATAAATTAATTAACGACAATGCTGTTCATTTAATAATTTGTTAAAATTATACAGTTTTTTGTTGAAAAATTAGACTACGTAATGAAATCAATTTGTAATAAAATTGTAAGAGGATTTTACAAAATCGGCTCCCGTTTGGGTACAAATAATTAACTCTCGCAAAAGTTGTAGAAATGAATGATCATGGTCTTAACAGACGCCCAAATCTCCCCACTCCACTCCATAATGAAATGGAGTGGAGGTATCTTTGATGTAAGTGTACCCATGATTAGCTACTGCGTGTTGAGAAAGATTCCGTATAGGCTGAGCTGCCCACTGGCAAGTAAGCTATATACCAGACGCTGATTGGCGAAGGGCATTCTGACGTGCTGTTACCAGTATCCGCCATTTTGCCGGCGTGTGCTACTGGAGTTACCAGTTAAGCAGCTCGGAGTTCTGTGTTCTCAAGTTTGTGTGGCTCGGGCGCGATCAGTATACTTCATGAAACAGGCTTCGTTCACTTTTCTATACCACTGACCAGCAGTGATGTGAAACACTGCTAAAGGCTGTTCACGATCAAGTGAGCACTTTTGAAATCAACTTCGGAAAAAAGTCACTACCCTGTCTTCATACATTTTAACGGGTGCATTTCAGTCACATGCGCCCGTAAAGTTGGTAACGATATAGGGAATCTAGTTCCACATTTTAACATCGAATAAAACGTGTTAAGTAACTAATTATAATGACTTAAAATATTAATTTCGCTTCCTGTTTTTCTAATGTATCGAAGTGTTAAAATGAGCAGATTTGTCAATTTCCTAATAATTTTATAGTTTCACTGACCCGCGCATGAATATAGTGATAAGACCCATGGCAACGTTAATTATACACAAGATGGAAGAATACACTACGTGCATACAAGTAGATCTTAAGCAGTGCTATCATAAGTGCTCATTTTACCGTGAAGAGCCTATAGTAATAATTAACCGTCACTTGTGAGTGATAGTGAAATAACGTTGTTTCGACTAACTTCATTCCTGAAATTAATTATTCACTTCATTATTAAAATACGTTTTTGGTCGTTGCGCATTGTTTATTTATAATAAGCCAATCATCAGCTCGGGTGTATGTTTGTTAAGGTCAAGGCCAACACGAAGGCGATTTGAGTATTTCGTTTCTGGTAGTTTAGCTTTAGTAGGCTGTGTTGTATTAAACCCCAAGTACTAAGTTACTAAGTATGTAATATTTTTTCTATGCAAAACCGGATAGGAAACATTTTGCCAGAAAAAATTACTTCATTTAGAAGACGACCTAGCTGTCCATTTGTTCTAACATGCTCTGTCAATATGGGCAGCTGGCGCCATGTTTGTGGAAAATTGTTTATAAACTTTTTTTGTGTAATAAAATTTCCTTTAGTTGTGGCGGCTATTAGTCAGCCTTTCTCCTATTTCATTTTATTTTTCCTCCAGTCTTCTCTCGAGGACTACTGACTCACTGAGCCGTAATTGCCGAAGACGTTGTAAACCTGTAACGAGCCAACCCAGCTGAGAAGAAGATAAAAAGCGAAGGCTGACGTAACTATCTCAGGCCATGAAGCGAGGAAACGATTCCTGGGACGGTCTTCCTGAAGCTGGAGGAGTGGGCAACTGGCGGGGAAGCAGACTGGGGAATAATGCGTCGTGTGTACGACCTGCCTGCAGAATGCGCTTTATGATGTAACGATAGTAAGTCCTGCTGGTAAATACCTGCAAAAATTTCTCGTCACTTCATTTTTTTGGGAGAACGCGTTTCATTTATTGGAGTACTTATCTCCAGGGATAAAGGCATTTCACGATAAAGTGAGCAGTTTTGAAATGAAACAGAAATATGCCACTGTCCCGGCCTGCGTATATTATAACTGGCGCACATGATGACATACTCCAAGTAAAGTTGGTAATGATGGATGGAATGGAAAATAGTTCCATATCTTAACGTCAATTTAAAAGTGTTAGGTAACTTTTAACCACTGAAATTATTTCTTTAGCGTTGTACTATTTTTAATGTATCGAAGTGTAAAAAAGTGCAGATTTGTAAAATAATTACTTTCTTTTAATAAATTCATAATTTATACTTTATCGACGCATGAATAAAGTGATGTGGTACATGGCAGTGTTAATTTTACATAAGGCGGAAGAATACCTAACATGCATACTAGTAGATGTTAAGCAGGTCTTCCAGAAGTGCTCTTTGTAACGTGAACATCCTTTAATGCTGAGCCTTAAAAAATTTCGAGCAAAAATTAATTTAGTTTCATCCTTAACCTCAATTAAGCTTATTTTCTATTACCGTGACACTGTCTAGAGTGATACAGCAGTGCAACTAGGGCTATACTCCATTCACGGCTATTCCCAACTTTTCTGGAGCCCTGCCAAAAAATACACGAGTGGGGAGTGAACCCAAGGCGAGGCAACAATCTCCGTGTGACGGGCTTTGCAACTGGGACGCGTAGGTACCCGTCATTCCCGGACATGACATGAAGTGAGACCCTAGGATGGAGCGGCGTTGGAATGCAAGGGCGGGGAAGACGGGAGTACCCCTAGAAAACCCTCCAGCAAGCGGCATCGTTCAGCACAATTCCCACATGCGAAAATCCGTGAGTGAACCCGCCGGGTATCGAATCCGGATAGTCGAGGAGAGAGGCGAGTGCCGTAGCCACTGCGCCACCGCTGCCCCGGAGTCCTGCTAAAGTTCTGCTTTTAGGATATTTCTCCGCCTCGAGCAAACAAACTTAGCAAAGTCTAGAAATTTAAACCAAAGAGGCACTCAGTTTAATAATGCTTTGCGTGAGAACTATTTCTTACGAGGTGTTACCAACCCACCTACTTTATCACTGCTTTTTCCAACGAAGTAAAGTTGATTACTTACTTTTTAATTGACTGGGATAGTATGTTAACAGCTATTTTTGTCACTTTTTATTCGTTTACTAATTAAAAAGGCTATTTTTTTTTATTTTCTTAAGTTCATTTAAGAAAAACTTTTTTGTATAATTACATTTATCTACCACAGCATTTCCCTATCTTTATCAGCATTTTTACATTAATTTTTCCTTCGGAAATTTGCCTACCGACATACCATATCCTGTTTTGATACTAATACTTCATTGGATATTACACAGCGAAACTGAATTATACCTGTTCGAGAAAATTACTTATTTTATGGCAAACAATTTACTAGATGCCAACTAGAAATCGTCTGTTTTGATTAACATTAAGGTATATTTCATTTTACTGTCGTCGCTCGTATCAGCAAAGGTACGTAGTTTATACCCGCTATAGAAGTACATATTTCCACCGTTAGATGTCGGCTACTTTGTTCGAAAACCACTTTTTTTTTCTGGCGAGCCTCCAAATGTCGCTACGCAGGCATGAGCTTCACAATTATGTAAGCCTTCCCGCATGCACGTTATATGTAGTCTATTTGCAGTTTCTTCACACTTGTTTCGATCTAACCTTTGAATAATCACCCCATGGATAATGTGTTTTGTTGTCTCCTATATATTCCATGTACCACAAGCCTTTTATATTTCTGTTAACACAAAAGTACCTTATGTCATGTTAAACAGAACTTCTAGGTAAATTTTATCTAGTTTTATCTACAAATTATAATATTTAGCTTACAACTACTGTAGATAAAAATCAGCGGGAAGACAGGTGTGTTGGAAATTCGTAGTAAGAAAAAGATTTTGTACAAAATACTATTACACTGAGTGCGCACGAATTTGGTGTAATTTTCTATACTCGGTGAAGCTTTGTTTTGCACGGGGCGGAGGACTACTCTGGAATTTAGCAGGACTTCAGAAAAATTGAAAGTAGCCATGAATGGGTTATAGTAGCTAAGATGGTTGGAGAATTGTATGCGTCTCAGGGCAAGCCCTTAGGTTGGAATTACGATGTTTAAAAGGGGCGCTTGAACCGCTGCTCTAGCAGGGTTGTCTGTCTGGTGTACTGGCGTGTAGTGAGTTTTTTTTACACGGTAAGCAATATTTTACCCCCCCCCCCCTTTTTTTCCTGAGTGTTTTAGATAACATTTAGTTAAATGCCATTAAAATGCGTCACCTTTTAATTGTTTCGAGAAGAGAGGAAAGAAGTGCGTGCAATGTCACGATGAGACGACGAATAGTTAACGTATTTCTGCGGCTGGTACTTCCCAGAATTGGAGTGCGATCACGTCAGCCAAGTGTCAAAGACGCCGCGCGAAAAAAAAAAAAAAAATCAGAATGAGTCAACAACGCATACGAATGTGGGGCTGGCGAGCCGACGATGCGGGGAAATTTAAATGTTTTTTTTTTCCCACGGCAGTTTCATGACATCGCGTTCCTGCGAGATCGTTCCAGTCTGACTAACCGCACGCGCGCAGTAAAAAAAAAAAAAAAAAAAAATTCGCGTCAAAGGAGTTCCGACGACTCGGCTCATGGTGGGCTGATGAAACATCCCAAGGTCGTGGCATCACACACGCAGAACCCAGACACCCCGCGTCGATATAATGGGATCGCGGTCCTAGCGACTGGATCACATCCTTCCTCCCCTCTCTTCTCATTCCTCCCCTTCTTTCCCCTCCCGCATGTGACCTCCCACGCCATCATCGACGCAGATCTCTCGCCCACCCGCCAGCGACCAGACGTAAAATTGAATTTCCCGCCCCCCTCCCTCTACACAATTTCCCCTCTCGTCAGGGCATTGACGGCTTTGCTTTATACCGGGAAGCTAAACCGATGAAGCTCTTGAATATAAGTGCCGTACTGTTACAAAAATTAATTACACACTCTCTTTATAATAATTTGTAAATCTAACCAATCTAGCTGTGATTTGTAGAAGTTATATTTTGCAATTTATTGCGTGGTTTCTCGGGTATAAAAAAATAAGACTAAATGCTTTTTTATTGTTTTGGAATACGAAACCGGCCAGTTCGGACACGGGCTGAGATACGTAGATAACTGTTACTTCACAGTTTTTATCTATTTTTGCTCTTACAGTACATAGTTTCACAACAGCCATTTCTAGTGTAACTGTTTCAAAAGTATGAATATTTTTGTGAGCGCTCGCAATCTGAATTGCTATTGATTTAAAATCGTTCCATGATTCGCGCCAGCGTACACTGTAAGAGATCATTTTAAATCTACACGTACAAATTTTTGGTAATCTTAAATTTCGTATGTGTAGTTAGTAAAAACAACTACAGTTTATGGTATTTTACACAATTATTCGTTAAGTGTACATGAATATATTGCTTAGTTAACATAAAGATTGCGTTAATTTACACAATTTGAAGAATGTGTAAAAATGCATTCACTACCTGTATTAAAACGTTAAATTGTCTATTTTCACTACCACTTGGTCGTTTGTAAACACTCACTGTCAGTGTAGTTGCTTATATTACATTGGGTAATTTTAGTGGCATTGTGTGTGTAAACTTGCATTACATTCTGGAATATCTGTGAACGTATATTTACTCATACAAAGATCGGCAATTTTTCATTTTTATGTGTAATGTGCTAAAGCGAGTGCAGTATTTATAATTTTACACTAATGTTCCACGAAATTCAAATACAGCTTCAAGTATTTGTTTAAAACATACGATCTATTGGCGGTGAATCGAACTACTTCCAACTCCATTTGTTACTTAACACTTTTTATTCGATGTGAAAATATGGAACTCGATTTCCTACATCGTTACCAACTTTACGGGTGCATGTCTCTCAGTGCGATCGTTAAAGTATATGAAGACAGGGGCAGTGACTTTTTTCCGAAGTTGATTTCAAAAGTTCTCACTTGATCGTGAACAGCCTTTAGCAGTGTTTCACATCACTGCTGGTCAGTGGTATCGAAAAGTGAACGAAGCTTGTTTCATGAAGTATACTGATCGCGCCCGAGCCACACAAACTTGAGAACACAGAACTCCGAGCTGCTTAACTGGTAACTCCAGTAGCACACGCCGGCAAAATGGCGGATACTGGAAACAGCACGTCAGAATGCCCTTCGCCAATCAGCGTCTGGTATGTAGCTCACTTGCCAGTGGGCAGCTCAGCCTATACGGAATCTTTCTCAACACGCAGTAGCCAATCATGGGTACACTTACATCAAAGATACCGCCACTCCATTTCATTATGGAGTGGAGTGGGGAGATTTGGGCGTCTGTTAAGGCTATAATCACTCATTTCTACAACTTTTGCGAGAGTTAATTATTTGTACCCAAACGGGAGACGATTTTGTAAAATCCTCTTACAATTTTATTACAAATTGATTTTATTACGTAGTCTAATTTTCAACAAAAAACTGTATAATTTTAACAAATTATTAAATGAACAGCATTGTCGTTGATTAATTTATTGGATAAAAGTAAACACTTTTTGTGTTGTAAAAATTAGAGTACGTAATAAAAACAATTTGTAACAAAATTGTAAGAGGATATTACAATACCAGCTCTTGTTTGGGTACAAAAAATTAATCCTCGCAAAAGCTGTAGAAATGAAGGATCGTGGCCTTAACACCGAGGTCTTGAGAGCCGACTTTGGGTGAAGCGAGGTTGAGTATGGAGCAGCGGCGGAATGAAAAGGCGGGGGAAACGGGAGATTGCGGAGAAAACACTTCGACCAGCGGCATGATATCCAAATGCGAAAATCCTTGAACAATCCCGCCGGGAATCGAACCCGGTTCGCCTAGCTGAGAGATGAGTAGTCACAACTAGTGCTGCCACTTAAAGATTTATAAAAAAAAAAAAACCTCAGATTGCCTACTGAAAATAAACCATATCTAAAAAAATATCACAAATTATCTGAAAAACTCAATTAAAATATTATATCACACATATTTCGGAAACACGTTTCAATTTTCCAAGACTAACTTTACTTAAAAAAAAAAAAAAAGTTTTATTGTCAGTAAAGGCGTAAAGAGAAAACCTATCATCACAGTATAAAATTTTGGTGATGCCATTTCTTTTCAGCTCGCGGTGAACTTAATTCACTCATAATTAATTTCGCAAAAATATCTACACCAACTTCATGACAACTTCTACCACAGAAATTTACAACTTGCAATCAAAATGCACAAACATAAAAGGAGGGAAAATAAAAACCATAACAAATGAAAATAAAAATGTACTAAAGACTAGATAACACTTCACGAAGACTGTAAGTAAACGAAAATAATTTGCATTCAAAACCTACAGCTACTGATGTTGCCAACGTGCTAATAATGTAAATGACGCAAAGAACTAATCGAAACACTAAACTAAAACCACAATACAATAACCTGTATTTTTATTTATTACGTACTGTATATTATTACTTTTTGTAAAGTTTTTAAAATAAATTTGTATGGTGTATGTGAACAGCAGTTCAATATTTAAAATTTTTGTAAAAACCCAGACATGTTCGGATTGTGATTTTAAAAATCCAGAAACCCAGGGGACTATTAAAAACCCCAGATCTGGAGGGCAAAACCCGTGAGTGGCAGCCCTTGTCACAAATACCAGCAAATGATGACGTCATGGAAAGAGGAGCAGCCAATCAGATCTCATCGGCAACCACCACATCAGCACAGCCAGTAGAGACCTATATAATTAGGGCCACCTGTTTTTCGCAGAAAGGATTACACCGAGGCTACTAGACTTCAGTGTGCTCTGTGCACACTTGCAGCCTTCCTTTGGCTATTATTGGCCGCTTTTCTTTGTGTGGAAGGGAGTCTGTTACGTGAGTGAGCCAATCAGAACTAAGTTTCTCCGATACTGACCGTCCGTGATTCGCGGGCACACAGATAAAACGCGTAACAATTCAAATGATCCAACCGCGAAAGTGGTTCTGAACAAAAGTGTTTTGGAACACAACTTGTCCTTAAATCTTTTCGCGAAAAACAGGTGCCCTTACCTATAATAGTGAAAGAGGATTGAGGAAAGTATAGGCTGTTCACGGTAAAACGAGCACTTTTAAAAGCCGTGCTGAAGATCTACTTATAAGCACGTCTTGTATTCTTCCGTCTTATGTAAAATTAACATTGCCATGCACCTCATCACTTTATTCATACGTTGGTCAGGTGACAATTTGAAAATAATAGAAAAGTAAATTGTTACAAATTTGGTAATTTTTCATACTTCGATCTGTTTAAAAAAATAAATAAATAAAACTGAAAGCGAAAGCTATAATTTACGTCATTACAAATGGTTACTCTACACTTACTAATCGACCTAAAGATTTGGAACTGTTTTCCCTCCCCCGTTACCAACTTTACTGGGCGTATGTTACTTAGTGCGCCCATTAAAATATATGCAGGTAAAAGCTGTTCACGGTAAAATTGTCACTTTTGAAAGCCCTGCTTATGATGTACTTGTAGGCACATTGTGTATTTTTCCGCCTTATGTAAAATTAACACTGCCATGGGCCTCATCACTTTATTCATGCGTCGATCAAGCGAAACTTTGAATTTATTAAAAAAGTAAATATTTCAACGATCTGCTCTTTTTACACTTCGATACATCAAAAAAAAGTACAAAGCGAAAGAAATAATTTAAGTTGTTACAAATGTTTACGTAGCACTTTTAATTCGAGGTTAATATATGGAACTATTTTCCATCCATTGTTACCAACTTTACTGGGCGCATGTCACCAAGTGCAACCGTTATAATAAATGCAGGTAAGGGCAGTGCCTTTATAATAAGGTTGATTTCAAAAGTGGTCTCTTTATCGTGAACAGCCTTTAGTTAGATTAGTTTTCTTCTTATTGACCCGTTTAGTCGCCGTGGTCACGATTGTTGGAGATATGTATGGCCGGCGTTGTGCACAAAATAGACCAAAGATTAGGTAGAGCTATCATGGTGGCTGTATGTGCTCGGTGTGTTGGGCGTCTTCCTTGCGAGAATTCCGATTGGCGAGATTTTCTGCAACTAGTCTGATCGCCAAGCCATTATACCTGGAAATGTCGGGGGCAAAGATTTTTTGACTGATTCTGACGCAGATTTTTCCTCTTATTACGAATCTGCTGGGTGCCACTCTGTCACTCTTGGGCAATCGCCACCATATTGAAAAAATGGCGGCTGAAAACAGTTCTTTTCGTAATATTTCATTAACCGTTGGTCGTACACAAATTTTTGTAATTAGATGAAATAAAGATCGTAATTTTCTACACAAGAAAAATACCTGGCATATTTTCGATAACTTTAACGGCCTTATCACAATGTGAGAAATTAATGTTACGATATAACAATTTTTTTTTTCTCTCTTATTCGACTCGAACACCTAAAATAATATACCGTGCTATTAAGTAATCTCGTTTTAACACCACCTCTTCTAAATTATATTTAGAATAAAGTTTACCGAATTACAGTTTTAACGTTGTTCGTTATGTTAGATATTACATTAGATGGTTTGGCGACCAGACTATTATGAGTGGTCAGTGCTGAAAACTCCAAGAAACCAACCCGTTATTGACTGTATTTGGAAAGCACGCTTGAAACATGTACCACCGCGCCCCATAATATTCCATAATTGTAGCACGTGAACCGGTTAACTAATTCGGGACCGAAGGAGTTTAAATTACATTAATTACAATGGCGGATACTGTATTTTTTCATTGTTCTTAAGTAAGGACAAGCTTAATGATAATATATTTACAGTGACGTCGGAAAAAAAAAGGGGGGGGGTGGCAAGAATGGATCCCCCTCCCCCGTAACACTATGTGACACCAAAGTCTTCAAGTCTTGACATCCAGTAATGTTGGTAACGAATGATGGAATGAAGTTCCATATCTTAACGTCGAATAAAAAATGTTAGGTAACAATTTGTAATAAAAATTATTTCTTTCGCTTTCTGTTTTTAATGCACCGAAATGTAAAAATAAGCGGATATGTAAAATATTTACTTTTTTAATAATTCCAGTTTCACTTCACCGACGCATGTACAAAGTGATGAGGCCCATGGCAATGCTAATTTTACATAAGGCGGAAGACTATACAAGATGTACACAAGTAGATATTATGTAGGGCTTTCAAAAGTACTCATTTAACCGTGAACGACCTACAGTAGTGTTTATACTGGTATAAGTATTTTTTTGTCAAACTACGTGAATAGGAGGCAATGTGTGTGTGCATATGTGTAAATACAGCCATAATTAGTTTCAAAACCAAATTTTGGGAGGGGCGCATTTTACATTACCAGGCACGCTAAATTCTCTCCGAAATTCTGCTCCCCCCTCCCTGATGAACCCGTCATAACTGAAAACGATTCCGACGCCACTGAATTCATATATATTTGTAACAGTTTTATAGTCGCAGGCGATTGATGTCCGCGATAATTGGGCGGAGGGATACATACACAGTGGACAGGAAGACGAAACTTAACGCGACCATTAAGAGCGGCCACATAATTCGCCGACATCACATAATTACGGTACGCGCGCCGAAGTTACGGCACGATCGGAGCAACAGCTGTTCTGCTTATCCCCCCCACCAACCGTTTTCCCGTTCGACCGTGGCGACGAGGTTACAGAATCGGAAGGGAGGGAATGGAATGTAGGGGAGGCTAGCTCGGGGGCACGGCGCGAACCCGGGCCAATCAGAGCGCGCGCCTCAGTTGACCTGATGTTGGTCACGTAGACAGCGGGAGCGTGAAGCCTCCCCGCGGGCAGAGAGAAAAAAAAAACCAGTTCGGCAGTGACTCATCCTATTATTTGGAAAAGGCCGTCTTCCAGGAACCATCCTTTCTCCAGTTTTTCCTCGGGGGCGAGCTAGATAGCAAACGTGGAGAAATATTCAATTAACTGTCCCATTTGTGGCGGATACCTACGCCTTTGTGGTTTGCGCTAACTAGACTGGAATGTTATAGAAAAACCCTACATTAAATCTAATAGCCCCTTGATAATTACGATTATAGGCTGTACACGGTAAAATGAGCACTTTTGAAAGCCCTGCTTAGGATCTACTTGTACACGCGTTGTGTATTCTTCCGCCTTATGCAAATTTAACATTGCCATGGCCCTCATCACTTTATCCATGCGTTGGTCAAATGAAACTGTGAAATTATTAGAAAAAGTAAATACTTAACAAATCTTATAATTTTTGCACTTCGATGCATTAAAAAATACAGAAAGCGAAAGAAATCATTTTTAATTATTACAAATGGTTAACTAACACTTTTTATTCGCCGTTAAGAGTAACTAATTCCCATCCATCGTTACCAACTTTACTGGGGAAATGTCACTCAGTGCGACCATTGAAATATACCCATACACAGGCAGTAACTTTTTTCTAAGGTTCATTTCGGAAGTGCTCACTTTATCGTGAACAGCCTTTGGTAACGTAAAAGCACATTTCCCGTAATTGGTCGTATACTAGCGTAATCGCTGTTATAATCTATTCGAAGTTTCTTCGCACTTTTTAAATCAAACCTTTAAAAAAAACACTACATGAATGAAGTGCTTGGTTGTTTCTTAAGTATGCAGTGTATCACAAGTTTTAATGTAGAAGTGGCTTATTTTTTGTTTAATTGAACTTTTGCTTCAATTATATCTATGAATTATAATATTTCGTTTATAGTTTTAATATGAATGAAAACAGGAGAAAATAATTGTGAAGTAATGCGTAGTAATAAATAGTTCTAATGCAAAATGATACTACACTGATTGCACACGAAATGATTCGCTGTCCCATTGGTGTAATTCTCTAGACTTTGTTCAGATGAGGCGGACAAATATCTTGGAATTAGAACTTTAACAGGACTACAGAAATGTGTGAAGTATCCTGTGAATTGCCTATAACTGGTATAAATTCGTGCTATAACGAAGTCAATTTATTTCGTGAAGCCCTTTCGAGTTGCCTGCTTTTTGTATGTCTCTGTACTTATAAATTATTGTTTCTTGTATATGACCGTTTACCAAATATCCATCGTGAGTTCTGAGGCCTGGGATTTGACAGCTGCAACACCTTTCGAAATTCCAGGAAATACTTTATGTATGATGTTTGAAATAATTAAATTTGGTTTTTTTAAATTTATTCACATGGCTATTATTTACAGCATTAATCCGTCTATCTCCTTTTCACTCTTTTAATTTTTCAGTGAGTGGAATATTTAATGTCGATCTCAACTCTAATAAAAATTCTTCTCAGTGTCGCTGCTTGCTTATAGTGAATTAGCTCACACTCGTCACTAGCACATGTTCATTCTGTCTGCTGCCATCATTTTAAATGTCTTTCACTTACGCATCCAGTCCAATAGTCCAGCTTGCCAGTCGCACCCTTCAATGCTCTGATGCTCGCAGTCGCAGATTTTCTTCACGCTAATCACTTCCGGCGCCACTCTCTACTCTTCTGGCTCGTCGTTTATCGCTCAACGTCACACAATCACCCAGACTCCCGACTCTCATAAAACTCAGCAGCCAAGATTTGGTAATATTCCCTGCACCTCGAATCACGCTGCGTGAGGCGAGGGCGATCAAAACCAGAACATCCTTCGGAGGAGTATGTAACTGCGCGTTCGAGGTCAAGAAGCGAGGGGGCGATACGGGCGACACTCACATGCACGCCTTGCGCCTCATCGCTCCTACGCGCAAGGCGTGCAGTGTTTCCGTCCTAACGCTTTACTGTGTAAACTAGATCTTTAACTGTGCGGTTTTATTACACACGATGAAAGTACACAGATCAAAGTACCTGTGTATAATCGTACTTTTCACTTCCCGGTTCAAGAAACGTCATAAGCAAGCTTTAAAGATGCGGTATTTGACCACTTTCGCGAATTTTTTCTCCATTAATACACTTAATATGATAAAAGCAAAAAGATAGTGACATAGACAATAATACTATTGGCAAAACTTCGTATTTCCAGAACATCTATTTACCGAGACACGCGTCTAAGAGTAAACAGCGATTTCACAGAAAACGTTTCAGTACATAGGACCCTTCAGTTAGACGCAGAAATTCAGTCTGCTGAAGGTCAAGAAGGTGCGAGCCGTAAAAGTTTCATCGTGGCACCACGCGCAGCAACAAGCCGGGGTAAGCTGGCCTTAGTCTACGTCGTCCTCTGTCGGGTTAAAAGCGTGACGTTCACACATTCTCGCTCTCGCAAGCAGCGAGCGCCTAACAACTCAACCCTCCCTCAATTAGTAAATGCGGGTTGCCACCCTAAATTTGCATGAAACTTCGTAACAGTAACCTGCAAACGATATGTTATAACGAATTACAAATCAGCACGTCAAAAATAATACAAAAAAAATTTGCCTTGTTGGAACGCTTTCGGGAACCATTTTCGAGAAATCCGTGCGGAAATTTCAAACAGAGGGTGAGTGGCTTGATATGCCAGTGGTACATAAGTTTCCGTCTAATATTTTTGTAAGGGACAATCTGCAAGAGTTGTTCCCTGTTGTTCATACACATTCTGTATATTTGTAGTGACTACTGACTGCTCCTAGGTTGAAACTCATACTTCCGTTTCACGCACACTAAGCCTTTTTGTAAACAAATTTCTGTAACTAACTAATTAACTATTGTCAAATTCACCACACAGTTTTCTTTTACATTCTGCCGTGAAATTACCTATAGGTTATTCACGGTAAAGTGAGCACTTTTGAAAGCCCTCTCATTTTGAATAATAGTCAATAAATATATTTTGTTTCAGCCTTAAACTTTGATTTCCGAGTGCGGTGGAATATACACATGTCTTTATTACATACATGGCAAAATTAATTTAATAATGCGTGTAAAAGAATAAAAACTTGCTAGAAGAAAAAAGTAACTAGGGCTTCAAAAATTGATCAGTTTACCGTGAACAGCCTATAGTTATATTTCCTTGCGGGATTTGTGTTTTTCTGTGTATTCATCTGTGTTCAACATGGTTTCCAAAAATAATTCGATAAGCCGTTCCTTTCAGACCCTATATTACGGCGTTAGAATCCACTGTAAGACATGTATTTTTTTTATTGAAGTTTGTATCGGCCATCCCGTATAAAATACTGGAAGTTGCGAGCCCAATAATAATTGAAACTGAACATAACAAAGTCCTAATATAATCCATTCTTGTTTACTTCACACTTTTCTGGAGCCCTGCTAAAGTTATACTTCCAAGATATTCCTCCGCTTTATATGCAAACTAGGCTTAACTAAGTATAGAAAAATACACCAAAGGACAACGCACCAAATTCGTGCGCACTCAGATGTAATTATATTTTACATGAGAACTATTTCTTACAAGGCACTACCAACACACATGTTTTCTCACTGTATTTATTCATACTTATTACAAATGAATTATTAAAATTTATAAATAAAATACAGGTAAAACTTCAATGTAACGACAAATAAGATACTTTCATGTTAACAGACACAAAAATGCTCGCTATAAATGGCATATTTAGGAAATAACTAAACACGTCATACATGGGATGATTTTCGAAAGGTTTGATTTAAAAAATGTGAAGAAACCGCAATTAGAATATACCCCTATCACACTAACAGGAAAATGGGAAATGTTGTTCAATGCTTTGAAGCAGAAACAACGAAACTTAAAATTTGTATTCTGTTTGTTTAATGCACACAAGATAAGTAAATTCTACATTATTAACTTATTTAATTTTCAGACGATTTTACAACCACGCTTCACCGGAACACGAATACAGTGAGGCCATGGCAATGTTAATTTTACATTTGGTAGACCTGACAGAGAGCCAGATCCTGAGCACAGGCTACAAGATGAGGTAAACTGATTGTCATCTGCGGATGTACTCAACGCTGACCTGCTCCCACCAACACAACTGTCAAAATCACATGGTCAACAGTGATGAACGTGTTTGTTTACATATTAATTTTCGAAATACAACCACTTTCATGTGAATAAAAAACTTTCACGATTTCAAATTTAATCTAATTGTGCTAAAAATGAAGTATACAGCACTTGTTTACATATATACAACTTTCCAGTTCCATGTTGGGACGCTAAATGGCTAACGCGCACCTTAGGCAGTGTCAGAATTCAGGTATGTACTTGTGTACATGCATCATTGCACACTTTATTACCCTTGGCACCATACTTGATGAATTCAGACATGCAGTCCTGTTGGCTTCGGCAACATCCATTAGCCAGCTGATCACTTTTAATGAATGTGTAATCCTACAAATAACTAGATAATTGCAGAACGTTATAGGGTTAAATAAAGGATTAAATAGTATTTCAATTTGATTTACATAACGTTTATTGTCTTGCTGATTGTACGCGAGTTTGCACCTTTGATAGCTTGTTTTACTGTAGCTTTTGTAGGTTATGAACATTGGCCTTATGCGAATTCCTCTGAAAGTTACATTTTGGTGCAGAGCTTTTATTTCTATGTGTATTTGTTTAAGGGTTATGAATTTTCCAAAAACTTGTATAATACACAAACTACTGCATTTAGAAGTGTACCAAGGCGAACACCCGAAAAATACCTCACATAGATCAGTGAAACTTGTTTCACAAACTGTATATATACGTAGAGAAAAAATGTTATGCAAAACTAAAATCGTTAAAAATATTATAATAATTACGTATTTTTTTTAAGCAACTGAACGGTATTTAAAACCTAAAGAAAACATATATAAATTTTGCTATTTTTGTGCTGTGAACTGAAGTAGTTTTGGTAGAGCTACAGCAATTTTTGCATTTGGACGCGTTATTTTATGTATTTGGGAAAATACAGTTCTTCCTTCTTGTAAAAAAAATTTTTCAACCAGATTAATGGAAGTACCTATATATTTTGTAATCTTTTCAGTGTTTGCTTTTTATAAAAACTGTATAAAAAAGTTTGTGAATATTTTTCTGAGTTTGAGTTTTGCATAACATTTCATATTTATGTATTTCCATTTTGTGCAACACCTTTCAGTCATGCATGTCAAGTATTTTTTATTTTCGCTCGCCTCAGTTTAACGTGAAAACAAGTAATTTGTCTATTATACGCATTTTTGGGAAAATTCACAGCCCCTAAACAAATAAAGATTATGATAATAATAAAAACTCTGCCCCAAAATGCAAATTTTAAAAGGACGAATTGATAACAAAATACTCGAATAGATGCAATCAATACTACAGGGACGGAAGGTCCTTATTCTAAAGGTATGTAGGGCACTATGTTCTTGGTTGCTACAGTACATTTAATTTTGCATACAATTTTGACGTATTTTTTAAATGAGTAAAAGACAGTAAAAAGTTAGGCGTTCTTTTAGAAATATGGTATTCTATTAAATGCAATAAATTACTTCTTATTCTTATTTTCTCCTTTAATTCTATTGACAGAAAACCTTACGTACACGACACCAAATAAAGTATCGTCGTTTCCTACACGTCAAAAATGTTTCCTACACGATAGGTACGCAATGATCATAAACTACTTCGTATAAATTCTTGTTCCATTTTGATTGCTACACGTTCATTACGTACATGTTTGTCATCGAAGACCGATGACTAGGGACCTGCAAAATTCGCGTTATTTGCTGGAAGCACGTTGTAATTCATAGTCCTATACGTATCTTGGTCGGCGCCATTTATTAATTAGCTGTTGTAGCAGTGAGGACACATTTACATTTCTGGTAGGGCGTGATTGGACCAGCCTCTCGTTAGTGATTTCACATTGGCTGAAAGCCGTCCAGGGTGTGCCCGGACAAACTATAGTCCAATGACAAACGCAATATAAAAGCACAAGTGTTTGCATTCTAGTCTGTCTCCAAATAATAACGCGAATTTTGCACGTCTCTACCGATTACCTTTATTGTAGAATGGGCCGAAGGTAGTGGTTATGTTATTAACCATCAGAGCTCATGCGTTCATGAGCAATGAGCTGTCAGAATTCCCCCTCCCCTCTTTTATCACCCACACTATAAAAGCAATGTTTAATTTAGCTGAGTGTGTATACTGAAGTGGATTAGATAAATCTACCATTAAATAACGATGATACTTCCCTATCTGTTTTGTAAGGGGCTTTCCTACATTCGGTTTTTCTTGACACCTTAGTGACACTTCAGCCAGGCCCACCGAGCCTGAAATATTGTAAAAGTGGAGCGTTTTCACCCTGAAACTGAACTGCGAATAGAAATCTTTCCAAGCTGTAAGCATACGCAGCACTCTTGCATGCTCAGAGTATTTCAACACTATGCAATATCATATAAGACAATAGGTAATATTTTAATTACAAATTTGGGGCCTAACAATGTGCAAAATTCTGCCTATATATGTGTGTGTCCATATATATATATATATATATATATATATATATATATATATATATATATATATATATATATATATATATATATATATATATATATTACTGGCTGCTCCGAATAGTCAACCAATGGCTGAATGGGTCAGTGGCAATTTTACTATCTGCTGACACCTTGGAACACCCTGGTGTGGACAATGAAGCAGCTGCTATACCTTGAGAAGGTGTATGGGTACTTCAAATGACACAGCATGGGTGGCGAAGTTACGTTATACTCTCTTACCGAGCTACACATTTTTATAGGGCTATACGCAATGCTAAGAGGAACTGTTGTGTAACAGTTATTGGCCGTATACACGCACACGCACACACGCCGTTCTCGCCTCACTACTCCGAGAGTCGTTTCCCGCCACTGAAACGGGTTTTAGATATAGACCTTCGTGTTCGGCGGGTACAGCGTCGTAGCTGACGTCAAACAGCGGGCTATGTGAAACCCTTGCTTGGTTTCTGTCAGGCACGTCGGTGTAAAGCGAGCTCCCCACTGGTGCGGCGCGTGTCCGCACGCACAAGGTGACGTCACGTGTTCGTGAGTCCCCCCCCCGAGACGACGTCCGCCTGCTCGCGAGCAGGCCTTGTCCTCTGCAGTTCAGTCTACGCATGACCCCCGCTTGCTCGCGATGGCCCGCTCGTGGTCGGGGTGAAGAGGGATTTCTGAATGCTGTTCACGACTTTTGAAATCAACTTTAGGAAAATGTCACTGCCCTTGCCTGCATTTATTTGAACGGGCACACGTGTGACATGCGCCCAGTAAAGTTGGTAACGAAGGATGGGAAGTAGTTCCATATCTTAACGTCGAATAAAAGGTGTTAGGTAACCGTTTGTTAATACTTAAATTATTTCTTCCCCTTCCTATCTTTTTTTAATTCATCGAAGTGTAAAAATGAGCAGATTTGTAAAATATTGACTTTTATAATAATATCTGTTTCACTTGACCGACGCATGAATAAAGTGATGGAGGCCCGTGGCAATCTTAATTTTACATAAGGCGGAAGAACACATGACGTGCATACAAGTAGATCTTAAGCAGGGCTTTCAAAGGTGCTTATTTTACCGTGAACAGCCTATACCAGTAGAGGCGCACAGAGGGCATTTCCACTGTGCTTGTCTCCCAGCCGAGCAGATACTGCAGTGCAGGCTTGGCTTGTATCCTAGTCAGTCGACATGGATCGGGAGGTAAAAGTGTGTGCCGGCGGTACAGCAGCTTATGTTGTTTAAGTATCTGAAACTTGACGTCATTGTCTACAAAGTGCCGAAAAATTAAAACTCCTGAAACATGTTCCATGTACTGTACATGTATATGTTGCATAAGATGGTTTGCCATTGTTGATTACAATTCAGCAGCCCTATCAAATATGTAGCACCAACTTTGAAAATCAAGTTAGTTTGTAACACTCAATATACGTTTTGCGAAAATGCATTCACACAAATAATCCGTATAAGATAAAACATTACTATTTCCTCCTAAGTTTTTTTAGGAGAACTAATTTTTATCTACAAAATTCCCTAAACTTGTACCAACACGCACGTAACTTCAAAATATTTACAATTTATTACTTAGTTGATGACAATTTATATCATCAAATGTGTTTAAGTAAAATTATATTTCTTATCTCGAGGCTATTTAACGCAAGCCTAGGAATCTGTATTTTTCCACAGCTGTTCGTGTAAAAAAAAAAAAAAAAAAAAAACTTTTCTGTGTTGATAACACTCTAAAGGCCATTTAACACAATGAAGTGTTTTATTAAATTCAGTCTGTTGAATTCAAATTATTGAATACTCATTCAGTTCAATTTATTGAATTCAATAGAATAGAATTCTTCAGAGTTTTGGAAAGCTTTTCACACATGCTGTTATATTCTATAAATATTAAAGTTAAAATTTATACTATTTTTTTCATACTTAAGTTTAAAAATACCTATATATCTTCAGAATTTTTTTTTTTTTAACCACTACAAACCATACACTACACGAAAATAACTTGTCGAAATCAATACAAATGATTTTTTTAACGTGATATATTTACTTTGTATGGAATAATTATTTGCAAATACTTTTGTTGCAATCCTCATTAAATACTGTATTATAGCACACATTATATTTATACTTTTTTTAATGATTCGGAGTGCTAGTTGAAAAATTTTATTCAAGAAAACACAGAATATAATATTAAATGAAAACGTTGGAGGAATTAGAGTTATTCAGTGGCTCAAAAAAACAAAATCGCCGTGATTATGACGTCCAAGTAACGTCATGAATGATTCAATAAATATAAGTAATTAAATAATTCGAAAGAAGATTTGAAGTGAACTTTGATCATGCATAAGGGCCTAACGATTGTTTAAGTTAACTACCAGGCAGTTTATGAAGTTGTTGAAAATGAGTGACTTACAATATCCCTGATTATCCTCGCCGAATTCGTTTGTTTGGGAAACAACAGCAAAAGGAGAAAAAAGTTTTGTCATGTTTTACAGAATGTTTTGGTAACCAGAAAGCGACGTGAGAAAAGTCTACAGCAGTGGCATGCAGACGTAGTGTACCATTGTCCGAGATAGCAGACGTAGTGTACCATTGTCCGAGATAGCAGACGTAGTGTACTATTGTCCGAGATAGCAGTACGGGCGCTGCGCGTCTCTTTCCACTCCAAACAAGGGTTTTTCCGTCGGCGTCTTTCATCTATACGCCCAGCTGTAGGCTCTTCACGGTAAAGTGAGCACTTTTTAAGGTCCTTGAGAATTTTTCCTTTCATCCAATTTCCGTATTCCTGCTGTTTTTTTATTTTTTATTTTTTATATATAATATAAACATTGTACTCTGACCAATCAACGCAGTGTATATATTTCACCACCATCAAAATTTAATGCCTGAGGTTGCAATAAGATATATTTATTAGCGGTTAATGCCTGTTCCAAGGGCCTTAAAAAGTGCTCACTCTATCGTGAACAACCTATACCTGGAGGATCGCCTCTAGACGGATCCCCCCCGCGCACGCTCGACGCACAGCAAATAAGGCTTTTCCACAGCCCGTTGTCCTGCAAGCATCCCATCCGTGACGTCAGGAGTGACGTCATGTTCGCCGAACACGAGTCAGTGGAATCGCCCCTTAATGGGGTAGTATCCACTCCATCTTAGATTTTTCTTATAAATCTTCGTAATGAAAATGTATGACCAGAAATAAGAAATCAAAGCTAGACATGACATGGAAGACTACTAAACGAATTTTTTTATTTTTTATTTATAGGGTTTCAAATATACCTGTATTTTCGCATGTGGGACTGATATTACTAAATAATTAGATAAAATTTGATTACGGTTATAGATGTGACACTAATCATGTAAGAAAAACAAGTTTAATTTAGATATAACTGTTAAAATGTTCCCTATGTCATGACTAGCTTGGTTTTTAAATATTGACTCCGAAAATTAAGATATTGAGGAAAACACGTAAATACAAGATAGCAAGAGTACTTCCCCCTTAAGTGGCAAAAAAAAGGGTGGGGGGTTTGTCTTGAGGTAATCCTCCTCGTCCGTACGGGGGATCAAAGAGGCCGACCAAGCATCCGGTGTCCGCAGTGGGGAGGGACGGACAGCGGAAACACCCGCCCGCACATCGTCTCGAAGTACACGCACGGTCACGTGACGTCACCTTGCTCGCACGACACGCGCCAGTGGGAAGGCCGCTAAAGGAACAGCTTTGTGGTAAGTTACGAAAATTTCGCGAGTAGGCTAGACTTTACAGTCATGTGTACGCTCGAGATGGCTGCCGTTCCCGAGAGAGTAGCCAGTGTTACCCCACACCTGGCAGTACGGCACTCGCTGATTGTTTCCTTATAAGTCTGCTATTGTGTTATTGGCTTAGAGTCGTCCAGGGCGTGTCTAATGAACTGTGGTCCAATTGCAAAGGTGACTTCAATGTACACGTGTTGGACGTCTATGTTGTCCTGAAATGAACTCGTGGAATTTTCCCATCGCTAGTGACAGGGCTTGGAAAGCTAGGAGTGTAGACGGGTGTTCAGAACTAGTTTCATTTACTCTTGCAGGTCCGGGTGGTTTCGGCGAACGTATTTCCGTTCCAAGGGGAAATTTTTTTTCCTAACCTACCCTAACTCTTAAGTGTTTGGCGTACGTCCGAGTTAGGGATGGGAACTAAGTGCGTCTCAGGACTATGACCCTTACGCCTACAAAGGGGGAGGGGAGGGGATCCATGCAAGGGGGCATGCATCGCGGCAGAGAGGGATCGGGCAGCCATGGCCGTATTTGGGGCCACGACTACCTCCCAGGTGTACCTATAGTAACTAAGAAGAGAAAGGGGAAAACTGGCATAGGCATTGCAAAAAAACCTTTCGACAGGGAATAATTTAAAATGGTTACATGCATTAATAGAAAATGCTACAGGACACATATAGGTATAGGATATTCACGGTAAAATGAGCACTTTTGAAAGCCCTGCTTAAGATCTATTTGTATACACGTTGTGTGTTTTTCGGCCCGCCTTATGTGAAATTAACATTGCCATGGGTCTCGTCACTTTATTCATGCGCCCGTAAAGTGAAACTGTGAAATTATTAGAAAAGTAAATGTTGTATAATCTGCTCATTTTTACACTTCAATAGATTAAAAAATACATAAAGCAAGAAAAATAATTTAAGTTAAGACAAATGGTCATCTGAAACTTTTTATTCGACGTTACTGTATGGAACTACTTCCCCTTCATTGTTACCAACTTTACTGGACTCATTTCACTCTGTGCGACCGTTTAAATATATGCAGTTAGAGGCAGTGACAATTTTCGACGGTTGATTTCAAAAGTGCTCACTTTATCGTGAGCAGCCTTTAGGAACGATGCTCTTTATTAGTGGGAAGAGAAATACTGGTAGAGAGGGGGTGGGATCTTATTTTCCCACTGATGGTAGGCGCTCGCTGTTCCTCGGGGTATCGACCCGGGCAGCCGCTGCGGCAGCCACCAAAGGGAGACCGCCGCGCCTCTTGCATCATCGCCGATGGACGCACGAGGGTCTCTGGACCGCGCACACCAACTCTTCTTTCATTCGCTTCCAGGAAATCTCGCGATCCTCCGCGCCAGCCCAGCCGAGGAAAATTTTCCCTCTGTCGTCGGCGAGGAGGGAAAAAGGGGGGGTGGGGGGATAAACGGACCTCACACGTGGAACCAGATGGCCGATCCTACGTCATCACCGGAAGACGGACAGACGGCAGAACCACGTGATGGCTGCCGGGGCAGGCGCGAGTGGCGTGATCTGCTAGACAAATGATCTCGGCTCCTCTTCTCCCTCCCTCCCTTTTCGCCTTTCTCGGCTAGACACGATTAAGGAAATGGATATCGTCAAGGTGGCCGCCTGGTTGAGTAAATTTGCACGTCTGATGCCTGAAAGCGTGGGAGCGCTAGGGGCGACCGAGGCATGCACATCAACACTCTCCATCGCCTCTACGCGCAAAGCACTGAACTCGGGTGCAGTCTTGCCGTCGATAACGCGCCTCTACGAGACTTTCAGCGGAGACCCTGGCATTTTATGACATAATAATAAAAACAAAAGTTTGATGCACATCCCTGTTCCTTTTCTAATGTTTTGTGCCGGAATGTTCGTATTGGCTATTCACGATAACGTGAGCACTTTTTAAGGCCTCTGCAGCTGGCAATAACCGATAATAAATATATCTTATTGCAGCATCAGGCATTCAATTTTGATGGTGGTGAAATGTATACGCAGTGTTTATTGGTCATATTGCAATGTTTATATTAAAAAGCAGCAGGAAGATGGAAATTGGATGAAAGGAAAAATTTATAAGGTCCCTAAAAAGTGCTCACTTTATCGTGAACAGCCTATACCTAAAAATTACTGTTGTGAAAACACTCGTTTGAACCATTTTCACTATATTTGAAATATGCTTTAGAGAGAAATGAAGGAACAGAAAAACGTATAAAGACGCGTAACGTTTCTTAAAAGCTATTCGTAAGCAGACCTCACTCAGACACGTTGGACGGTTTTATAACAAAACGTTTTCTGCTGGAGCTCTGCACACCGTTCGGCTGACGTCAGCGCGTGAACTGAGTTGCAGATGAGAATGAAATCCACGTTTTCCCAAGAAACTGCATACCAAGACGTCGCACACATTAGTAACGTTATTCAAAGCTTTCTGAAATAGCTAACAATTACTTTATTCAAAGCTTTCTGAAATAGCTAACAATTACTTTATTCAAAGCTTTCTGAAATAGCTAACAATTACTTTATTCAAAGCTTTCTGAAATAGCTAACAATTACTTTGTTCAAAGCGCTGTAGTTCAGAATATACGTGTCTGATACATGCGAAAATACCCAAGGGCCTTGCACTGAAGGTTGCTCATGACTTTTCGACCAAATAAAATTATAGGATCGTGCCCTTGAAGTGCCATAGAAATATGAAGCACGACGAGAACACAGCACATCACTATTTTTGTTCGTATTTATTATATATGAATATTATAATTCATAAACAAAATATAAGTGAGACTTCAGTTTAAAGGAAAATAACATACTTTTATGTTAACAGAGGGTATAAAACTGTTGTGATACGTGGCGCATTTACGAAATAACAAAACACGTCATACATGGGGGATTGGTCAGATGTTTGATTCAAAAAGTGTGAAGTACCTAACCGCGTATAAAGACTATAGAATTTTTAACGTGTGCATAACCGGCAATCTCCCAGTAAAGTTTCTAATGACCGGTGAAAAATAGTTCCGTTCGCAAGAACACTAAAGTGATTTCTTTTGCTTTCTTTGCTTTATTTCGCTACATATGAGTGTGAGAATGAGCAGACTTGCAAAATATTTACTCATCTAATAATTTTACAATTTCACTTGTTCGACGCATGAACACAGTGATAAGACCCACGCAAAGTTAATCTTGCATATGGCGGAATAATACACAATTGGTGTACAAATAGATTATAAGCATGGCTTTCGAAAGTACCATTTCACCGTGAACCACGGTCTATTGTTAGGGACATGCAAAATTCGCTTTATTATTTGGAACCAGGCTTTACAGCTGTGAAGCCACGCCCTTTATGACTGAACTGCATGTGATTGGAGCACACAGTTGTGAAGCGTTCATTTATAGCCACAAAGTTACACAGGAACGTGTCAAATAAAGTATGGTCTATTGACAAACATGTTGCAAAGGTAGGCTACAAGTGTTTGAAGTTTAACTTGTCCTCAAATAATAACAGTGGCTTTTTAAATGTTTCGTGCTTATGCGTATGTGTAGTGTGTGTGTGTGTGTGTGTGTGTGTGTGTGTGTGTGATTTTCGTATAAATAAATTAGAAATGTGGAAATCTGCTTTTGTGTTATGCTCGTTGGTATGGAAACTCGCATAATTTAAATTAAAAGTAGGATATTATTCTTTCTTCAAAAATTATTCCATCATATTTATATATGGCATAAAATAACATGTCAGCAAGCTGGCCGAGAAAATGGAGGCCTGCTTTAAAATGTAGAAAAATATACGCGCTTTTGAGTAAAGCATTTGCGCAGACAAGCACATCGTGCGACTATCATGACAAGTAGAAAATGGTAGTTTACTGTGTTTTTCTAACGTTGGTATCACCGCAGAATCTCATTTGCCAAACAAATCGATAAGTTCTTCTCCGAACACTGTAAAGTTGAGACTCGTTTCCTTGTACGTTGGTTGTAAAGAATGAGGCTCATACTTCCGTTTTTAAAAATGAAATTTTTCACCCTGGACTAAAGCTTTAAAAAATAACGAACATCTTCAAAATATGCTTCCAGATTTTAAGCCTACATTTCGATGGAAAGAAAGGCTTATGAGATCACTTTCCTGTCTCTTTGTGTGTGTATATGCGTGTGTGTGAGTATGTTGGTGTGTGTGCGTGGTATGTTTGTGCGTGTGTTAAGTATGCTGGTGTGTCTGTGTGTGTGTCCCCCTTTCAATTTTGATTGCGTGAACCGAATTTCACCAAACTTGGTACACATATAATGCTTAGTAAGGATACCCGACTTTCATAATTTTCAACCACGTCGTACACTCATTTTCAAAATGGCGGCCATGTTAAATTTGGGGTGATATGACATCTCCGAAACCATTTAACCGATTTAAACTAAATTGTGTATGCTTACAGAACATCAAGTAAGCATTAAAATTTGACGTGGATATAGTTTTTAGTCCGCTATTTTGAAAATAGCACCAAAATTTAAAAAATAAGAATTTTACATGATATCTCGAAAACTATTTAATCAATCCTCACCTAATATGGCAGGTAAGTAGAACTATGATAGGCCAATCAAATGGAATTAATTGATCATGCTTAGGTACTTATTTCAAAATGGCAGCCATATAGATTTTTTTAAGGTTTATTTGGTATATCTACCATACCATTAAACCAATTTCGACTAAAATTTGTATACTGAAAGTACATGTTACAAGCATTATATCTGCCAACTCATAACCATTTTCGTCGGCCATTTTGGAGGTTATGGCAATACGAATAAATTAAGTTATTATGTCATAGCTTGGTAAAATATTAACCGATTCCTACCAAATTTGGCAAACAAGTAGTACTGAGGCAGATGATGTAAAATTGCATGTTTTAAGTGTGCGTGTTAGTGTAGTCCGTTTCGCCCCCTCGGTTCCTGACCTTGGACGCGGGGTTCCCACGGGGGTCCATCCCACTACCAAGTGACTTTCTTCGTATTGTTGCACGCTCGCTGCTTTGCCCCGCTTCACGTCCCGCGAGAGCGACTGAAGGACAGACTAGTAACGTGACAAGTCCGCGGCGATTTTCACATGCGTGCCGCGACTCATGCCGCCGCGCGACGCCGTGATAAGCCTATCCCAACTCGCGCGCTCCAGACCTACAGCAGATCGAATTTCCGCAGTTATCTGAAAGAACGTTCTGGTTCATTGCCCTTGCCTCTCTCAACGAGATCCCGGGTGCCGAGAACCTTCCAGGTTGGATCGCCGAGGCTGTTTGAGCGGCGACGGGCCTCCGAGCCGAGAGCTTTGTGACCTTGATATTTGAGAGTTTGGAAGATCGTGCGACCTTATGTGACAAGTGCGCGAAGACAGTGAGCCAACAGAGCGTCGAGGGGTGGCGAAAGTGAGCAGCGGGAGTGAAGTCTGCGGACTGCGAGCATCGGTGCAGTGAAGAGTGAAACTGGTGGGCGGGACTACTGGGTGGAGTGTGGGACTATTGGACCGACCTTAGACTTCGAACAAATCAAGGACGCCAGGGATTGCGTCAAAAGACCGCAACACGACAGCGGCCGAAGACGTCGGAAGGAGGTTCCACGTCCGGACGTAGGGCAGCGAGGAGCTCGCTCGCTGCCTTGGGAGTGTCGCGCGTCGTGATCTGGACGAGCCAGATACAGCTTTCGGCCTCAAGATTCAGGTGGGGACTGTCCTTATTACCTGGAGTCAAGAAGGCGTAATTTTCCAGCCGATTTAACATAAAGTTGATATTATTTATTAGCGCCCCACGTTAATTAAAGTCACATAATTATTGAAATATTGTATGTAAGGCATTGTGTTACAACACGGATTAAATCAGTGTATTATACGACTTGCCTGACAAATATTAGCGTAGTAGCAACACCTCTAACTGTATGTATGGTGTATTGTGGAGCACAATAGAAACCATTACAACATGTAGGTAATGAGTGTGATTTAAATGACAACAACCAATATAGAGACATTGAGAAGGACTTTATTTAGACTTGAGACAGACATTAAATATTGGGCTGGCTGATTATAACAGGAGTAATAGTGGAGATAGATACTCTAGTTTCATGTTGTAAATAATACATGTCTGAATAAATTGAAAATCGTACTAAGTTGTTCTATTTTTATTAAGACTTCCATTCATCACGACCACGAATATGCCAATCTGGCGTCTTGTAACAGTAAGAGCAAACAATGTTTTATAAGGCATGTTTTATCGAGAATATAATTGATAAAAACAGCTAATTTCATTATAATTTTAGTAAAAGATAAGCAAGAAAATTAAGGCAGAAAAATTCAGTACAAAATCCGGACAGCATTACATTGTTTCTGCCATTGCCATAAAATAGTATCGCCCTACCGAAAAATCCCATTAAGATTTCTCACAGTACACAGTAGCCAATCAGACGCAATATCCGTTCCCAGAGCCTGGCGCAGCCAATCAGAAAATTGAGGGGCTTATGGCAAAAACAAGACAAGTCCAAAAATACAAAAAACTTACTTACTACATAACATTGTAGCTAGAATGATTACCATTCAACCAGCTAGTTGACATTCCCCAAAAACGCAACAAGTCACTTAGGATAAGGCAATGAAATACATGCCATTCTACAAAAACAGAACAAGTCCTTGCTCATTCTACAAGAACCAGACAAGTCCCAGCTCATTCTACAAGAACCAAACAAGTCCCAGCTCATTCTACAAACACAGAACAAGTCCATTTAATTCTGCAAAAACGGAAGACGTTCTACCTCCGTTAAGAACCGGACATGTTCAAACATTTGGCAATGCTGAAGCAAATATAGCATGAATGTTCGTCAATTGAGTAGAAAATATTACAGTCTCTATGCAGTTGTAATCAATATCGAAGAGATGCACCTATTGTTATCTGATTATCTTTGTGTTTAAACTGTTAATGTCTGTCGCGTTTTGTAAGTGCATTGTGAGTACTGAACAAGCAAAATGGACGCAGAAGGAAATAGTAATTGGCCTAAGAGGAAGAAAAGATTAGAAAGAAAGGAGCACATCGTTAACAAGCTGAAAGTTGCAGGCAAGGAGCACATCAACCATGGAGGTAAACATGTTGATCCAAGGACAACCAATCCTGATTGCAGGTTAGTAAAAGGTTTGTTAATTACGGTTTTCCCATTGAATATGGCAATACAATGTGCAACACAAATACTAACGAAATTATCCATAAGGAAAAACGCCATATACAAATAAATGCATTTCGATTGAAGAAACATGTTAGGCCCACGTAACTGGTTACAACTGCAGTTGTAAGTTTACATTATTAGGTAAAAAAAAAAAGTAGTGCATTATTATAAACATCTCAATTAACCTATTTGTATTCTGGTTTTCACTATTGTAAATAATAGGTGATTGTGACGGTTTTATTTATTAAAAGCTGTAACAAAGAGAAAATAACTAAATATATATTGTTCGTTTTATGTGTTGCATATGTAGCAGGTTTAATTGCTTTGATAAAATAAAAGAAGAGGAAAAAACTACTCCTGTTATCAGAGTTTAATGACTTAGAAAGCAGAAATGAACAGGATTCCTACCTTTCTGGTCTGATATCTGTCAGACACATCGCACGACGACGTTCACGGAAACCAGACGACCAGAAACGAAAGGATCATTCAGCAGCGTTCGTGTGTAAGGTCCGTATAAACGGTAAAGACTGTCCAGTGTGTCGTCAGGCTTTTATTAGTTCACATGGCATAACCAAAGGTAGGGTGTACAATATTCAGCAGAATTTGCTAACATCTGGGAAATCGCCAAAGGGTCAAAGAGGCAAGCAAGACAATAGATCCATGAAGTATCCCAGTGCTATTCATGACATAATAGTGCAGCACATACAGTCATTCCATGCACGTTCATAACATTATTCTTTGAGGGACAATCCAGGCCGGAATTACCTGCCAGAAAGCCTGACTATATAAAAAAATGCATGAGATGTTCCTGAATACATATCACGTTAATGTGCCTTACAAAGTATACTGGAGTATATTTACACAAGAGTCTGGATTGCCACCTTCAGACACATATTCCATTTGTGATACACTTGCTATAAAGATAAATCATCCGGAGCGTTCTATTGAAGAGAGCAAAAAGCTTGAAACAGAAAAAAGTCCATCTACTAAAAGCAGAAGCATTCAGAAAAAAAGAAAAAGATCTTTCGTAGACAAGCTCGGGCTGGTAACATTATGTGCTTAAGTTCTTATTACAAGCAGAACTTGTCATTGCCTCATTTGGAAACAAATGCAATTTTTTATAGCCTGCAACTTTGGCACAATGTGTTTGGTGTTCATGACTTAGGGAGTGACAGTGTTTCAATGTTCGCATATCATGAAGGAGATGGAAGGAAGGGCAGTAACGAGGTGACATCTATGCTGTTGACCTACGTCAACAACAATAACCAACCTTTGGATAACCTTGTTTTAATAAGCGATAGTTGCTGTGGACAAAACAATAATTAAACGATGGCAAATTTTCTTTTCACATTTGTTCACTGTTTCCATGTATTTAAAACTGTTACGTATTTATTTCCTGTGAGAGGCCGTAGTTATTTGCCTAATCGCCAGGACTTCTCACTTATTGACAAAAAGAACCTATGCAATGAATCTGTTGAACTACTAGAAGAGTGGGACCGTATCATTCAAGAAGCAAGGAAGAAACCGTCTCCATTTAGTGTCGTAAACATGCACTGCCCTGATTTTGTCAACATGAATGCTGCTACGGATGATTATTCTTTCAAATCATCTAAACCTCCCCTTAAAATAAAGTCAGCGCGTATGTTGTACATCACTGAAAAATGCTTTTATGTCAGAGTGCGAGACACATATCATGGACGATGGCAGACATGCACAATTCTGAAGAAACCTATGCCAGTTGTATTAGATTTACCATCGCTGTATGCAACACATCACCCAATTACACCAGTGAAGAAAAAGGATCTTCAACAGCTGATGCCATTTGTGAAACCCGAAAATATGAGATTCTGTGAAGATTTGATCTCTGGGATAACCAAAGAAGTTGCACGGGAGTCACCGAATGCCGCTATGGAAGTTTCGAGTGATGGTAACAGTAGTGGCTGTAACGAGTAGACAGAAGACAGTGTAGAATATGTAAACTTCTTAGCTTTAGTCTGTACTTCTTAGCTTTAGTCTGTTAAATACACGGCACCATTAAACTTCATGTTAAATTACATTAATCTGCAGCAGATTTCATTATTTTTATTCGCTAACACTACATACCCTACAGTTTTCCAACATAAATAGAACAAGTCCATTACATAATAATTCATAATGAGAGTTTGAATATAAATATAATATATCGCTCTGAAGCCACAATGAGATAAGAGTTCTACATGACTATTAATTTTTTTTTTTTTTTTTTTTTTTTTTTTTTCAAAATATTTGGTTTGATAATAAAAAAAGCCAGAATGTTTTTTTAAACTTTATTAATAATGTTCTTTGTGTGACATGTCTTGTTTTTGCCAGGAACCCCTCAATTGTTATTCGCACTTCAAAGGAACCGACCCACCATTGCGCCTCTGTGCACTTATCTACTCTGTGGCTACGATATAATTTGATTGCAAACGTCGTGGGGCCACAGTGGCGCAGCGGATAGAGCGCTTACCACCCCACCAAAAGCGAACAGGGCTCGATTCCCGGCGGGGTCCCTCCAGGATTTTCGCATGTGGGAATCGTGCAGGACGACGCAGCTGGTCGACGGGTTTTCTCGGAAATCCCCCGTTTCCCCCGCACTTGCATTCTGACGCTGCTCCTTACTCATCTCAATTCACCCTTATCGGCTATCAAGACCTCGATGTTAAGAGCCCCCCAAATATCTCTACTCCACTCTCCACTGCAAACGTGGATTTGCTATGACTGCAGTGTTTTCATCTTGCCACACACAGAAAAACACCCCCCCTTCCCCACAACAATAGCACAACTTCTTAAATCTCAAAAATTTATTTTAAAAATTTGAAAAAAAAATATTGGTTGCCAGAGATTAAATAAATATCAATTTAAAACGCTATTATTTATTATATGATTTCTTTTCGTTAATTGGTCTTTCTGAAATCTGACAGATACAAACATTCATGAGAGGGAGAATAAAGTCATTATTAGCTTATAGTGATACATAATGTGCTTGATCTACAATGCTGCCCATGGCATTTTGGCTAGGAAACCATAACCCCTTTAACCCTTTCACGTCCACTTTGATTTGCAGTTTCTGCTGTTGCAAACAAGAAATGTTTTAATGGGCGCTGTACTTGGGTCGACACCACAACACTTGTCTCGTTGTCACAACCAGTGATCTATGGGCTTTATTTTCGGCTATACTAATATGGACCAATCACAACCTAGGCAAGTAATCATGTACACACGCGTAAGATCATTGGCCATTAAGGCCACCACAGACTTTGTATTTTATTTTAGGCACAGTCTGTCTCACGAACAAGTGCAATTTTTTGACGGTTTTGCGTACAGTTATTTCCATGGAAAAATATTTTGTTTTGTCATAGTGGAGCAGGTCGACAGTCAGTTGAGTGTGTATATGTGAACATCAATGGCGGTGCAGGAAGATGCGGCTATTAGCATGGAAACAGGTGTAAACAGAAATATCTTTGGAACTGCCAAAAAGTACACTTTTACGTGAGACAGACTACATGGAGAAAGAATCGGACATTGCTTTGCACAGTTTCGAAAATTTGCATTGCTAGACTTCAGTGAAGTGGCCATTACTAATGGCTGAATCAGCTAAGGACACAGGAGGAGAGGATAGGAGGACCTACAAGGACTTTTAAATATAGTATAACGTATATTGGATGATAGATTACGCATAACCATCCTTCAGTGTTTCCTACAGCCTTATTACATCCAACATAAATATTTAACAACCTTAACATACTCCGATATCCGGATGTGAATGTCAATCATATACACAATATTTCAACTCAAGTCAATATACATACATGTGTTTGGTTGACGTCTACTTCGGTGTTATCAGAAACGCCCTCAAACCACCTGTATCAACACAAGCCACATATGTTAACATCTACGACATGTGTTCATTGTCTTTTCCCGCTAATATATACGCAGTAAATTCAGCTACACTCAGTCGTCATGCTTCAGTACTGCGCTATACACGGTCGCTGCATTGGTGCTTATGTTTATATTGCAATCCAGGTTCGCAGTGTCTTAACGTCGTTGGTATTCCATCACCTAATCTCGAAGAAGACGACGATTACGTAGAAATAGAAGACATCATTATCACCAGACCACCTACTTCACGTGAAAATAATCAAGATACAACAAACACTCAAGAAACCATCGATTTGGCCATCGACGGATCAGACACTCCAATAAACTCTATATCTACAAACATTCATTCTCCTCAAACTCCTAACAATTTATTAAAATTTGTTTTGAGTCCCAAAAAACAAACTACCATCGCTGATACATTGCCTTAACATGTCTCAATGGCACAATCAAATAGATCATATAAATAACATACCATACCTAACAAATTCAGACTACAGTGCCAACGAATAAGACGGCAACAAGCATTCATGCAAGTATGAACAATACACGAAGCAGTTGAAAAATACGGCTGTGAAAGTTATGAAAAATTCCTAAATAAAATTTCATACAAAGAAAAAATCAAATTTCTTAAAACATGTGGAACTTCTATACCATCTTATGTCAGACAAATTATAAAATACAGAAATGCTCAAAGAAATCTCAAAATAAAAATACAAGCTCTCTAGAATTTATTCTATACACCTCACCAACAGACGAATGTCTAGAAAGCATTTCATGGTTACATTCATTCTTCACTGCCAATAACATTCAATCTGCACAATTCTATGCTGAATTCATATCCATCCAATACATTCTTTACAAAAAAATTACGGTCTTGTCATCATAGGTCCTATAAATACCGGCAAATCAATGTTTACCCTTTATTGACAGGTCCACTTCGCCCGACACTAATCTCTAGAGTAAGAGATCGATCGGGATTCCACTTAGACAAACTCCCAAATGCAACATGTGTTATATTCGAAGAACCTGCAATAGGCAACACAAGGGTCGGAAATTGTAAATTACTATTGGAAGGTACACGCACAAACACTGACATTCAAACATCAAGACAAAGAAATCATGGAACGCCTTCCTATATTCATCATATCAAACATTGAACTCTGGCCTTGGTGTGAAGCTGTAGAAAAATCTCTTCTTGAAATACGTATAAAAAATAATGTTTAAAAAAAAACCATTGCTCATTACGACAAACCTGGACAAATAATTCAACCGCCCACCAATTTGACAGCAACAGATTTATAAAATCACATTACAATGCACATGCACTCTTCATAGAACATATCAATAACATTCCTATGAATCAAATTAACCACGAGTATATTTCGTGTCCTAGTGATATAATTGACCAACTACTCACGTTAAGCGATAAATTTACAGCAGCTCTGGCTCTACATAAGATACAAACAAAGGATCTGTTTGTTGGAGATCCAAATGCCAAAACATACGAAGAAATCTAAACATGCTAAGACCACCACCGCTGCAGAGAGTGGATCTGCTTTTTTATAGTCAGACGACGACGACGATGCCGCGGAGGCATTAACTACATCTCAAGTTTCCAGTGGAACAAATTCTGGAATTGGACAAACAGGTGAAGGTTTACAAGACAGCTATGGCTATTCGATGTCACAAACCATACCCTCCAATTATTTCAAAAAAGCTTAATTTGTTATCATGGCACCCTACCTCTCTCATATTGGTGGAACGCAGATTTCTCACAATATCAACAACATATCCTGATACCTTATCGCTCTGTGGCATTTTGGTTGGGAAATTCGGACGCTACACTATCAGAATCTATTCAAGATTATTTGAAAAATTTCTCTAATCTATGCAATTACTTTGCAATAATAATGCAAATTCACTCACTTAAATTTTCTATACACAATCAAGCCACAACTCGTCAAAGATTACTTACACAACGGTCAACAAGCACAACCACATGGGACTTTGAATCAAGTCAAAATCTCATCATAACTCGAGGTGACAGAACTTTGTTATATGTTACTCACGAAGATGCTGAATGCAAACCTCCTTCCTTACGTTCACACTACGACGTCATATCTTCCTACGACAAACAAGATTGCCTTACGTATGAAGAATTTGCCGTAGGGCACCCAAAACACTTTGACATTAACTTCTCCAAAGCTCCTCATCTCATGAACGATTTCACCAGATCAGACTTCTACAAATTTGTAATTCCAGGCTGCAGCAGAACATCATGGATGTTATACGACAAAATCAATCAACGAAAAATGGTCATGGATGAACGAAGGTGCAATTAGAGACACTTATAATTTCCAATTCATCATGTTAAGTGCTCCATAAAATACCATCATAATCTGGAAACATGAAATGTCGATACAGATTACGTATCCATCACAAGTAGAATATTCAATGTTCAGTCAACTATTCACAAACGACAAACCATTCGGCAGAGACTACTGTTTACTACTAAAAAATGAATGAGTCAAAAAAGAAACATACCAGGTAAACAGGCAATTAAAAATGTACTACCCATGTTATTCCACTAAAGGAATACTGTAAAACCTGGAAGAGACGCCACAATAGGCCTATAGGGGAATCTCACCGTCTATAAAAAAAAGAGATAACAAATCACGAGTTCTACCACATGGTTTCGTACCTATGGTGATGTGGAAACAAACTCAAATACAATCATCCAATACCTCCTATTCACAAATTTCCTAATAACATTATATCCACATCCAATCTCCTATATTAAACATACAAAAATACCAAACAAATAAACTACGCGAAGTCTATCATCCAATAGCTGCCCTGATGATCGGCATCAGCCGATATGCACAGAAGTAGAAGACGTTTTCCAACTCTCTTGGCGCCCCCTGCCATTAATAATGGACGTTTAATTGAAACTAGAGGGGCGCCATGGAAAAATGAGCACTTTTGAAAGCCCTGCTTAAGGCCTATTTGTATTCACGTTGTGTATTCTTGTGCCTTATGTGAAATTAACATTGCCATGGGCCTCATCGCTTTCTTCATGCGTCGGTCAAGCGAAACTGTAAAATTATAAGAAAAGTAAGTACTTTAAAAATCTGCTAATCTTTACACTTCGGCACTTTAAGAAAAACATAAAGCGATAGAGATAATGTAAGTTATCACAAATGGTTACCTGACACTTTATTCGACGTTAAGATATTTAACTATTTTCCATCCTTCGTTATCAACTTTACTGGGCGCATGCCACTCAGTGCACCCGTTAAAATATATGCAGGCAGGGGCAGTGACTTTTTTCTAAGGTTGATTTCAAAAGTGTTCACTTTATCGTAAACAACATTTACTCTAATTTCTGTAAGCGTCCGTAAGAAATAATGACTTATCTCTTTCCGACAGTCACGTGTAAAAATTAATAAATTTTGTGTAGCTGTAATTATTTTATACAACATTTAAAGTTATTATTTATGCATTATCACGCGCAAAAATTTGTTACTTCCAACTTTTGTAAAGCCCTGCTAAATTTCTACTTCCACCATATTCTTCCGCCTCATGCAAACAAAGCTTACTTAAGGCAGCTAGACAATCACACCAAAAAGATAATGCACACTCACTTTAATAGTATTTTTGAATGAGAAGAATTTGTTACTAGACATTACCAAGACATTTATTTTCTCCGTTTGTATTCATATTAATTACTAATGAAATATTATAATTTATAAATTGAATAGAAATAAAAATTCAATTTCCTGAAAAATAAGGTATTTTTAGGTTAAGAGATATAGGTATAAAACATTTCTAATATAGGACATATTTACGAAATAACCAAACACGTCATAAATGGGGTAATTATTCAAAATATGTCATTCGAAAACTGCGAAGAAACCGCAAAACATTTTGAAATGGAAGTCCTAGTAAAAAAAATGGATAAATTCAACATGGGGGGAACTGATCACACTAAAGCTTAGCAATGTGCCTAACAAAACCAAAAACTATAGCATTTTCGCGTTTCTTCACACTTTCAGAATCAAACCTTTGAAAAAAAGTACCCCACGTGTGAAGCATTTGGTTGCTTTCTAATATATATCATGTATCAGAAGCGTTTTATATTACTGTTTACTGAAAAGTATCACATTTTTGGTTAAATTTAACTTGTAGTTAACTTACACTTTATCTATAAATTTCAATATTTTATATATATATATATATAACTAACATAAATAAAGACATAAAGAATAAGTATGTTGGTAATGCCTAGTAAGAAATAATGCCTATGCAAAATATTATTTCACTTTGCACGCATGAATGTGGTTCGTTGGCCTTCTTAAGCTTAGCCTGCACGAAGCAGAAGAATATCCTAGAAGTAGAACTTAAGCAGGGAGTCATAAAAGTTGGAAGCAGTGCGCTGCTGGCCACAGTAAGGGTTTCCAAGCTGCGAGCCGATGCAAGACGTATTGCTACTCGGCCAGCCGACGCGCTTTTGTGGAAAACAAATTCCGGGGGAATGAGTGCGAGGTCGGGAAGGCGGTATATAAGCCCCGGGCAATGGTGGCTCTGGGAGCCATCTTGCCTGCGACGCCGAAGGCCCTACCCAAGGACCGCCTGCCGAGAGGACCACCTGCCGTGGTCCTGCTTCAATGCCCGAAGATCCCGCTGTCGAGAGAGCCTCAGCATAGACGTCGCCTCAATAATGGTAAACATACTCCCTGGTAGGGCGACTAAGGCACGAGAGACTTCGGGACAAGCGAAGGCTAGGTTAAGCTCCATAAGAGCAGAGTATTTGCCTCTTTGCGTGATTAATTGTATTAATAAGAAGTGGCATCAACGCCTCCTATTTTGAATAGCTCAGCAGAGTAGTTAGACCTCTGCTCTCCTCATGTTAATTACTAACTGCTGTCATATAGCGGCCCTTGTATTGTTGTTAGATCAATAAAAGTAGTGTTTTGTAATTGAGTGCTCTTTCCATCTAGCTACCTTAATCCCCCTATTTAATGTGTAACCTGGCCCCCTCAGGACAGGCCACAGCAAGTGGCGGTTATTCCATGGACGCAAGGTAAGCAATTCTTTCTCTATACACATTGGAAATGTTTGACCATTTATAGATTTCGCCTTAATTTTAATTTAAACACATTTAATTCTGAGTTTCCCGTTTCCTGTTCTAGAAACAGAGTTTTTCGTAACTCCCGTACTGTACACGCATAGTGCTCTATCTAGTATTTAATTACACAAACGGGAGCGACTAGCGATGAATCGAACTTGTAAGCGAGTTACCCTGCCGCGTTCCTTCGGTAGGGTAAGCATCGTTCTGTTTGCCTCCTCCAGTTCTAATTTCCTGGGACAGTGGATGAAAGTGCTCGGGAAAGAGGGAGTTTTCTTATATGTAATATGCTCTATTTATATTATTCAGTTTTATTATTGCATTCCTTTCGTCTCCGTTTTTTTATCTAATATTAGGTATTATAACACGGCAAATACATGTAGAGGGTAAGCAAAGTTATAAGTTGCGTTTGTTAGTAGAAATTGAAAATGGAATCACAGCCCGGCACTCGCAAATGTTATCTAAAACACTCAAATATGTGGGGCTGTTATACTGCTTACACTGTAAAAAAAACTTACTGCACGCCACTGGTTGGAAGTAATCGTGAATGCACTATACCTGCGTATTTTTGTGTCTGAATGAGTTTGTCAAAATTGGTTGAAGACAACTGCTGTACTTTTATAGTATGTATTGAGGTAGTGAAATTTCGCGAAAATATTTCAAGACAAGTTATATTTTAAAACACTGTAGGGCTGTTTACGTATCTTTATTTGCTGAATTACTTTTTGACAGGTGTTAACTGTCGGTACACGAATCACGTAAGAGCCGTGCCGATGTTGCCGAAGTCTTAATAGCCCGGTCAAATATGAAAACGCCTTCTCAAGCAGACATCCATCAATAGCAATAGACAAACTGCTTCTATGTGCGTATAGTATTGAACTCTACAGTGTACTGGTATTTTTTTTTCGCGAAAAGTCACTAAGTATATAAAGTTTGTGGTAGGCCTATTTATGATGTTGGCAACCATGCTGTCGGAACCGAGCAAAGATAAGTTAAATATAGATCTTACGTAAACAAGTGACAGACTTGGTGATTCACCTGCAGGAAAGTTGACAGACTGCTATCTTCCGATTAAATGTGTGCACGACTGACGCCTCTCTGTCGCTGTCGGTTCTCCTCCGGTGTGTGGAGGATGTTTCCCCATTTCGCCGAACCGAAGAACACAGAGTTGAAGCAACAGACGCGTATACCGCGAACTGCAGCCCCCACACGCCACAAATATGACGTCACAGGCCAGCAAACATGTCGAGGCGCCGTTCGCCAGCATGCACGTGGTATGCTACTGTTAATAGTGAGGTGGAGCCCCGTGGGAATCCTGCGTCTAAAGTCAAGACGTGAGGGAGCGATACGGGCGACACTAACACGCGCGGCTATTGCCTCGTCGTTCCTACGCGCAAGGCGTGCAGTGTTTCCGCCGTGACGCTGTACTGTGCAAGTTATATCTGTAACAGCGGGGCTTTATTACACGCGATGAAAGACCACAAGTTAACCTACGCCAAGTATCTGTGTACTTTTCTCTTGCCGCTGAAGGAAACTGTATAAGCAAGGTTTAAAAATGCGATATTTGACCATTTTCATGATTTTTTTTTCTCCAAGAATACACTTAATATGACAAAAGTAAAAAAACAGGGGCATAGATAATAGTTTTTTTTTTTTTTTTTGGTATTTTCTGACAAAAAAATCGTATTTGCAGAACATTTATTTACCGAGATACGCGTATTCGAGCAAACAACTATTTCACAAAAAAACGCGGGGGATCCATCCCACTCTTAAGGTCGGTGTCATACTACGCGTTGTTTGCCGCTGCGGCTAAAACGCTCCGGTTTGACGGGATGGGCACTAATATTGATGTAAATGCGAGGTGTGACACAGTGTGAACGCCGCACTTGTGTGAAACCACACATATTTACAACAATGTGTTGTGCCCATCCCGTCAAAGCGCATCCTGTTTAGCCGCAGCGGCACAAACCCATAGTATGACACCGGCCTAAGCCTGCGCCGACCACACAGAACAGAGTGGAAGACTAGAATAGCCAATCAGAAGCAGCCCTCGGTTTCCGCGCGAGTCTCGCAGAAAATTTGACCTCACGCCGATATGTTCTGCTCGTGGACAGAGCAGACATCTCCGATATTTACCAGAAGTCAGCTGGTTCACATATTTGATGCTACTAATTTCTTGAATAATTGACTTGTATTGAAGTAAATGTATAGGATAATTTAATGTACGTATTTATAATGAAATATGGTAGTATAAACATTATTCTTAGTTCAACATTTGTATTAAATAAACTTAGTTTGAAAATTGACCGAAAGATAGCAATAAAGTTGTAAGAAATACTGTGTGGGGGGAAAAATTGGAGAGAGATATAGTTTACTTATACCCCACGTATGAGTATTAGCCCCTGTACGAAGACGGGTGAACCCTGCTATGGTTTTATAGTCAAATATAATGTATACAGGCAGAACTGCATAATTAAAGTGCAACGACCTTGAGAGAAATCCATAGCAATAAAATTAACATCAAACATTAGCCAACTAGCAGTTATTTTGCATACCGCAAACCATCGTCGAAGGCTGGTATTCCACACCAACAGAATTTCAGTTATTCCACACCAACAGAATTTCAGTTATTCCACACCAACAGAATTTCAGTTACCTGGATAGCCCTGCTCACAATCAGGTTCCGTGCAGCCCCCTGCATAGTTATACAACACTGCAGAACACGCCGGAAGACATAGGAACCAACTATGTAGTTATTTAAAGCAATGAAAAACTTCCAATTTTTAAGCAATAATTTAATGTGAAAAAATATCATAGATATAAATTGCCTGAAAAGTTTCATTCCTTGGTAGTGTTAAAAATGCAAGGGATATGCACGCAGCAGCTGGACTAGGTCTATAAAGATATCTCCCATTATACCTGCTACAAATACCAATTAAGTTAATAGAGTATTTGAAAGTAAAAAATATATATATTATCTAAACATCTTGAATGTTGCACACATTTAAAGTTTTGCAGAATAGATTCAATTCAGTTCAAAATAAAAGTCGCTAATGTTCTCACACTTGGCAGTTACAATAAATTACGTGCCTGTATAATTACATATTTAAAATGCTCCTGGCTAGCACAGTTTACGTTGGTAGAGCAATCAGATACTTATTTAATATCAGGCACTTTGTGACCACTGAAAAGTGTCGGGAAATGGTGCTGCTTACTTTAAAAGTTTACTAAACACTCTCACGTACGTGCAACGGTCACTGTACATTAAGGTGGGATCATACCTTATATAAATGTAGAGTTTCTCACACTTATTTTATATGTAGACCTGTTCTGACGTAGTACCGTGTACCGTTGGTTTATCCCTCAAATTGTTATATACTTTTTTTTTTGGGTCTAATCAACCTTAAAACATTTTATTTATAATTTTAATGTAGAACTAAGGCCTCACTGGCCTGCTGCCGTTGTGACCCACTTAATTCAAGATGGAGTATGGAACATTCCGTCACCGTCCATTATCGGCAGCGGTTAAATATTCAAATTAATACAGAGTACATAGGGCTTAACCCAGGGCGCTTCCCAATACCGTGTCGATTAAAAAAAGTGCGTCTAAATGTTGCCAACTGGCATACAATTAACAAAAGTTACTTGAAACCTGATAAAACAAAATAAAATTACAACAATTCACATATGGAAAATTAACATTTCAGCTGCTGCATGTTCATTAATATTACGTAGAATTAAGAAAATAAAATTATCATATAACAATACTACATGTGAAACATATGACATTCATTATATTTGTTTACAAAATAAACGTGCCTGTACTAGTATTATAAATTCGCATGCTAACTTAAAAGGCGTTGAAATTCAAGTCGCACGTGTTAAATAATCAGACGTTACAAAGTGTAATTTATTATTTGAATGTAAACATAAAATTGCAATCTCTTGAAAATCACTTAGTAAATAAATCGCACTGTAATCCTTACTACTATATAAATGCGAAAGTGTAGTTGTTTGTTTGTCCTTTCACGTCAAAATGGAGCAACGGATCGATATGATTTTTTATACAGAGATAATTGGAGGTCCAGAGAGTGACATAGGCTGCTTTTTATCGCGGGAAAATATCTCAAATGGTTCCAAAAAATGAAGATTAGGGATGTACATAGGTACTGGAGTAAACTTTTCTTAGGATTACTGCATAAAAAAGCACTGCTAAAAGAATTCTGTCATTTCTCCTTTCTCTTTTGTCTATGCGCCGTCTTACATTCCTTCCCAAGAGCCGCAGTAACTCAGTGGGTAGAGAACCCAACAATGGGGCCGTAGTAGCTCAGTGGGTTGATAACCCGATAGTGGGGCTGCAGTAGCTCAGTGGGTACAGAACCCTATAGTGGGGCCGCAGTAGCTCAGTGGGTTGATAACCAATTAATGGGGCCGCAGTAGCTCAGTGAGTAAAGAACCAAATAGTGGGACCGCAGTAGCACAGTGGGTAGAGAATCAAATAGTGGGACTGCAGTAGCTCAGTGGATAGAGAACACAATAGTGGGGCCACAGTAGCGCAGTGAGTAGAGAATACAATAGTGGGGCAGCAGAGCCCAGTGGCTAGAGAACCCAATAGTGGGACCGCACGCGAAGCAACGGGTGAATAAATAAATAAGTAAATAAATCGCACTGTAATGGAATTAATAAACTAGAATAGAAAGACGACAGCATCTAGTTTGTTATCTATAATTTGTTTTAGAATCTTGGCGTTAAAAATCACGAATCTAACAGCAAAATGGCTACGTAGAAAACCTGCTTACACGTAAACAACCACCGGTTCTTCCTCCTCTGTCTGTTTGGCATGTTCGGCGTACATGTGAACTAGGCATTAAGCTGAGCTCACAACCATCCGTCGCACCCGTCAGTCAGTCATCCGTCTGTTTTTTCGTCCGTCAGTTGAAAGTGATTCACAACAATCCGTCGTCCGTCATCCTTCTTTACGGCAAAAATTTCAGTGTGAGCTTTCTTTATTTGGAGGCATATTTCGGATTAGAAATATATATTCAAGAGAAAAGCGTTTTGGGAAAGTAATATTTTACGTGATAAGAATCTATTTCGCATCATTGTTTGCATTTTAAATTTCTGGATTTACTACAAAAAAAAATACACACAGATCCACGGCCTTGCATTTCATTTCAAAGTGCGTATTCCCGTCTATGGAATGTCGTCATAAGGCGGTGGCCCATCCGTCGGTCTGCGAAAGTTAAGTTTGAGAAATGTTTTCTGGCCTTGTTGCGGCCTAAACCAAGGGCGTGCCAATGCAGGATATGCATAAGACCTAGCGAAACCAACAGAACACTAGAATTGCAAAAACCATGCAAAAAAAAAAAATTTTCTGTACAGTGTAAGGGTAAGTTGATAATGATAAACGACTTGTAACAGAAACAAGGAAGTGTGGTAATATTCTTTTATTTTGGTTATGATTCTTTCAGTTCTTTTCATCCACCATTAATCTTACATGTGGACAAACTTCCATTGGTTATCAATTTTACATACATGTCGAAAAGCTAACATTATCTCCTCTCCCTTAAGTAATAAATCTATTAAAAATGTTACATAAAAAGCCAGGTTGCCAAAATATAGAGTAAAATGCAACCAGAAAACTCAGGTACAATAAATTCGCTGTTATTAAGCTAATAATTGTAAAATTCCACACATATTATGTTTATGCCTCTAACTGGCCATATAGTTGGTAAATACAGATGGCCATCACAAAATGTATAAGGCAAATTACCCCAAATTACCATCGGTACAAAATCGCGAATTAACATTGACTCCTGACATTACAGAATAATTTTTGTTCCTACACCAGGTAACCCAATTTGTGTAAAACCTTACTGGTCGGAAAGCAATGATCATTGCAACCTCGGTGTTTAATACCTAATCTACTCGCTATTCCAAGTGGTTGGCAGCAACTGCTCAGCAATGCCAACCTTAACTCCCGCGAGTAAATATGATTTTGCTAAATGCACTAAACTTCGTCAAGTTTTTTTAAATTGTTCGCCCATAATAAATACAACAGAGTCTTGTATAGTCTCTACCATTACCTAACTCGTTTTCAAAAGCTGAAACCATAATATTTGTTTTTGGTTAACAGTGGTTACAACCACCAAAATTCCTTATCAAGACTTGGTCGCATACTTCCTTGTGGGTTCACAAAACTGGTTACAGAAGGTAAAAGTATCAAATTTCGGGTAAGAGGCCAACATTTAGCAAGCTTTAAAATATTTTTTAATTTCCGACCATAATGGCCCTCGCCTAACGTTAGAATGACGTAAAGGACCTATTCGCTTGAAGAGCCTACATTTGTGTATCAACCAAGAATACTACTTATCTGGTAGAAGAGCTTGTCCCCTCTAGGCAGCTGATAGACCCAGAAGGAAGCGTGAACAGGCATTAAATACACAAGTCCGCAACCTAGCGCTACCAGTCAAATCAGGATTCCATTATTTTACCCTAAAAAAAACGCAATTCCAAGAAATAGTTGGGGATATCAATTGTTCCTGGGAGGGGTCGTGATATTCTCGGCCAATGGTAGTTGATGTTACCTAATAAGGTAAACCGACGCAGCAGACACCTATTTCCCTTAGGAGGTCTTCTTAATTGAAAAGTCAAGCACCAATTATATTACAGTACGTCATCAATCTTTCGGCCTCTTGACCAAGTTTGCCGGAAACTGCGTAACCAGACGTCACCGTTTTGGGGCGCGCACGCACCAGGGCAAGCAGTTCTCCTCGCTCGCCGTCGACGGTGCTGCTCTCAGGCGACGAACCGCTGAAACATCCGTCCACCACACAGATGTTTGCCAGAGCTGGTTGCTGCCGCATGTGAATATTCACACGTACCTTACCACTTGTTTTCCCGGCACCCCAGGTTTTCGAAGTCTTCTTAAGGTAACGTAAACCTGGCGAGAATATTACAGTTTAGGTAATTATTAATTTTTTTTTGTCACTTTGGAGGTTTTTAACAGCAAAATCAAACATGATAATGTGTTCGTGCGTGTCGGACAGTTCACCGCTCCAATTATCAGATAGCCAAACACAGTAAGTATTCGAATGGGCGTCTGGCGACGTGGTCCGGTCTGGTAATTACTTATTTGTTTTAATTTTTCGAAGGCGTGTGCGACGTGGTCCAGCCCATTAATTTTTAGAGGTTTTAGTTGTAAGTTTGATGATTATTCAAACTCGTACAGTGGCGTGGTGCCGCCCGTCACAGTTTGATGGATTGGCGGATAGAAAAGGTTGCTCTGCGATTGGTTGAATATCACGTGACCGCCGGACGCACAAGCGACTGACGGATGCAACGGATGTTTGTGAGTCCACGTTTAGCGCCACGAGTGCTCCAACAAATAATTGGTTTTACAACACCGCCAACCCACTCACCCTTCCCATAATTTAGCCACTATAAATCGACCACTACCACTACCACTAGAATGCTAGTAATTTAATGACAACGTCACATTGCTTGATCGTGATTGACTGTTGGTCACGCGACATTTCGACCTCTGCATATAAATAATATGGCCAAAGTCGCGCGCTGTCACAGTTCTTCGTTTGATGCGAGTCAACATATTTTTCTCCCTTTCGTGATGTTTTTAGCATTCGTGTGGCAAGTTAGCATTTATATTAACTTTCCTATTACAGTATTGAGTGGGGTATTTATTATCGATCGTACTCGGTAACTACACATAGATTTTTGCAGAAAAACTAAATAATCTACTCAATTTTGAATTACCAGTTTTTTGAACCTGCGAGTTATTAGAGTGTTGAGATCAAGATGAAGCGTTCGTTTGATGGCGATCCTGCGGCCAGCGTTCCAACTTCGTCTAAAGTCCTCTTCACAACAGCGAGACGCGGCGAAATGCCACGCGAGGCGATGTGACGTCACACCGTACAACCAGCCAATCGGAATTCATATAGCTCGCGACGAGCGACAGCTCGCGACGACACGAGCGCTAGCGACAAACCTGGCGTGCCGTTGAGGCAACATCGCAGATGACATTAGAGATTTCAGCCAATCAGGAGCAAGAATGTGGAAAAGAAGAAAAGTGAAGATTTCCATGTCTGTAAACAAAGGCAAAGAAACGAGATGACCGATAGTAAAGTATGTATGTATGTATGTATGTGTGTGTGTGTGTGTGTGTGTATATATATATATATATATATATATATATATATATATCTATTATATATATATATATATATATATATATATATATATATATATATATATATATATATATATATATATATATAATAGACGGTTTTGTACACTGCGCAACTATAAGGCCTGGCTGCAGGTATCTAGCAGTTACGGCGTCCAAAGTTTGGTTTACGGTACCATACAGTTCCTAAAAAGACTACCAAAACAGTGTTTATCTGCGTGTTGTCAAATATCACTCGGCAGATGGCAGGCAATTTCAATTTTTTTTTTCCGCCAGTTGTATCGCGTCGCGCCGCGCTATAATTGTGAGGAGGCCTTCAGGTGGTACCATCTCTGACTCCATCTGGACTGCCTACATCGTCGGCGATGCCATTCGCAAACCGTTAGGGTTGGGCCCTTGAAACTTGAAATATGCACGGCCAGCTAAAGCCCAATCAAACCGATGAGAACATTTAATAATCATAGTTGGCCACCACTTTGAAATCATTGGCAATATTGCAAACTAAACTCAGACTTTTAAGTAGCACTTTCGAAACCGAGTTGCCGCATTAGGGCAGCAGTGCTTTCATAAGCACTGTGACACGCTGTCAGTATTTTTACTGTTTAGCCAATCTATCATGCCATGCACACAATTTAAATGTAAAGATATGGGAGCACTCTTGGAGAAAATCCACGTACACTGCGTGAACAGGGGCTACAGATGATTGGGAAACATGCATAAGCCGTTTCGTACATGCATTACTATATTTTTATAATATGTTTCTATAGTATTACGTAATATGTTTATATCAAATAATATTTTTATACTTATACATGTAAGTATGCAGAATTTTTTGGTTTTCGTACCATCATTTTCAGAACAATTATTTAATATTTTTTGACTAAAGAAAATTTACATTTTACGAAATGTTTAGTATTTTTTTTAATCCGCTTCTTGCTATTTTGTAGTTGTAAAATTGCAGGGGTTATTGGCATTTAACATTTTTTATTATGCTATTTGTTTGTTTGTATTGGCTTTTCACGGTAAAGTGAGCACTTTTGAAGCCCTAGTTACTTTTTTTTTCCGCCCTTCCTTTATCCTTTTACTATCTTTTAAAATGAATGTTGTCATGTAAGTAATAAACGCAATGTGTACATTCCAATGCACTCGGAAGTTAACGTCTAAGGCTAGAACAAAATATATTTAGTGGCCAATATTGCCAATGAGAGGGCTTTCAAAAGTGCTCACTTTACCATGAACAGCATATACTGCAGAGTAAAACGAAATTTTAAAAATGATACTTAACAAAAGCATATATCAGCAGGACATGAAAGAATCTTTAATAGCCTCAAAAAACTCTGCACCGCCGCCATTTTTAACGTACTAGGTTTGCCACGGCCTAAGAGAATATATGGGATGAAAATGCACACTATCTGTACAGAGTACCACGCCAGACTTGACGAATTTCGTTTTGTAATCAGCCTAATGTCTCAGCGAACATCCTTCAATTATTACAGGTGGCGATAAACTTTTTTTGAGGTGCGTACGTGATTAGGATCATCGATTTTTCCCAGCGGCTGATTCGATAAATGTTGAAATAACAGCGAACAACCTATAACGTGTTTCTTGCTCTCGGTCTCGCGGAACCCCGAGACGAGAACGAATAGTGGACTAGTCCAGGTCGTTGCCACTGGGCAGGGGAGAAAATCGATGCGCGGAACATATGATGCATAGCCTCGGGGAAGATGAGGTTCGGGGGAGGGGTTCATCTCTCCTCCTCCCCCTCCTCCCACTACTTTTTGTGAGCCCGTTCCTTGTCAGCCGCCCCTCCTACGGTTCGCGTGGTCCCGTTTCCCCTCCCGCGGCTTGACAACGCAGACTTCGTGACACCTGTTTCCCACCCCTCTCCCGCTCCCGACACCCAGCAGCCATCTGTCTGTCGTGTCCGCCGCTCTGCAGGTACGTGTTACACGAGGCATACACTCCGTCCACGACCTGAAGGCTGTCCGGGAAGAAGTGAGCACTTTTGAAATGAACCTTAAAAAAAAAGTTCCTTCCCTTGAACGTATATATTTTAATGAACGCACAGAGTTACATTTGCAAAGTAAAGTTGATAACGATGAATGGAAAATAGTTCCATCTTAACGTCGAATAAGAATTGTTAGGTAACCATTTGTGATAACTTAAATTATTTATTTAGCGTTCCGTTTTTTTTTAACGCATCGATGTGTAAAAATGAGCCGATTTGTATAAAATTTACATTCTTAAAATTCCGCGATTTTACTTGACCGACGCATGAATAAAGTGATGAGGCTCATGGCAATGTTAGGCCGTGTCCCAATTCGCCAAGAGAGTACTCTCTCGCTCACTCTTGACGTCACAGAGAGTCCTCTCTGCTGTCCAAACTCCGAGGAGAGAGCGCGAGAGGAAGAGTGAACTACGATGTACACTCGGTGCTCACTCTCGCACCCTCTCTGGCAGCCATGTTTTTTTTTCAAGTCTAACCTCAAATATCCAGACATATATTTTGCTGCTACCAAAGCAGTGTTAGAAATATTTTATCGACTTTACTTAATCATTGCACTTGTGAAATGTGTAGTAACAAAAAAATTCCCTTGGATATGGAACATAATAAATTATGATGTTATGTTCACATTTCATTTACGTTTTTAATCATGAAAAAAGTAAGAGATAAAAAAGTTACTGTTTCATAAAATTCAGTGCATTTCTTCGAGGAAAGTAAAAGTCCAGTATAATTTTATTTATCACAATTTATTACCTTTTCTGACAGAGAAATAATGCCGAAGGCTTCCAGAGGACACAAGTCTCAATTCGCTAGAATGAGCCAGAGTGTGCCAGAGTGAGAGTGGCGAGTGAGTGTGAGCACACTTTCGAGTTGGGACACGGCCTTAATTTTTGCATAAGGCGGAAGAATACATACCGTGCATACAAGTAGATCTTAAAAAATGCTGTCGTAAGTGCTCATTTTACCGTGAACGGCCTTTTCTAGTGACGTCCGTACAAATTTTATTATGTATTAATTTCAACTGTGTTCACACTGGCGAAGTTAAGGCTCAACTAGTTTCTTTCGCAGAAATTTTTCGATTTCGTGTCACAATTTCGGATTTCAGAATAATTACCGACGTTGTACGATTATAGAATATTTACATTTCACGTGTTGTTTAATATTTTTCTGCTTGATCTCCATTGTGTGTTATCTGCTACACATTTATATTTTATTAATAATGTTCTGCCTTTTTGCCAGCAGGAAAAAACACAGAGAGAAAATTAGATACAAAAATATTAACAAACTAGTATAAATGGCTAAGTTCCTTTAAATATTTGCAATTATACCCGTGAAACTTCAATTATGAATCATGACACGACAACGATTAATTTCAGCATAGGCCTAATACGTAAAGCTGAACCTTTAAGGTTGAAGTAAAGCAACTGGCTGTGGAGCACTGTACCCGATTATACAACGGAAGAACTCATAAAAAAAAAGTAGTGCAGACACCATGAGAATGGTCAGAAAAGTGCGATTAAGGCTGCATATGAAACAATTATATATACATATGTATATATATAGTCATACTATAAAATATTTTACTAAAATATACATTTTTAATGTAAAAAATTAATCGATCCGTAGAGTCCCCATTTTTAACAACTTTTAAGCGCATTTCCATTCTGGATTCTTCAGAAAGCAAAATTTACCAACAAAATTTTCTTCAAGAAAGATCGTCATAATTAGTGACCATGATTGCATGTAAGAAAATTGTAATAATAATGTATCAAATCAATTTTATAATTAACTTTATTTATGTTAGTTTCAGCCATAAATGTTTACGACAGATGGACGCACATAACATCAGTTAAAAAATTTATTTATTGCCGTATTATTACATACACATATATATATATATACACACACATATATACACACACACATATATACACACACACATATAAACACACACACATGGTGTTCCAAAAGTCCCATTACCCCCCTCGGAATGGGTAACAGACATGCAATATGGTATTGTAACGAGACGTGTATGATAAATAAGATATTTCTCTTGTTTCAGGTGATATAGCAACTGGACAACGATGGGCGATGAGTAGGGACAGATGTTTTCCGCGAAAAGATTTATGGCCATGCTATACTTCAATATCCTACGTCCACAACTACGACTTCCTTTGGTTATTGGCAGCGCGTCTATGTATGAAGACATGTTCTTATTTGACTGGGTCAATCGTAATAAAGTACTCCGATAGTGAAAGTCGATGATTCGAGGGCAGACACTTGAACTACGTGATATTTAAAACCATCCAACCACGAAAGTGCATTTGAACAAAAGTGTTTTGGAGTACAGCTGGTATTGAAATCTTTTCGCGAAAAAACACCTGTCCCTAGCGATGAGTCGAATTACACCCTAGAGGAACGGAGCGTCATGAATGCATGGGCTCATGAACGGCAGCACACCGGGAAGAGAATGAAAGAGATCCAAAACGATTTCAGGATTCGGTTCAATAGGGCTGCACCACCGAAACCAACGGTCCTACTACGGGAAAATAAACTGTTCCAAACTGGTTGCATTAAAGACAGGGCCCGCTCTGCAAGACCAACAACACGACATGAAACATGTGCTGAGGTTGCCGCATCGGTTGAACGTTCACAGAAAAAGTCACTACGAAAGTGATCCCAAGAACCGAGTATTCCACTAACGATATTGAGACGACATATGACGGATGATTTATCATTAAAAGCATACAGATCCAGTTTCGTAAACGAGTTAAGTGATAATGACTTGGAGACCCGATGGGACGCATGCGCGCGATTACTGGAGGTTTTCGATACACATCCTAAGCGTGGAACAGTGATGTTCTCCGACGAATGTGCCATCTACCGAAGCTCAAAAGATTGTAACATTTATTTCTGGAGTAAGGAGAATCCGCATTTCTTCGAAGAGGCGAAAATGAATCTACCTCGTGTGATGGTTCGGGTCGTACTCTCTGCTAGGCATCTGGTTAGTCCATAATTTCTCGAAGATCCAGCGACTCGTGCGACGGTGGCGATCAACCAAGTTACGTAGCTCTCCATGTTACAAGACTGGTTTGCACCGCAATTGGAACGTTTGGGACTTCTTGGCGACATCTGGTTCCAACAGGATGGATCGCGAGCGCATTTCGCAATACGTGTAAGAGAGTACCTGGATGATGAGTTTCCTGACAAACGGATTGGACGAGGATCAGCAACTTTACCAGCACCTCTGAAATCGCCACCCCGCAGACCGGATCTGACATCCTGCAATAATGCATTATGGGGGCATATCAGACAGCTTGTTGGCAAAACGCGGTACGTGATAACTGAGGAACTTCAACAAGCTGTTCGACACGAATTTGCTACCATCACACCTACCATGTTACGGAGGATTTCACATCGTTATTGGGGGAAAATAATTCTATGCCATGAACACGGGGGTGTGCACACAGATCCTCTAGAGTAAATTGTGGCCACATATCTTATTTACCATCACGTCTTGGTAAAATGACATATTGCAAGTCTTTAACCCACTCCGAGGAGGTAATGGGACTTTTGGAACATTATGTATATATATATATATATATTATATATATATATAGACACACACACACACATACACAGACTTACAGATTTTAACATCGCTATGAAGCTATATTTGTATACTTTAAACAAAACACGCTCAAAGAATGTGTATTTGCTATAAATAATATAGTATTACCATTAACAAAAACATATAAAGAAACATTTTAATAAAAGGAAACCAGTATGTATCTGTTATCCTCTCTTTCAATTAAACCTATATTGTATTACTGAAAACCAAACACCCCCAAAAAAAGTTTTTGTTCTCTATACAGAAAGTGTTGTATGGATTTTTATAGTGCATTATTTTCATACTAGTCGTTTATTGACAGCATGATTATGGAGCAAGTAGATATATATATATATAGTTCTCCAAATAATCACAGTTAATTAATATTTATCTATAATTAATGGGAATTTAGACTCTCTACTTTAATGCCATTAAAATAAACAAGGTATTACAAACTCTACTGTACAAATGCCATGAAGTCAAATCTGGCCATGCGTATCTATGCAAAATTACATTCATAACAGCAATTAGAAAGTATCTTAAATTATGAACGTATATTAATTCGGAATACAATAGTGTGGGGGTAAATATTAAATCTGAATTCCGAATATGCTACCACGACATGGATGTTAGATCGAAATAGCGATAGTAACAGTGATTATTTACATGAAATAACTTGATGACGGCGACAAGTGTTATGCTGTTTGAAGATCTTTGTTCACTTAATCATTATCCAGACAATCGGTGTTCCATCTTAAATATTATTATCCCGGCAATCGGTGTTCCATCTTAAATAGTATCTCCAATATGTTTCCAAAAAACAAGTTTATCATGTCCAACTTAGTACCGCCCATAGTATTTACTTTAGGCCATAGGTTGTATAAACGTTTTCAACTAATTTTTTTCGTAATTAACCTACATCCGAAGTTTTTCAGTCGAATTTTGATATACTTGTAGGGCCTATAAAGCATGAAATAAAATCATTCGTTGCTAAGAAATGTTTTGCGAAATATTTTATGTAAAATGCATATAAAAATATTTCCGAAATTCGTATTACAACGTTAGAAGTGCTACTGTGTTAGCAGATGATTAGAATAAAAATCTTGGTCGTGGTTTATATATATATATATATATATATATATATATATATATTCGCTATATTTTTATATAGGAAATTTTTTTGCTAACAGTACATCGTTACGAAACAAGATCTTTGGTGCAAACATTATAGACTAACATCGTGAAAAAAAAAAAAAAAAATAGAATTCTTCACCAATTTCCCGGAAATAAACACTGCCAATACAAGTTTCATTATCGAATGAAAATGCATTCATATTTATTCCTGTTTGCTCAACAGCAACTTACTTGTCATTTGACACATTAGAATCTCGGCCACACACCTCAATCGGCGTACAAACGTGCATTTTTATTGCAATAATTTTATAACCACGTAAAAATACCGAATCTTAAATGCTCCCCACCACTGTAATCAATAGTGAAAGGCTTACAAAAACGTATTATTGACTTTCCAAATGTGCGTATCTTCCACACTGGCATCTGGGTTGTCATACACATGGTCGGAGTACTGTTAGTCCTCGAACACATTGTTACCGCAGAGAGCAATGCGCTAGATGCGACGGGTCATTAGAGAGGTAAGCGTATTAAAGGTTGTTCACGATAAAATGAGTTCTTTAAAACGAACCTTAGAAAAAAGTCACTGCTCCTGCATGCATATAATTTGATGGCCGCACTGAGTGACATTCGTCCAGTAAAGTTTCTACGATAGATGGTTAGTAGTTCCATATCTGAACGACAAATAAAAAGTGTTAGGAGTAGTATGGTCGATGGGGTTTCAGGCCACTTTTTACTAATTCGATTAATCACATGATATCAAAGGGTTAATCCTTAATCCGATAAAAAAATTATCCAATCCTAATCCAATGGGATTAATTCTTAATCCGATGAAATGTGATAAAAGAAATTTGATCAAATTTGTTTGATGAAAAAGTTTGATCAAATTTCTTTGATGGATTTTTGTGTCTGTGTATTTAGGTATACTCTATTTTCTTTCTTTTTTTGGGGTGGGGAGCAGCTCTGGTATGTCCTCACCCTTCGAGCTCTGGCGTCGTACTGAGGTGTGGTGTGTTGGGGACACGGTATATATGTATTGGGTTTTGTGCAAGAGTGTCATAAGTGTTTTATGGGTTTGAAGGGGATATTTCATGTAGATGGTGTTGGGAGATAGGCGACTCTGAAAGATACGATTTACATTGTGTATGTTAATAATGATAAACAGAAGAACTAAAGTATAAACAAATAAATAGATGACTGTTTCCGAATGCAATTAAACCGGTGATGTTACACACAAAAGAAATTAATGGAAATACAAAATTTCAAACGAACACAACTGCGTGAGTCTCCTGGTGTCGACAAGTGCTAACATACTAAACGATGACAACTAGGTGAGTATCGTGTATGAAATTAACTATCTACAACAAATTCAAAATATCCCTATGAATACATAAATTAAATGGCAGTCTTCCTAAACAAAGTAACAAGGTATTTGAAAACACATAAAAATTACACTACTTGATGCCTCAGAGTTGTACACGTATAAGCACGATTAGATAGGTGGAGCAAAGCCGACGTCTGGCTGGCTGGGACGTTAGTCAAGGAATGAGATGTGGAGCTTGCAGCCAAGTTGAAATTAAGGCAAAAACTTTGAATACGACTCACTCACTAAACGAATTACAGAACCTATTCCCCAAAAAACTCATTTAATGACTATTCCAATAACTTAAAGATGTAATAAAGTATGTGTTCAAAATACGCAAACTTACTAAGAACTGATTTGAATACACTAGAATATGTACACTTAAATATTTACAAACTCACATTTAGAATTAAATTTTAATCAGACACGATAGTGTAATATACATACATGTATGTTTCTCTCTCATTTGTACACATGCCTTAAATTATTTTAAAACATGTCCGTTTATTATGGAGTCTGATGTAGACTTACAAGCGTGGCCGAGCTGAAACTACAGGAAAAACTTGCAAATGAAGGAAACATTGAAAATGTTTGTGTAATAGCAATTAAATGAAAAAAGAGTTGAATACATACACAACAACATTAACGTCATATCCAGAGAAGTCGTTTACCGCTGCGAATTAATGTTCCTATCGTGAGAAGAATATTAAGTGACAGAGTTGAATTTTATATTTAATATAATAAGTATGATTGTGTTTTACCACCAGACATCATCATGACGAATCCCTGGAGCAGCAGGTCGTAATCTGATTGGTGTGACCAAATATTTATATTAAAATGTTCACTGAATTCCCACTGCTGTAGACGTGAAGGTCACCAGGAAATGTTCTTGGAGCTGTTGTGTATAGCTAAGTGGTCTATCTACCTGCCTCTGAAAAGGTATTTTTTTCAATCAACTCTCCCTTTCATTGTGTCCCCCACAATCCTTCAAGTTGAGTTGTGTGCTGATGGAGGTTTTCTTGAGATTCTACTGTTCCCTCTCCTTTGGTTTCAAATTCATTCATTCAGATATTGGATTCTTTTCACCATCACTTTTGTAATTATATTTCTCCTCAGACCTTCAGAGTTGTTTGATTAAATTTTAATTGAAATGTTACTTTAAAAATGTATAAACATTTTTTCTCCCTCATGAAGAAGGAAGCTAGAAATTTCAATTTTTTTCGTGAAAGGTAACAAACCGGTATCCTGCTACATGAGTTTAAATACGAACCAACAACTTACTGTCACTGCTACTCACCCACTCGTTCCAAGTTTACCAATAATTTTACTGCAAACATTTAATAGATTAATATCCAGTCATATACAAGTACTTTTGCTTCAGACACATCCTATCTCCAATCATTCAATTAACAAGATAATTAGTGTGATGAGGTATTAAAACTAATAAATAACAATTCACATTACTCTGTTTTAACATTAAAAAATTTTATTTCAAATTTTGTTTTAAAAATCCATCCTTAAAAGATAAATGTTTATGTCTCACACAAAAATTTAATTAACAAGCGTGTTTTCAATCACTTGTTTTTACTAAATAATATAAATATATACAAGAACCATTTCTCAGTACTTTGAAACAAACATCTCACAACAATCAAATTTACAACAAACATCTTACAAACTAAATTTACAAAAAACATTTTTTTTTCAAGCACATTTAAAGAACAATATTACCAAACATTTTTTCAATGACACTTTAAGAACAAGACATTTTATGAAAAACAACTTAATATTTATAACAAAATACCTATTACTATATTTACAATATTCCATTTCAATTTTGTTTACATCTTATCACTATTACTGTTTACTACAACAATTCCAAATCTTCCTACATATAATTCATTATACAAACAAGATCAATAATATATACAAATAATTAATAATAAATATTTTACAAACAATCTTAAGCGATGCACAGAGGGGTGTTCGTAAAGAAGCACAGAGGGGTGTTTATTTGTCACATCCGGGTATTTATTTTCCAGACACGTACACATGCCAACGACTGGTTTCAACACACTCTCACACACATGCTGTTTCCAGAGGATGTAATATTACAGTGTGAATTTCTTATTATTATTTGACAAGGGGAAAAGTATCAAAGACAGTTGTATCAGGAGTAATGATATTGAAGTTATGTCATGCCTTACAGATAGGCAAACATCAAGCAGCGGCATTGATGGTTATGCAACAGGTGTGCAAACAATTGTAGAGATTGTTGGCTGTGGAACAGGAGATACATGTGGTGGTAGCAGATGGACGTCATTGGCGGTATGGTGCTGGCAGTTATGGTGTCGTGGGTAGTCTGTATTTATTGTGGTATTGTAACTATTGTTAGGGGGAAATAAAAAAATATATGTAGGGGTTTTGTAGTGCCCCCAAGGTAAGGTTGATACTCCATTTGCCTCAATGTACCGCTTATCATCCATACCTGACAACACTACCTCGGTTACACATTCGGTGTAGACTTAATGAGCACGCGAACGGAAATGATATTGGGTCCCCGAAACCCTTGTGCAATTTTCGAGGCAATCTCGATCATCCTCATACGTGAGTGACTATAACACATTAGGTTTTACGACCTTTGCCTTACATATACATTGCTCATTTGCAACAACATATGCATAAAGCTTAGAATGCAAACCCACAAAGTGTGTGATGATGCGACCAGCTCACTCATCTTTCATCACCCTGGTATGGCCTTTGTTCTCATGAGGGAATCCTTGCGGGTTATCGAGTGCATAGTTGGATGTATCAAACTGCACCTTTAAATCTGGGGTAATTACTTTATAACTGTCATCACAAGAAACAGAATACACCAAGGAATCGGGAACACAATATATGAGGTGAAAGGCTGGAAGAGGAAAATTGGTACACATATAATGATAGTGAAATTCGTAGAGGGTTAAATTTTAAAGATCAAGCATGGCAACACCAGTGTACAAAGGTTTGTTGAACACAACAGAACTCTTTGACAACTCGATAAGGACCAAGTTTTCATCGACAATCTGCCTTGCCTGGAATGTAGGATGTCCTATCAGCTCTACAGCCCCATAGATCATGTCATACCTCGAATGTACTCTTATATCCCTTTCCTGGAGGACATTCTGCAATGTTTTTCCATAAATGGAATAATTGATCAAATTTAAAAGCGATTTTTTGAATTCGGTTGCAGCGTGAGCACATTTTTCAATATTAAATTCGATGTACGGCTCCATCCATGCCTTCTGCTCAAAGCACAAAATGTGATTAACATAGTCAAGTTTGGCCCCGTACATGAAATAGTGCTTCAATGTTTCCCTGTGTATAACATAATTCTTTTGCATCGCGAGTGTCAAAAGAAATTTCTCATGCGAGCCACTTGGGGGAGTATGCCATTTTCTGGGGCCAAAGGCAGATCAGATAATGTATCATGACATTCGTCCGGAAATTACAGATCCACTTCTGTGAAAAAACAAGTTTCACCATCATTCACCATGTTTGAAAAATCCTGTGTTGAAAACACACCAGCCTCAACCCACTCAAAATTGCCAATCGGAAGCTTGGATCGCATTGCATGACTGTACAGCCAGTTGACGTCAAAATAGCATATGTATTTCGATGCCACACTGGGGTTTTAGTGCTCAGCCATGTAAATATTGTTGGCTTCAGCATGACTTCTTGAAACCTGGGTAATGCCACCCCTAACTCCGTGTTCTACAAAAAGATACATGTCTGGATCAGTCAACAACTCTAGCCGTGCACATGTCATTGACAATATAGCATCCCGTGAAAGAGACGGAGTTGTGACATATATGGCAGAGTCAATACAGTAAAGAGCCAAACATACGGTCCTGAAATTCTCATAAACATCTGCCAGCAAACGAGTGTCCACACACAAGTAGTGGATGGCATACTGCAGCAAGTTTATGCAGTTGAACACATTCCATGTGGATTGGGCATGAGCGTAATCCGCATTGCTAATGCCCCGCCTCTCATCACATTATGAAATGCGTCCTTTGGTCGGCGTGACTTGCACATCAGACTATCTGGTGACATAAAAAAGTCATAAGGAAAAACTCCCTCTGTTTTGCCAATTCGAATTGGGTGTTGTCTGGAAACATCGAGTAGGTGATAATCAATTGCGCAGGTAGCAAATTACCTGCCAAAGTTTCCAGAGAGGCTCTCATGAATTGGAATGAGTCAATAAAATGTAATTTGAAATATTGCGCCTTTCCATTGAAATCAATCCCATTGGGAATTGGTTTTGTAATACATTTGTATTTCTCTAGGGCCATTCCAATCACTTTAATTTTACCTGGGTTTTCGATTACCACGGTTCCGTCGAGTTGTGTTACATGACGTTCAGCCAAGGGCTTTATGAGAAAGTGAGCATCATAGTTTTGCAAGTTATGGAAAACAGCGACGAGTTGTCTATTGGGAAGTCTGAAATTCAAGTTGCACTTATTATGTGTACAACCTCTGATTTCGCCCATCAAATGGTCATGATCGACCACAATATAATCTGTACCGAGCTTTTCCTTACAAATGTGACAAATTTTCTGAGCCGCCAACCTAGCTTCATCAGCACGGTTTTTTTTTTACTTCGTGGAAACAATCAAGCTGTAAATTCCTGCAATCGACTTTGTAAGTTCAACTAATTTATCAACTAATTGGCACATGCAATCAGCGCCCACAAACTCAAAATAGTTATATTAACTTGGATTGTATGAGCAGACCAATATAATGCTATAAATATATGGAACATGTTGATTGATGGTAGTTGTATTACTCGTTTCATCATTAGGTAAGCAAGGGACATGGGTTTCAGGCAACTTTCAACGTCACACTAAGCGACAAAACCCAATCTTTGCTGTTTGCTGTAATCATTAAATTCCAATTACTTGTCGTTCCCAGTGGGAAAATTACTGCGAACAGCCTTTTGTTGCTGGCAAAGAATAATGTGACTTGCGAGTTTCTCCTCACTAACAAAGTATCACTACAAACCAGCCATGACAAATTTCTAATACAGAAAAAATGCAAATGAGCGGCATTTCCACAAACGCGAATTGCCAAGATATTCACATGTTTGTCGTGACGTACAGGAGAAATACGCATGGGTACAACTGACGAAACTTTTAATAAGGGTGGGGTACCCTTATTAAAAGTTTCGTCAATTATATTGCTATCTTTGTTCGCCACATGGTAGACATTTATAGAAATAGAATTGTTCTCCTCAAACTTACGAATATCCTGTATGACTACAGGTGTCGACAGACATTCAGTATTCGAAACCTGGTAAGCCTATCATTGACTATCCGTGCATCTGTTAGCCTACATGCGAACACCGTAGCCAATAGCTCATATAACAAGTCTGGCAAAGGCTCCACTGAGACTGGGGAATCGGAAAACAAATTATTTTCCAGTTCCCTTGGCAAAATCTCTGATTGACTCGAAATTCGGTTGTGAAATTGATGGAGGACTCTCCGAATCCCAAGAATTCTCCAAGTCAGATAGAAATAAGTCATCCCTCAAAATATCAACATTTTCTTGTTTGGGGAAAGTGGACACATTTCGCCCTTTTGTTGTTGACAATCTCTGTGTAAGTGAATCCATGCTCTAATTGCGTAAGTAGAGATCATCCTGAAAAATATCAACTCGTGTCCGCTTAGCCAAAGGGACACTGTCTCGACAGCTTGCAGTAGAATGTCTTTTCGTCTGTAATTCAGATTTTAAATTGCCTACAAAAAGATCTTCAAGCAGACTGTCAATACTTTGTCGCCTACGCTCACTCATTTTGAAACCTAACTAAAGTTTCTTTTGTTTCCCAATATAACAATTACAACACCACTATAAATTAATATGAAGTGCCTCGTTGTTTCTATGTGCAACTGAGAATGACGAGGTGTCTAGGCATGCTCCCCACATATGCGCCTGGCAAGCTGGATGTCCTTGGGCATGATGGTGACTCTTTTGGCGTGGATAGCACACAGGTTTGTGTCCTCAAACAGCCCCACGAGGTAGGCTTCACTCGCCTCCTGCAGAGCCATAACCGCCGAGCTCTGGAAGCGCAGGCCAGTCTTGAAGTCCTGTGCAATCTCCCTTACCAGGCGCTGGAATGGCAGCTTGCGGATGAGCAGTTCAGTGCTTTTCTGGTAGCGCCTAATCTCCCTCAAAGCAACAGTGCCAGGCTGGTAGCGATGTGGCTTCTTCACTCCCCCCCTGGCCAGGGCGCTCTTGCGGGCAGCTTTCGTAGTAAGCTTGAGGGCTGTCTGCTTTGTGAGAGCCATCCTGATCCTGGTCCGTTCAACTCCTCCACTGTGGGCTGAAGCGAAAGGTTACTTGACCGCACAACCCCATCGCGGAAGACCTCAGCAGAGCTAGGCTAGTGGCGAGCGGGCGCCCAGTGTCCCCGAACAAATCGACTCCAGGCAGCAGCTACAAGCAGCGTGGACCAGTTCACAGGATGTACGTTACTCTCGGACACTGGAGGGGAGGTGTTGACCCCATGAGGTCAGAGCAGCAAATGAGCTGCGGGCAAGATACCCTTTTTCTAGGCCAGATACCCTTCCTTGTCGCCAAATTTTAAAATTCGTAATTCGCCTCAAAGCTACATAAAACGAACACATTATGCATTTGAAACATTTTAAACTCAATTTTAACAAAATTTAATGCAATTTAATAGGGTTTAACATGTTTTCTTGATATTTAGCATGCATATGTTGGAATATGTGTATTTATTTGGTATTAACCAATTAGATTTTAATTGTGTTCTAATTATACTGATTTCATATACTAACAATTGTAATTCCGATATGAGCTTTTTTGCAAAACGAGGTGTTTGTAACTAGAATATCTTACTACGATTCAACTCCGTTTTCACCCTTTAACATACACAAGCAAATTAATAACATTTATTTATATATATTTTAATTATGTGATTTGTTCTTTATTCCTTTTATGTATTGTGGTAACTGCCTTACAATCGTACATGACCGAACTGGGAATCGAACCCAGAAACTAGATTACAATTGCACATAACCCAACCGGGACTCGAACCCAGAAACTGTACATTACAATTGTACATGACTTAACCAGGACTCGAACCTATAAACTAACTAATATTAACCATGCCTTATTCGGGATTCGAACCCAGATCCTCCTAATTATGCATAAACTGATTACTCTATGGAGGCTGGCAAAAGAATAAACTCTTTATGTGTATTTATGGTGTGTTGTAGAAATCATACTACATTTTTTAAACAGATATCTTTTGCCAGGATATGGGTTAAAATTTTTTTTTAGTTAATTGCTATTTTGACAAACAAAAAGGAATGTTTGTTATTAGATTTTTTTTCCTCTGGCTTTTTCATTACAACACTCATATGTGTTAATGCAACATATTTTGAAAGAACCAAAACTTTTTTTAGAATATATATATATATATATATATATATATATATATATATATATATATATATTATATATATATATATATATATATATATATATATATCTGTGTTGAGACAATTTCATCAATATTTTTCATTTATTGGCTAAATAAGTTCATTTTTAAAAAGAATAGGTTAAATAAAAAGTAATAAATTCATTTTAAGACATATTTATTGATAAAAATATATACAAACACAGTTTGTTTTACTAATGTATGTACATCATTTTAAAAGACAAATTTCTCTGTTATGCTACAGAGTATTCCAAAACATACACAAATAAGTATAGGATGACCCAAAACATAGCAAACATTATCACACATAGCATTAAACAAGCAAGTACAGGTTGGTCCAAAATGTATGTACAACATTTTTAACACTAGCAAATACAGGATGTTTCAAAACATATTAGACAACTATTTTAAAAATATACAAACACAAGCTGTTTCAAAAATTTTAGTTACAACATTTTAACACAAGTCAGTACAGGTTGATTCAAAATATATACAACATTTTTCTTTAAAAACTAATATTTTTATAAACTGTTAGGAACTTCCATAAACAAGGTTTTCGTGCATTTTCTTAGTAATGGATCCAGATCCCCTTCTTGAACTCTGCTTTGAAGGAGGAAGCATTTCTTCCATGCTGGCTTTAACATATCTGTTTGTACACATACGTCCTTACATTCTGGTGAATGTAAAATGATACTTTCAACCAAGTTTGAGTATGCTTCATCATAATGTGAGTGCACATCTTCAATACTAGATGGAAGAAGAGTTGTTTGAGTCATGTAAAACACAGAACATTTCGTGCTATCACTGCATTATACCAATTCATGGCCTTTTTTGTTTCCTAGCAGAAAATAAATTACTTTAAATGAAATACTCTTGTCACAAGTCTCTATAAATTCATGGAGAAGCCCATTACATTAGGCTTTCCTGGCTTGACACTGGTGTAATGATTTCCAGGATGAAAATATGTTATGTTACGCATTTGTTATCCAACACCCGACTGAGAACAATTAGCAAGGAACAATGTATATATATTCATGAATTCTTTGTCTAACTTTGCAAGTCAAAATGTATTAGAGGGCCAAATTTTATTTTTGCTAATGTTGTGGCTTGTTGCACATAACGTTTTGATGCATCACACACAGTATGAGCCATGTAATGGAACTTGTTTTTACAATAATGATATAAAGTATGAAGATTATTATCACATTCTTTGAAATACTCATAGGGCAAAACATTATCTGTATTATAAACGAGATGTTTCAAACATTTTCCTTCCTCACAAAATGTTACAATCTGATCGCCCTTAAGCTTGCACTTATGGTCTACTCTATGGTTTACTATGTCCTGTCAAAGATTGAGAGAAATATGTACATTTGAAATGAATGTCTGACTCACATTTACTTAGCAACAAAATGTGAATATGCTATGCTCTAAGTTACAGAATACAAACCTTTAAAAATAAATGCATACTTGCATATAGGCAAGAACATTATTCTGCAATAGCCACTTCACACGCATGTGAGTTGAACATTGAAGGAAAAACTAATCCTCCTTGTTCGAAAATGAAGTTGTGGATGTCCCTGATGCAGTTATCCTTCCAGCAATTGGTGGTTCCCTGATGAGGTCTGGTGAGTTGGTAGGCGATTACTCCATCTCAACGCTCCTCTTCTAGCTGCTTGCTAAGACTGCCAATCAGCAAATCTTCTAATGTTGTTGGTAAGTCGCTGTCAGAATAAAGATATCTCACAGCACCATCATTTCATGCTATTCCTTCACCAAAGTGAATGCCGAGACTGTTATAGAAAGTGTAGCACCAATGTTCTATATCGTTGCAGACTTGAACTTGTAAAATACCATCATACTGTTTAAAGAAAACTCTTATTTATCCTATTTGCAGGACTTTGTATACATCTGTAGGGTTGAATCTGCTACCCATGACTGCCGATTTAATACTGAACATTCTCATTTATATAGTCTGGGCTGACATCATGTAAGTGTTCTTCCTAAGCCAAAATTTACAATTCCTCATGCCACAGGGAGTAATTAACTCTTGGTCACCAATGTATGTCAAATGTTACTTGCTGTTACATAGTTCGCTCCATACTGTAGTAAGAGAACAGCAACTACATTCCTCCTGCATGATGTATTTGATTTTCTTGTAGGATGTATATTTCGTGTTGTGCACTGTTTGAGCTTCGAATTCTAATTGACTGTCATTGCAAGGTAGCTTGCAGTCAGGATATTAATCATACAAAGGACAAAAACTTCGCCCATAACAAACGTCGAAAACTTTTAAAGTATAATCAGGATTAATGAATGATAAACACCAATATTAATCTCCATTGCACACCTGTATGTGCAGTGGACTATCTTCATCTTCAATTCGAAACCACACTCGCCTGTAACCAGGAGTAACACTGGCATAATGAAGTGATGAGTCGAACCTTCCCATCGCAACTGATTCTCCAGTCTGAAGTTCTCTCTCTTTATATACTGAAATTTTCATCCAATTTCAGATACTATTAGTTCTTCAACGTTAACTTGGTTAAATTAAACATACAGACACAAACATTGCTGTTCCAAAACTCACAGTCTCACATTCCACAAGGTGACCTTTGAAGGCCGCTACTGCCTTAAATTTGTGTGATATGTTCTTTATTATTACATGTTTCAGTCCTTAGTGTGGGGCTGTCTTAAAACTCTCTACTCAATTTATATTTTATTTGTCTAAAACCTGGCCCCTTGGTTATTTCTTCACTTGTATTTTCAAAACATGGGTCCCAAGAAGAACAAGGCAGTTTACTGTCATGCTGCATATTAAAAACCGGACAGTCTTCTTCATAACACAACACTCTTTCTGTATACGTGTTTACTTCGAAACTTTTTGCAAAGTTCCAGTGTTCATCTCCGTTGCACATCTGTATTTGGAAGTATATATTGTTTAGAGACTGGAACCATACTTTCTTTTATACTCTGGTAATATTGGAGTATGTCTTCTCTGGGCTGAATTTCTCCATTTTTTCGAAATCTTACACAAACCAGTTTTAGAAATTAATATCTTTATGCATAGGTAGGATGCTAATACAAATATCTGCTTAAAGCTTTGCTTTTGCATTGTGAAGAGAAGATTTCTTTCTTACAGTGATTGGTTTTATAATGTTTGACTATTGAATTAATACTCGAACACTCATGATATATTCTGATATTTATGAGTTCTGCATTAGTTAAACTTTTTAAATTTTCGTTCTGTATTTTACCAACCACATATAATGGATAATTTTCGAGCAGTGCATTGTTTACATATTGGAAATGCTCTTCATAAGCTATTACACCAGAAACCCATTTTAGGTCATGCATCTCGTAAGTCTGTTCCCAAAACACATTTTACTTTAGGTTTTAAGGTGTACCGAGGTCTAGGAGATTTAAAGCATAGTAATTTGGAGTCATTAGCATCGGCTGCATAAGAAATAGCAAACTCCTTAATTATAAAGGAGTTGTCTTGTTGGTTTTCGAAACCTTGCACATTAACATAATTTTCACCTTATTTATTTTTACACTATACAAAAACTCTCCACACATCATATTTATAAAATATCAGTGGTCAACTCCGAATCCACGTCATCAACTCCTGAATCGTCCATTACTGCATCTGGGAAAATTCTGGCTTCTATAAGTTGTTCCAGCCTGCGTGACATACAGTCCCTCTGCATATGTTGATTATTTCTATCATTAACAAAGGCAGGCATGCCATGAGGACAGTCTTCACATGGCAAATGCGACACGATATCCTCATCAGCTTGTAAATGTTCGGGAACTAACAGATATACTAGGTTTATTTCGGGTGCTAGCATTATGTATTAGTTTATGCTAGCATTGCATTGAATACTTCAACACATTCCTCATAACAGTTATTGCAACAGTGGCCGTAATGCATCATACCTGGAGCGGACTGATGCGTGGAGAGATGTATTCCCCTGTAGATTTTGTGTTGTTTATCTAGATGATGCTGTGGATGGTTGGCATTGTAGCGTGTGCTTGGCATTGATGTAAACATTGTAGTAAGCATCTGGTGACATTCTCGATGTGGATGCCTGACGTCGTTCTTGATGTAGATGCCAGATGTTCTCAGTGTAGATGCTTGGCGCCGTTCTCAGATCTATTACAGATGCCTAAGTCTCACTACTGCTAATGCAATGCACATGCATGCAAGCACACAAAGTGATCTTAAAAGTTGTCGACTTAACATTGAGAAAAAGATAATTTTATTCCTCATTTGACTTTTTGGAAAATAAGTTAAAATATCGTGGAATTTAACAGATAACAGCTTCGATGACAGTCATTTCAAGCTGGACTTGTGGTATTTCAGTAATATTACATTGAAAAAGTAGTATTTCTAAAGTAAATAAGTTCAAATATACACATTTTATGTTAGATAGTATAGTCGAAATTCTTGCATGTAAGCTTAAGGAGAAATTTACATGTGAAATATGAATAAATATTTGAAAACAGATTGAATATATATGTTTTCAATCACCAATGAATTTCAAGTTATTTAGTTTTAATGTAATTTTTCAATCGATGATAGACCTTTTACTTACGAATTTTTAAATATAAAGATATGTGTTTTGAAAAAAAAAGATTTGGTGAGTGAAAATATCTCTTACAGTTAGTTGTAGTTTCCCGGAAATACTTTAAATTTATAATGTATTGTAAGTTTTCTGGAAAACAGGATAAACTTAAAGTTTATTGGATAAACATTCATATATTGGATTAAAATATAACATTTCTTGAAATTTTATCTGGGGATTAAAATTCATTTCTTGGAATTGAAATTAATTTTTACTTCAGGGAGAAAATTTCATCAAAAGATTTTTGGTTGCAAAATTAAATTTCGCTGGAAGTAAGCCAGGGTTTCGAGAATGGCATAAACCTTCCTTTCTGAACAAGTCAATAGACAAACGAAAGTGAAAGTTTGTAGAGTACAGGCCCGAGGGGAGATAGTCAGGCAGGGTCAGTTCAAATTTTGCTGGACCGAAGGGTGTGTGGCAGTTGAAGAATCTCCGACATGGTGTACAATGATGCATTCTGTGGTGGGGATACATGTAGTTGTCTAGCAGATTCCGCTCTCATCTCAGAAGAACACACCCTCTTGGCTATGGTTTGGAGAGGATGGGAGAATGTAGCGCTAGGCAGGTTTTGCGGATCATGGCATGATGCAAGGAACCTGTCGTCTCTAACAAAGATGCATTCTGGGTTGGCGGCAAAGGAGGTCGAGGAGGGGTTCCCAAGAGGATGCATGCAGTCCTCGAGCTAACCGAAGTTGCGGTCTGGTGTAGGGTGTGTGGAGGGGGAGGGGGTAGATTCGACTACCTCTTAGTGGTAGGAGCGATTCGACCACCTCTCACTGACCAGCACCATGTTAGTTTGACGACAAACCTCACCCTGGATACACACATAAATCGCTCTCTCCTCTGAAGCACCTCTTCACCGGGCAGGGGGACGGCTGCCAGGGTCCCATGCAAAGACCAAGGGACAGCAGAGCCTCGGTCAGCAGGCTTCACCTCTTGTTAAGCGATAGTATCTGCTTTGGGCTTCAGCTATCGTTTTAATATAAACATTTTTTATAAGTTTTAATTTATCAGGAAAATTTATTTTTCGTGTGTTAAGCCAATATAGTGTGTTCGTTATTTTAAATAATTCTATAAGCATTTATCATGTAAACCCTGTTTCCTGAGATCGGTCTACGAAAGTTCATAGGATTTTCAACTATCGTTTAGTTAACAAGTCCCGTGAATTTCCCAGACTTAACAAAAATTTGTGTTTAGTCAGTTCGATGTAGTACGTCCATTATCTTTAATAATTTTTATTCGAGGAAGTTTGACTGCTTGTTAAAATATATACTATGTTTCTATAAAGTGTTGCAGGATAATGCTTTGCAAGATTAAGTCCTTCACGCCATCCGAGTCTCCTTAAGCTTCGATGAAAATTGTGTTAAAAGTGAATTATTCTTACAATAGTAGAATTTATTTTTCCCAGGGAAGTGAAATTTGCGTTACAAATCTGGGTTTTTTTTTTTAAATTTCATGTGAAACATTCAGAAAGATGTAATTAAATTGTTCGTGGATAATAACTTATTAAAAGTAGGGAAATAGGTTCTGTAATTCGTTTAGTGAGTTGTAACCAGAGTTTTTGCCGTAATTTCAACTAGGCCGCAAGCTCCACGTCTCATTCCTTGACTAACCTCCCAGCTGGACAGGCGTCGGCCGCGCTCCACCTATCTAATCGTGCTTATAAGTCTCCGCAAATCCTATATTAACATCATTCATTCAGAAACCTCACAGCTGGACAGGCATTTTTGGGAGATGTGCTTGTGCGATTTCATTAATTAAAAAAAAAAGGATAGCTGGGTTCCGTATTTCTTTAGTGATAGCCATGTACTTTTGTTCGTTTAATTAATTTCCAAACGCATATCTATTCAGACGGGCAAGATTTCATTTCGCAGAAATACACAATATAAGCAATTCATTCTACAGTCTCCCGAACCCAACGGGCGTACATTAAAATCATTTTATGTACGTGTACAACTCTGAGGCATCAAATAGGGTAATTTTTACGTGATTTCAAATACCTTGTTATTGTGTTTAGGAAGACTGTCATTTAATTTATATATTCATAGGGACATTTTTGATTCATCGTAGATCATTAATTAATTTGATACAGGTTACTCATGTAGTTGTCATCTTATAGTGAGTTAGTATTTGTCGACACCTGGAGACTCACGTAGTTGTGTTCCTTTTGAAATTTGTATTTCCATTAATTTCTCTTGTATGTAACATCACTGCTTTAATTTCATTCGGAATCAGTAGTCTATTTAATTGTTTATACTTTAGTTCTTCTGTTTGTCATTTCTAACTTACACGACGTAAATCGTATCTTTCAGAGTCGCCTATCTCCCAACACCATCTACATGCAATATCCCCTCCAACCAAAAAAACACATATGACACTTTTAACACAAAACTCAACACATATATACCCTGTCCCCAACACATCACACCTGAGTACGACGCCAGAGCTCCAAGGGTGAGGACATACCAGAGCTGCTCCTCACCCCCAAACAAAGAAAGAAAATAAAGTACACCTAAATACACACACACACAAAATTCCATCAAAGAAATTTGATAAAACTTTTTCATCAAACAAATTTGATCAAATTTCTTTTATCACATTTCATCGGATTAAGATTGGATTAAGAATAATCCCATTGGATTAAAATCGGATTTTAAAATTTTGGTCGAATTAAGGTTAAACCTTTTGATATCGATTTGATAGCAATGGGTTATTACAAATAATAAAAAGTGGTCTGAAACTCCGTCAACCCTACTACTGTTAGGTAACCATTCGTGGTAACTTAAAATTATTTATTTTCCTTTCTGCTTTTTTTTTTGCATCGAAGTGTAAAAATGATCAGATTTGTGAAGTATTTACTTTCTTAATAATTTCACAGTTTCATTTGACCGACGCATGAATAAAGTGATGAGGTCCATAGCAATATTAATTTTACTTAAGGCGGAGGAATACACAACCTGTGTACAAGTAGAACTTAATCAGGGCTTTCAAAAGTGGTTAGTTCACAATGAACAGCCTGTAACTAGCACTCGATGGTTCAGCGAATTGATGATATATGCTGGCTGTGTGTGTGAGCGGGGAGGGAATACGACTGTGGTGCCATCTGGCGGATGGTTCGGAAGTTTTTACAAATCGGTTGGCAGTGCGCTCTGGCGACACAGAATAACACTACCTTCCCTTGACATTTTCCTTAAGAGTCGCAAATCGATTCACTCACTCACTCTCCGTCGTTACAAACTTCACTGGGTGTGCATGCTAGTCAGTCTGCCCTTTAAAATACACGCAGTAAGTGGTGGTGACATTTTTTAAAAGTTGATTTTAAAAATTCTCCTTTTTAACCGTGGACAGCTTATAACTGTTGTTCCTGCACATACCGCAGGAAGCTGGAAAGGTAATATGGCGGCAGTAATCGTTCGTTTTCCCGACAGAATCCTCCTCGGCCGAGCCCGCCCGCGACAATCACCGCGCAGCGCGGGCGGGCGAGAACTGCCACTTGGACGGCGGCCCAAATGGCTGGCGGGGTCATCCATGACCTACGGACTCATCAAGAGAGTTTGCACGCATCCTGCCTCCGCGTGACGTCACGGCACCACGTGACCGCCACGCCCTCTTGTGATTGGCCGCGGCGTCACCCCGAGGCCGTCGAAACTGCCTGTTTCCTTCTTCGTAAAAACCATGTTCCACTATAATTTATTATTCCACTATCTGAAAGAGACGTTTAAGGGCTACATAAATATTAATATTTGTAATAAAGTGATAATAGTTTACAATGTATAGCACCTAAAAGTCGAAAAGTTCGGAATATGGGAGCAAAAATTTAATTACTCCTTATTAACTTTGTCAACCATATCACATGCCATGTGATGTGTATCATATACACCAAGGGCGGCGGAAGGTTTTCTCGCTGGGAGGGAGGGGAGATACAACTTTATTAGTTGCCTTCGATTATAACTTTGTTTTTTACCATGTGCGCCATGGCGCAGAGAACACACCAGTATTTCTGTGTCGCACATTAATGGTTTTCATAGCTTAAACCAGTTGAATCAACTTTCTGAATAAAACGAATAATATTTGCTATACCTGTTGCGTTTTCATGAATTTTTTCCCCAATTTTTTTTGGGTTAATGGATTTTTAGCCTTAGTGTCAAACATTTTGGAATATGATTCTTAAGCCATACACGAGGAGTGTTAGAAAACATATGCTAATATTTATTGTACCCACGAACGCACCAGTACATAAAAACACACACTCACTCGCACTCTAGAATTCGGACATAAAATGTAACACTCTATGGACTTAAAATTTACGAAAATACTGGGACACAATGTAACAATAAAATACAGTCATACAAACAATGTCTTGTGCTGCTCTCTTCACCGCTCAGAGTCAAAGCTGCTGTCTGTTCTATTCATCTTGTCATGACAGCGTAAATTCACCATGATGTCATATAACAGCAGAATAAATTATTAGTGACTCGACAAAGCTTACTTTCAAATTTTCAATACCTTAAATCAAATATATTTGAAACATTTATTTGGACAATATCTTGGTGTTGATTAACTAAAGACTGACAAAGCTGAACAGTATATTAATCCAAAGATTACTTTTTCTCACTGTATTGTATTAATGATTATTATTGTTGTTATTGCCTTAGAATAGTAATAAAAAATAAAACGAAAAATAAGATAGCTCGACAAAACTAACTGCAATATTTCTTAATCGCGCTTGTTTTAGATATCATCTGCATTTTTTCTAAAGCAAATTTGTTAGTTTTTAGTTATACATAGACATGTGGTTTACCATATTAAAGTTAGGTTTGTTTTTGCTACATAGACACGCGTGTTACTATATTAAGTTCGGCAATCATTATTTCTAACGAAATATTAAGCAGTAAAAAATATATTTGGATTAGAATTTTGGTGTAGTCTATGTCCGAGAAAAGTCAAAAATATTAAAGTGTTTTCCTTTTAAAAATGGTAATTTGACTGATTTGAATACTAGTTAGTAAAATTATGAATCCCGACTCGTCAGTTCGTTGAACTTATTGCAGGCTATATGTCTGCTTTTTATTAGGCATCTGTGCACTCTAGAACGGGTATAACTAAGACCTGCAAACTGTTGTGATTAAAAAAAAAAAAAATTATGCCTAGCTATCTGAAAATATCTCTCAAAATTTCTCTCAAACACTGGAAAAGGGCGAGCTCTATAGAGTGTGAAATACCTATTCGCGGATCTAAAAGGAAACTCAATTATCAACTGTATACTACCAATTGTAGCAAGTGCATGTACCGTCGTTACTTCGTAATAATTGTAAACTTGATCTAAATCAGCTGCTGCTATCAAAGTCTTGTCCGCGGGTAATTTAAGAGTAATATCTCAAATAATTTCTGACAAATTTTCTGGAGTCAATAACGAAGTGGGTAACCTACCAGTCATATGATTTCCAGTGCCACTTTTATTTTTGTTACCTCTTGTTTATAAGACTGAAGAGTTAATTCTAATTCTCTCAGCAAACTACTGTATTTAAGTGCTTCCCCTAAATTGATAATTGTTATTCTGTGATTTCTTTGAATCATTGAGATTGCTAAAGTATTCCAAGCAGTCACGTGGTTCAAAGTTTTTATTACTTTCGCTAACTCTTTTGCTAAAATGCCTACGTCCTTCGAGTTTTTCTCTACTCTGGCATTCAACCCTTTCACGAAAGTTAGTTGTTTCTCTACTATATGAATTTTTTTTTTTTTTTTTTTTTTTTGTTTCTTCCCCAACACACTAGTGACTTTGTGAATACGGACATAATCATCATTCGTAAGTGTACCAAATAAAAATTTCAGAATACTACTACCTGCATCTATCAAACCTCTCTTTTCGCGAGACGATTTTCTGAGTAATATCAAAGTTAATTCATTCACTTCTTCCTCTAATTCTGCAACTAGTCTATCAAGAACATCTATCTCTGAACGTGGTCTTTCAATCTCTTGGTTTTCAGAAAACTTCACCCTTAAACTATGTTCAGTTGGTTCCTAAATTCCTGATTAATACTCTCCAATTTTCTTATGGGTATGTCTAGCACTATTATCCATCTGTCTCCTGTTAATACAACGTCAATTTCCTGGATCAGAATCACACCAGCGCCTATGGGGTGATCTGCAGTGCAAACCAATATACCTTTTATTTAGTTTTTCGCATTGAACTCGTAATTATCATTAAATTATAGGTTACATTATACTCTGAGCTTACGCGTCGCTTATTTCTGCTTCCTCCTCTTCCACTGAGAGGTTCCTTACACTTGAACGCAAATTATACCTGACACTAGGTTCTCCTATTTTCTCACGAATTTTCCCTTTTAAATAACGCGACGGTTCCCAAACGCCGTCAGTTTCTACATTATCATTATCATCGAAGATGCTGTCGTCCCTATGGCATTCAACACATATTTCCCCTACTTCACCTATTTCTGCTAACTCTGTTATGTCTGCTAAAATTGGGCGTGACTTTGAGCCTATATTTTCTTCAATATTTCCCTCACTTAATTCTTTATCACATTCACTATCGCACAATTTCTCTACTGACTCTACTTCTATACTAATATTATAAAGAGGTAGTGTTTGTAACTTTGTGTGTTTGTGTGTTTGGATGTAGGAGGTAATCTTCGAAACTACTCATCCGATTTTAAAAATTCTTTCACCAGTAGAATGCTACGTTATCACTGAGTGTCATAGGCTATATTTTATTTTAAAAATCAATAGGGATCCCTGCTAAAACTCCAATAATGTAACCCAAAGTGTAAATAAATGACCTATAAAATGCCTTACATTGCGTGCGCTGCGAAAACTATTGATGATAGAACAAAATAATGTACTACGGCTTTGCAGGACGGACAGATTCGGAAAAAAAAACGTGCTGTGTGCTGCGTACGGCGCCAACCTTAGAAGCTCTACTGCCATTATGGGGGGAGTTACGTTTGTGTTTGCTGGGGATTTTCGGCAGACACTCCCTGTAGTTACAAAAGGGACGCGTGCAGATATAATCAAACCATGTCTTAAATCATCTCCCTTATGGAATTCTATTCAACACCTAAATTTGGGAACGAATATGAGAGCCTATCTTGGTGGAGACACGCATAAAGATTTCCCACAATTGCTCAGACTTGGAGAAGGAGTCTTTCCTTCTCTAAATTTGGGTACTAATTCTGCTGAAATCATTTTTAATGAGACATTAGGTCAGATAGTCCACAGTCTGCAGCATCTTATAGAAGCAGTATATCCGGGCCTCGAAAATTTACTAGAAAGAGGCTTTCACTGGTTGTGTTCCAGGGCAATGGTATCGCCTAGGAACGACACTGTCAATGAAATCAACAGTCTCATTATACAAAGAGTTCCCGGCCAAGTCAAAACCTATAAGTCGATTGACACAGTCACCAATGTTGACGATGTCGTCCACTTTCCTCAAGATTTTCTAAATTCGCTTAATCCTTCTGGCTTGCCACCTCGCGAACTATCATTAAAAGTCGGTACTCCTATCATGCTTTTAAGGAATATAAGCCCTCCTAACATGTGTAATGGCACAAGATTGCTCATAGTCATCAATAATCTGCGGGGCATTTTCCCTACACGTTGTGTCTCGACATAGACATGAGCTCCTTGGCTCTGTAGAATTTTTAGATAACTTTAATCTATCACAGCGCAACATAACTTTCCTCTTGTCTAATAATACTTCAAATGTGACTGAGCTCAGTTTTCTCAAAACTTTATGAGGTCCAGACCAAAATTTACGAAACTTAGATACTTTGCCTTTCTTAACACTTGGCATGTGTAGATACACGTAATCACCTACCTCAATATCTGGTGATTTTTATTTCTTACCATAATACTATTTTAGTCTCTCAAAAGCTACTTTATTCCTTTCGCTAGCTACGTCATGTGCTTCTTTTAACTTATTACTCAAAATATCTACGTGTTCTTTGGCTGTCAGACCTCTCTCTAACGCATTAGACTGACTACTCAATTCACCTAAAAGGGGTAGCCTAACTTATTTCCCATATAACAAATCATGTGGGCTATAACCCGTCACTGAATGAGGAATCGTCCTATATGCGTGCACTGCATATGGCAAATGTTCTTCCCAATTACTACCGTATTCATCTACGTAATGAGATATTATGATCGCTAAGGTTCGATGAAGTCTCGCAACACGTCCGTTACACTGTGGTCTGAAGGGGATCGTCTGTAACTTCTTAATTTTTAACATTTTGCACGTCTCTAACATCAATCGAGACACAAAATTTCTCCCGTGATCTGTCAGCAGGCTTAGAGGACAACCATGCCTTAAAATAATCTGCTGTACAAAATACTTCACTACTGTTTCTGCAGTTTGATCGGGAATTGGTATCGCTTCACAGTACCTTGTGAAATAATCAATAAATGTCAACACATATTTATTCCCTTTCTCAGTCATCGGTAAGGGACCTAAAATATCTACATATACCAACTGAAATGGGGAATTTACTTGCTATAAAGAACCTAACGGTGCTTTCGTCATTTTCGTACTTTTTCTCCTAAGGCAATCTTCGCACCTCACAATATATTTATCTACATCCTTATTCAATGTTAGCCACCAATACAAAGATTTGAGGAGGTTTTGAGTTCGCTTCACGCCTTGGTGAGCAGAAAATGGAGTGACATGGCGATGACTAATTACTCTGGTCACGAGCGACTTTGGAACAACTACTAAAATTTTGTCCTCTTCGCGTTTGTATAGGATGCCTTCCCTATCAATAAAGACATTTCCCTTATCTGCCTTATTAATTATACTTTGACATGTTTCGTCTTCCCTCTGTTCTTTCTTAATTATTTCTCTAGTTAAATCTTCTGAATTTATCGCATTTACCATTCGAGATAAACAATCTGCATTAGCGTGTTTCTTGCCCTGTTTATGGGCTACTTCAAAACCAAACTCTGCTAAACGAAGTGCCCATCAAGTGAGTCTCGAACTAGGGTCTTCCAAATTCGATAACCATCTCAATGCAGCATGGCCAGTAATAACGGTAAATCTACGCCCGTGCAAATACGCTCTGAACTGTTTTGTGGCAAAAACTAAAGCGCACAATACTTTTTCTGTAGTACTGTAATTCCTTTCTGCTGAATTTAATTGTCTATTGGCATAGGCGATTGGTTTCTCGTGTCCATTCCTCATCTGAGACAGGACAGCGCCTACAGCATAATTACTAGCATCTGTACTCACAATAAATGGTTGTGAAAAATCTGGATATACAATAATCGGATATGAAATTAATTTTTCTCTTAACATTTTTAAAGCTTCCTCTTGTTCTGTTCCCCAAATAATGATTCATCTTTCTTAGTTAGTTTCGTTAATGGTCTCGCTATATCCACGAAATTCGGTACAAGTTTCCTATAATACTGAAATAAACCTACCACTGAGCGAACTTCTGTGACATTTTTAGGTCTGGGAGGTTCTTTAATTGCTTTTAGATTTTTCTGATTTGGTTCTACGCTATTTGAACTTACAACATGCCATAAGTATTCAACACTGTCTTGTAAAAATGAACACTTACTAGGCTGGATTCGCAAATTTGCTTCCTCTAGTCTTTCCAAATCTTTATTCATGCGCTCGGCATGTTCTCACACATTACTACTAAATATTATAATGTAATCAAGGTAAACTAAACACTGATCACCTAACAAACCTGTTAGAACATAATTCTCCATTAACCTCACAAATGTAGCTGGGGCATTACACAGTCCAAACGGGAGTCTATTAAACTCATATTTCCCCATGAATGTAGCAAAACTCGTTTTATCCCTATCACTTTCTTCTAACTCAATTTGGAAGTAGCCACTCGCTAAGTCCAATGTTGAAAAATATTTCGACCCATGCAAGGAATCTAACGTCTCCGTGATATTCGGAATTGGATAAGGATCCTGCTTCGTCACACTATTAAGCTGGCAGAAATCTATACAAAATCTCATCTCAAACGAACCGTCTTTATTTTTCTGTTTCACCATCACTACGGGAAACTGCCAAGGTGATTTACTCTCTGAAATAATAATTGTTATCAAGCATCTCATTTATTTGCCCTGCAATTACTGGTTTCAATGCATGCGGCACTCTGTGTGGATTCTGCTTTATTGGTCTGGCCTCTCCTATATCTCTCTTATGTTTCAATAAATTCGTGCACCCGAAATTCGAACTATCTTCCACTTTAAATATATACGCAAACTTCATTAACACTGGGAACATTATATTAAAATCACTCTTACCCAAATGTTTTAATTTATCTTTAACAATTTTCTCTACCTCTATAAATTCATCTTTTGGTAGTTCTGGTACCATTTTATCCTTCTGCATCACTGATTCACTATTATTTGCCGTGTGAGTTTCAAAACTCTGACTACCTTGAGTCACTAAACAATTTGGCACATTTAACATTTTATTTTTCCATTCGATGATTTACACATATTTTCTGTGCGAGTTTCACAACTTTGACTACCTTCACTCTGTACAAATTTCGGCTCATCTATTCTCAATTTACGTGAACATCGGTACCGATTTTTCATTTACTCGCGTATTTTCAAAGTTAACTTCTCTGTTTTTACTACTTTTCACATTACTCTGACATCTCAAATTATTACAACATTTTAACTTTTTACAATTCAATTCATCATGACAATTACTACGACAGAACTCGGGGTTTTCATTTGGAATCGGAACTGCCTCTGTTCGACATACTCTACCTTGGCGGATTTTTGGGACACAGCGATAAGATCTCTCCTGTTCCGTGACCTCGCTAACTAATACACTCACTTTATGGCTAACACAACTCGAGGGAATTACTGCTTCGTAGCCTGGAAGCGAACAATTTCTATCTTTGTTTCTGGGGACATCTGCGAGTATTTTATCCCGTGGTTCTATTTGTGGCGACACTAAATCACTTTGTTCCGACCCAAGAGTTATACAACTTCTCTCGGATATTCGGGGTACGCTATTTATGCACAGTACTCCAGTAACATCACTGACAAGTGTGGCAAATCCTATTACCGTACCCTTTGGCACGACGAGCGTCTCATTAGTAATGTTCACGATTTTTGTCACTGCCCTTACTGATTTTACTAACGCTCTGTGAGGTCTCCTTGAACCTTCACTGTGAGGTTTCCTTGAACCCTCAAACTACCTACCCTGTCAGTAGTCCTCTCGACATGACCGCCTACTTCACATGTCGCTCCTGCATCTTCAGTGCGACTAGGAAACCATGTCCTCTTGACCCCTTTGAAGTGATCACGATGAGGAACAAAACACTGGGACGCAGCCCTTTGACCCGAAACAAAGGGGATAACACACTGGTCACTCACCCTCATAAGTGGAGTCTTTTCAACTACACAGGTACCCTGACGGTCGTTCACCCCATCCTCCAGATTCGTCTCACTGAATCTATTACATGTCCCTATAGAGTTTCTAGCCGTACTGCTCCTACAATACACCTCGTCCTCTCGGAGGCTCTTACCGGTAATAATTAAGTTGCATATTGCCCTTGCCACACGGATGCCCGGTAGATTCGTCAATGTCGGTTCGATAACAACCAATTTCGAGTTAGCGCCCCAACCTGCTGTGTGCAAAGCAACATCTATCACTGTCTCCGATTTTGGTGGCAGAATCGTGTTGCTGTATCATTTTCACTTCATTATATTGACTACTATTCACAGATCCGGACCCTAGTTCAAAGTTGGCCAGGCTCTCAGCTTGTTTTCGCTGCTCTTCCTCAATTATGCAATTAATTGAATTGTATGTACCTAAATCAAACGTATTTTTGAGATACAATGTCTGTTCTTTCAAGTCGATTCGGGCATCATAATAACGGAGAAAATCGGTTCCAAGTATTCCCTCGAAAGGAAGCTCTGACGCGCACACAAGGAACCAATATAGGTAACATTGACCATTTACACACAACTTTATATACTAAGTACGTGCGATTTGGAGAGAGTCTCCAGTTATGCCTTTAGCTCCTAACTGAGATTCATCGATAATATTCCTGCTGATTCTAGGTCGAACGAGAGATATATCGGACCCTGTGTCGATTAAGAACGAGTGAGACAGGCCCTCGACAAGAACTGATACTATGGTCTCTTTTCCCCCTACAACTGTAATTACCACCATGTGGTGCCCGGGGTTGACACTTGGCTTCTCGTGTTTGGGTGATTATTACCTACATTCTCGCTAGTTTCTTTAATTCCATGCCATACATTCCTAGGTACTTGGGTTCGTTGTGGGGTTCACAAACTTCGGCATTCTCTGGTCATATGCTCAAAACATTCGCAATTAAAACATCTGATATTACAGTTATTACCTTGTTCTTGTCTGTAACCCATGTTCTTGGGAGAAACACCTGCTCCCGATAAACTCCTTCTACTGTTACTGCTATCATTCGAACCATGGTAACGTGAATTATAACCTTTTCCAAAACCTCTGTTAATGGAAGTATTTCGCCACTTCTCACGTTACCCAGTGCCACACTTGTTTGCTGGGAGACTATGTTATACACCTTTCTCCTCCTCTGAGGACCATCAAATTTTGTTTTGCATTCCTGATGTGCCTCTGTAACCTCTAACGCTATAGCCATGCATTGAGCTTCGTTCATGATTAGTGGTATCTTATATCTTAACTGCTGACATACATTACCTTGTAACCCATCAGTGAAAGCTGCTAATAACCTCTTTTCAGGTTCCTGATTCAAAATTTCCTTTTTCTCTGGCTTATCTAAATGCTGAACTCTTTTCTCACATAATTTACGACACCTATCTGCAAATGTCTGCACATCCTCATTATATTTCTGCCTAACATTGTGCAACATGTAATAATGAAATTGCAACAACTGATTTTCCTTGAATCTGTCGTTCAACTCATCTTTCAACATTTTAAATGTTATGTCCCCTCTTAATCTAGGACATGTCGCAACAAAACGCGATGCTAAACCTTTCAATTTCATTTTCGCTAATTTTACTTTGTCCTTATATGAAATATTTCCTAGGCTTGCTGCGCTTTCTATGCTTTCTAGAAAGTCGTGTACCGGTAACGAGCCTTTTTCGCCAGTCCATTTTTCCACTAATGAAATAACCGCCAAATATTTAACTTGAGCTGGTACTTGAGCTTGTTCTTGTATAGCGTGGGCTAGTTGACAACGTCTTTCGTACTCCATGTCAACTAGAAAAGTGTTACTACCACTTATTAAATTTTATTCGTTCAATTTCGAAAGTAGAATCCAAGTCTTACGATCGTGAGTCCGTTTCTTCGGAGTATCGTAATGAGTACTACTACTTGTACGTTTAGTTTCATGAATCGTGTTAAAATTTTCTCTCTTAGGAACAGCAGTATGTTCCACACATGAAGAACTAGTAGTTTCTTGCTCGTGTTATACGTTCGCATCTTGCGAAGTCGAAGAGACTGTATTCGCAACTATGTCAAGCCTTTATATCTCAAATTCTGGATAAACACGATCTCGAGGTATGAACCTCTCCACTGTACGAATTTCAATATCCAACACTACTCGTCCTGAAGAATTTTCGTACTCGTATACTTTATATGCGGGAGTCGGAAGAGATCGCTTTGGTTTTCCCTTGAAAGCTATTTCCAGTCCTGAACCTGTAGTTAATGCATTCAACTTAGTACGAAATGGCTCTATTTGAGACAAGTCAAAATATGTGTGCTTTTGAAAGAATTTCCCGTATCATTTATATGAATACTGTTCTAAACTCTTCAATGCCTCAGTACTACTAGTTAAAACTACATATATGATCAAAACTGTAAACTCTACTACCTTCCCTTCTAGCCTCTGAAAAAATAATAAGAGTCTTAGCATAACACTTTAGTGCTTTTGCAAAATACAGCAAAGAAGTGGGACTGTATCCAAATAATTTCTGCAATATTCAACTCTAACCCAAGCGTGCGGTGTTATATCTTCCAAATCTACATGACAATCAACACTACCAGTTATTCTGTTATTCATAAGTCCAGGGACATTCTCAAAATTAAAATAATGTGATTTCCAGTGGTACACGTGTTCGTTATAATCCTACAAATCTCCTCTTTTACGAACTGTCGTATTATATTCGTCAACTGAAATACGCACGATCCTACTAAACGCTTCAGGACACGTTAAAAAGTCCTACTCAGCAACTCTGCTCAACTCAATTACAACTTCACGATTCGCATTCATAACACAATGGGCGAATAAAATAAAATAACTGAATTTTAATTCGTCGGAGGAAAACCTAACAATGTTATCACCTACCAACTACAACCTATAACCCTTCGAAGTGGGTTCAGTTACAGCCATCTGGAGTAACTATCCAAAATACTGCCACCAGTTTGTGATGCTCGAGCGGTCTAGGGCTGAGCACAAACTCTCAATAAGAAATAATCTAAGTCAATTTAACACAGTTAATAAAATCAAGCACTGAAACTGTTACACTTTTAATTGTACATCTACTTACTTGGCGTTAAGGAAGAAGCTGGCTTGGTACTTAAAGTAATAAAGAAAAATGCAATCTCGAATAGAAACAACTTCATACTATATCCACAGTGATGAAGGAGAGTGGCGTGTCAGCACAACTCAGACAAGTCGTCCCAGGCGGTGATGTGCAGTCTCTGGCGTACTCTGCTGAAATCTCCGTCCCCTGGCAGTGCATGGCATAATAAAGCAACATGAGCGTAGTGGGGAGAAGTCTCCCTCCACCAAGAAGTCGCGCATAAGCAGTGTCCCACCAATGGGAAATCAGGGCGAGAAGAGTCGCCAACCAATGAGAGAGCATGAACTCGAACTTTGCACATGGCCCCAAAGTGTGGTATCGAAATCATGTGACGGGAAAATAACGCATGATACAGCGCATGATTCCAGGAGTCATGAGACTAAAATATCATTAAAAACAGGACGTATTTCCCGTCAAGAGTGGTTAGCAATCGCAGTCACACAGTGCTGAAATCACCGCAGGCAGTATTAGAGCGGATACAGCTTACTTTCGCAGGCACCGCGGAACCTGACAAGTTGCGAAAATACTTCATTAAAATGTTCTCTCTCTCTGAACTGGAAAGCTGGTGGAGTGTCCACGGCACTACAATACTTTTCAATTTTTTACCTTAACTTGGGTTTTTTGCAAGTAGATCTGCATCCAGACTCCCAAGGAGTTTTTGCATTTGTCACTCCATGGGGGCAGTTTCAATGGAAGTGACTTCCTATGGGTGTTAATTGTGGCCCTCAGGCGATGTCTAGAGTAATTTTCCAGGTTTTGGGTAAACACCAGTATAATTTTCTGTTCACTTACATCAATTATGTTTGTGTGTACAGTAACACATTTGAGGAACATTTAGAACATCTGAGGTTAGTTTTAATTGCTTTAATGGAGGCTGGACTGACAGTTAATCCGCACTAAAGTTGCGTGGGCTAAAACCTATGTGAGATATCTGGACTTTGTTATATCTGAAGGGACATTGTTGATGTGCTGGACCTTGGAAAGATCGGGCCTGTTGTAAATTTTCCCGCCCCGAAGAACCTGCGGGGTGTTCATTGATTTCTTGGGTAGTCTGGATTTTATTCAAAGTTTATACCTAATTTTGCCGAGATAGCGGAGTATCTTATTGCTTTAAAAAGAAAAGGGGCAGAATTAGCTTGGGGAGATGCTCAGAAGCATTTTTTTAAATATTTTTTTTTATACTCCAATTGCCCCGTTTCGATCAGCGGTTCATTTTGCAACGGGACGCTAGTTCCAATGCTTTGGGGGCTGTCCTGTGTCAAGAGGTAGAAGGGCACCTAGCGCCTATTTCCTGTGCTATGGTTGATTCACTGTATCTTCGGCCTTTTCTGAAGCCTGGTAAAGTTCTCCTTCCAGGATATTCCTCCGCCTTGTGTAAACTAAGCTGAACTATGTCTGGAAGATTAGACCGAGAGACAATGCACCGGATTCGTGTGCACTCTGTTGTAACAGTATTTTGTATAAGAACTATTTCTTACTAGGGGCTACCAACACACATGTTTTCTCAGTGTTTTTTATTCAAATTATTTATTAATGAAGCACTATAATCTATAGATAAAATATGAATAACATTTACATTTAACAGGGAAAAAAATGTAACTTTAATGAAGACAAGTATAAAACTCTTGTGATACAGGGCATATTTATGAAACAACCAAGTATGTCATACATGACGAGATTTTTCAAAGGTTTGATACAAAAAGGCCGAAGAAAGCATGAATAGACTATAGTCGACTCCTTAATCCAGCTGAACAGAGATATTCAGCCTACGAGAAGGAGGTGCTGGCCGCCATATGTGGCATGGAGAAATATAAAGATTATCTAGAATGTGCGGAGTTCACCTTGCACACAAATAACCAGGCTCTCAGATGGTTTTTATCAACAAATAAACCAGTTGGATGGCTGGTTCGTTGGCTAGTGCAACTCACGTGCATTAAATTTACTGTGCAACATATTAAGGGAGTAGACAATGGGGTAGCCGATGCGCTATCGCGGATGTTTGACCCGGATGATTTCTGTGTGGGACCACCAGATTCTGTGAATAGTGTTTTTCATGTGATGCCTTCTGCAAACAGGTCTAGTGTTTTTTGCCAAATTAATATAGTTTCTAACAGTGTTTCTGGAGTTTTGGGAGGTTCTAATAGTGTAGCTATTATTGTCGTTGATAATGTTTCCCCTGGTGATCAGGGAGAGCTTCCTTTTAGCCTTTTGTTGTTTGCGAATGATGGAAATGTGAAGTCGGATGTTTGTGAGGGAGAACAAGTTGGGACTCTCCAAGATTTCCATCAGGGGTACTTCAGTCTGCAACATCGTCAGGTAATTGACCCTGAATGTAAACAGATCAAGGTGATATTAATTCGGGTAAGGGTGGTCCACTTGAAGTTCGAAAAGGGCTGATAGGTTTTGTGGATGCCAAAGAGGGTAAATTTAGTATATTTGTTCCTTCTGCTTTGAGGGGGCAGATTTTCAAGTATTATCATAACTCCTTTTTCGGGGCACATCTGGGACAGGATAAAACAGTACCCAAGATAAGAGAAACATTGTATTGACCTATGATGACTGGTGAAATTGAAGATCTAATAAAGGCATGTCTTGTTTGTTAGAGGGCGAAGCCTCGTAATGTCAATAATATTAGCCCATATAGTTCAAAGGTTGCTACGTTCCCCTGGGAACTATTATACCTGGATGTGCTTGGTCCATTGTCATGCACTACTTCTGGTTTCACTTCTATTCTCGTTATTGTTAACAGTTTCAGTAAATTTGTGTTCTTCTTTCCTGTACGCACTATGAAGTCGGTACAGACTACCTCTTATTACTCTCAATCCACTGAGAACTTTTCAGACTGAAACCCATAAGGAATGGGATTTAGTTTTGTATCAACTCTCACTTGCATTTAACAATGTTGTAAGTGATGCGACCTATAAGGTTCCTTCAGAGGTGTTTTTTGGATGCAGTTATTTCACCCTCTCATCCACGTTTGGGGTTTACACACCTTTTGCTGGGATGTTGGGAGTAAGAAGTCCTTGGAGAAAGTTTGGGCAAAGGCCACTCAATATCTTCAAAGGTACCATAGGAAGTTGGCAGCAAAGAAGGGGTTTTCTTGTGGTACTGTGACCTTCAAAGGAGGGGATAAAGTTATGGTCGAAACACATCCCTGTCACTGTAGTATTGGAGGATGTGTTGCAGAAAGGGGTTGTGATGAAGTGTCATGTGACACAACTGAAATTGGCGTGAATGAGCTGTCACTGATTGTGGTCATGTTATATGTGTTTCTTGTTATTTTGAGTTATAGTATTGATCATCTTGTTTTTAGGTTGTGTGTAGAAGAAGTGGGCTCCCCTGGGGGCGTTGCTGACCACTTTTCATGATCATTTTGTTTTTTGTTTATGCTCAGTAATAAGAGAGTCTGTAATTTAAATTATTGGTCTTATTATGGACATTGTTATAGTATATTATATTATAATATGGTTTGAAAAACATTTCTGTTGAGAGCCCAACATGGCAACATGGCAATCTTAAAGTAAACATAGGGTTCCCTTTGCCCTCTTGGAGTCGATAAGATTGATTTAGGATGTTCGCTGTGGGGACTCCTATAATTTGATAGAGCAGAGATGGGGCTCTTTTTCCTGATGATGACATATACTTGCGCAAGTTGTTTTCTCTTTTCGGTGGTGTTCCACTGGATGTTCCTGGAGCCACCCTGATGGTGATGCTGTGGAATTCCATTCCTGGACTGATGTGGGAGAAAAGGTGCTGGTTCGTCTTCGAAGCTGGCCACTTCGTCTTGGTTACTGGCATCTTCTTCTCAACATGGCTGGTCTTCTTCGTGGGAAGTTCGCCCTTTATGGAGGGGGGGGGGGATGTGACGGGCGAGACCGTGTCACCTCACGTCCTCAAATAATTATTATTTACAACTAAGTACACATAATAATAACCTGTTAAAACAGTGGGCCGGACCACATCGCCAGTCACCCATTTCAATAATTACTGTGGTTGCTCAATTGACAATTTGTTCGGCGCAGTGCCCGACACCATGACCATTTAAAAACGCTTGTTTTGGTGTTTCAATCCTATTTAAAATTCTAACCTGATATGTGCTCGCCAGGGTTACGTTACCTTAATATGTCCTTGGAAAACCTGAGGTAACGAAGAACTTGTGTTAATTATACATGCTACTTTTCACGTGTAGCAACAGCCAGCCATGGAAGCCCACTGTGTGGCGGACAGCGGTTTCGCCTGTTCGCCGCCCGAGAGCAGCACCGTCGGTTGCAGGTGCTGAGAACTGCCCGTGTCTGTGCGCGCGCAGATCCACACCGTAACGTTTGGTTGTATCAGTTCCGGCAACTTGGTCAAGATGCCGGAAGTATGGCTGTGTATTGTCATATAATTGGTGGTTGACTTTTAAATTATTGAAACCCCTCTAAGGGAAAATGGTGTCCGCTGTGTCGGTTCGTCTTATTAGGTAATATAAACTGCCATTGGGCGTGAATATCACGACCCCCATAAGGGTTATTGAAAACCCCACCAATTTCTTGAAATTCTGAAAACAAATATGGATCTCATGTGTGATTGGTGACGCTAGGTGGCGGATCTGTGTATCAATTGAATGTACTTGCTTCGTTCGGGGTCAGTCAGCGACCTCGAGGGGGCAAACTTCTGTCAGATAAGTAACATTTTTGGTTTAACACACATGTAGGCTCATCAAGCCATTATGACCTTTACGTCATTCCGATGTTAGGCGAAAGCCATGATGGCTGTACATTTTAATGCTTTTTAAACCTTACGAAATGTTGGTCTCTTATCCGAAATGATATAATGATAATTTTTGTAACTGATTTTGTAAACCCATAAAAGTATGTGACCAATTATTAATGAGAATTTTTAGTGGTTGTAATTACTGATAACCAAAATAATAATAATTGTCTCAGTGGCGGCTGGTGACTGTTGAAATTGGGAGGATTGTGGCGATTATAACTCAGATCATTACAAATAGCATTTTTTAAAATAGGCAGAGTGATAAATATTTTGCGTACGGCAGGCTTATGTAAGTGTAGTTTATGCAGCTAAATACAAAAATAAAGTGCTGTTGTTTGAAGAAAAACGTACCATAACTCGATTTGTAATTGTCAACACACTGTGGCCACTGGTTCAGAGCTGTTCGTTTTAAGTTTATGTAGGTTATACGCCTTCCAACCAGTACCCATGTGGTGTGGTACATTACACGAGACGACGAGAAATTAGATAATAATACTAATTCTACTATACTAATGAAGATGATAACTTTAATATACTAAAACAAATATTTATAAAGCCCATTACTAACTTACATAGAGCACATACAATATGCATGTCAAATATAAATTAGAGGATGCAAGAGGCATATCTTAATTAATTTGAAAATAAATCAACTCTTCAACCTGTGCATGCTATCTAACTGGCAATGAATTTTCACCTTACTAATAACTGAAAATTTCATGGCATTATATATATGCTGTGAACATGATTTATGTATTTTAACTTTGTCTCCCAAATATTTCAATTCTTTTACCCAATTGACAGTCCATGCAGGATCATTAGGTTTCACTAGCAAAAAAATGAAACAAAACAACACATTTCTAACTTCACACCCTCATAGCCAGTCCACGAAATTATATGAACTTAACGTTGTATTTTCTCATGTACGAACCACTGTGTTTACCATCGTGACTTTGTTGTTTTGTTATATTTAACTGTGACCTTGCTGGTCCAAAATTCTTAAGCTCTAGTTTATTCCCATCATTCTAAATCTTTGCCGTAATACGGGTGATACTCACCGAATTATTCATTATTTACAAGTTTACGTAGCACGACATGAACAACTCCTCAACCCTGCTTCTGACCGATGCTCGCGGCTCATCATTAACAACAAACTTGTTAGGAATATTAGTCATATGTTTCAAGCTGACGCGACTTTTGACGATATCTATGAATAAAAACAATTCGAAATAAAAACAAGCATTGTTAAGAAATGTGTTTAAAAACTGCAAAAGAGTGGAGCGCGAAAGTATGCCTACAAAACAATGTAGTATATAACTGTAAAACACATTCTATTTACAGTGGAATTCGAAGTTCCAGTTTTGGCAGCCCTGTCAAGTTCCAGGAAACCGTTTTTGTGTGAGAGCGGGGAAGGGAGGCCCAGCTCTCTCTCTCTCTCTCTCTCTCTCTCTCTCTCTCTCTCTCTCTGATTTACAGCAATGGATTGGCTGAAAAGTGGTGTGCCCCTGAAGTCTCCCCTCCCTCCCATAGCCACGCTTTCAAACTGTTATGGCCTTCTCTCTCTACACGCTCCACCCACTTCGGGGTGAATAATCTGTAGCCCCACCCCTCGACATTTCCAAAAACGTTTCCCTCGTGACAAGAGACTCGTCCATCTCAAAAATATTGCCTGCGAAATAATCTCCATATTCGCACACAGTATTATTTGCTGAGTAGCAGATAAGTAGAGGTCTGCATTCAGAGTTTTATTAGAAGGGCTGCGCTCCGCAGCCCTCCCTCAGCAGCCGCTATTGGAGCCTTTTGAAACCAATTCTAGGCAATAGTAGGTGATACTTAGGATTTAGCTATGTTTATTTTTAGTAAACAATTCCAAAAACTTTACGAAGTTTAGGGCATTTCGAAATGTAGCTTTTGCTCACGGAGTTAAGGCTGGCATTGCTAAGCAGTTGCTGCTATCCTCTTGGAATCGCGAACATATGAAGGAGAAAGTATTGCACATACATTGAGGTTCCACTGTAGTATGAGTTGCCATATTGGTTTTTGTTGTATGGGACCTAAGTTAATTTTCTTAAGTCCAGAGAACATATTGGTACAACAGACTTTGATCCACCATCTTGAGACGAAGTGTGTTTAGGGTAACTTGTCCGATATGTATTGTGATGGCCTCTGTATTCGCTATATGTCCAAGGTTATTTTGCGTAAATATTACCAGTATTTTAGTGGGAAAATCCAAGTATTAGCTGGGTGTCAGCTTAATTATTTACCTGTCATTTAACAACATTAATTTCAATTTTTATGGTGATTTGGTTTTATATGCTTGTTAATTCAACTGAAAATAAGGGAGATGAAGATTTTAGATTTCCTGCATGTAACATTGCTAACCAATGAAATATTTTCCACGTGTAAGATTGATAACCATTAAAAAGAATGAATATAAACTTAATAAAAGAGAATTACCATACTTCTTTGTTTCTGTTACAAGTCGTTTACCATCATGCTTAATTCACCCTTACACTGCAGAAATACTTTTATTGCATGGCTTTTTGCCATTTTTGGTGTTCTGATGGTTTTGCTTGTCTGTATGCAAATCCTGCCCTGCCACCCTTGTCTTAGGACATAGCACGGCCAGAAAGGAACCCCGGGGAAATAGTACGAAATATTATGCGGATTTTGGAGATCATTTAGGAAATGTGTATTCTTTAATTTTTGTCTCTACACTTTTGGTGGCAAAACGCAAAATTTTTTACTTATAAATTTTTTTATAGTTTTTCCGGAAATAATAATAAGTATTAAGGGGATTACGGTGCATTTTAGATATCATATTCGAAATTTGGGTTCTTTAATTTTTGTCTGCTCTCTTTTGGTCTTAAAACGCAGCGTTTTCGACTTATCAATTTTTATCGTTTTTCCAGGAAGAATCCTGCGCAAATAGTGGTAAATGTTTGGTGGATTTTGGATATCATATGGTAAATTTGGTTTTCTTTGATTTTTTCTGCGCACTTTTGGTCGTAAAATGCACCGTTTTCGACTTATAAATTTTTTTATGGTTTTCCCGGGAAAAATAAAGGAAAATAATACACGGATTTCAGTGGAGTCTGGATGAGCTAATCTACGAATTTTCCTGCGAATTTTGATATAATAAAACCATTTATTTGTCAGAAAGAAGATTATGAGTAATGGAATACAATAAAAACATAACTTAAAGAGCCTTTTGCATGTTATGCACCCTGCTTTGGATTAACAGTTTACTGATACAAAAAACAATAAACACGATGATGTTAGACTTATAACGGAAAAGGTCACATAATTTGACATCATGCAATAATGAACACATGTAATTTCTCTAAGAAAAATTATAGAAACTCGAATACAACTATAACTCGGAGCTCCTTATTCTCACTTCTTTGGATAAATATTGTATATGCACAAATGTAAATTTGTAAAATAGATTTTAATAATAATTAAAAAACAGTGAAAAATTCATGGCAATAATTTTCTGTTGACAACAGCATCTGTCTTCAAGCACACATAACACCTGACCTGCACTTGCTACTAACCCAATGAGAAAGTAGTATCCATGCTGCCTGAGTGGAAGAAGCTTGCCGAGAGGGCTGTGCATGGTGTAGAGGCAAGCTCGTACCTGCGCTACTGCTTAGTCGTCGGTGGCAAGAGAAACCTCTTGGTACCGCTGACATCAGAAATACTTCTTTTGTGTATGGACTTTTTAACAGTTTAACGTGATGCATTTGCTAGAAAATAATCACCAAATGCAAGAAAAAGTATTTTTTTTTTGTGGAGGGGATATGTATGTACAAAGGCATGAACAAAAGACTTCAGCAGGACTTTCAAAAGTGTTTAGCCAGTCGGGTAGCTAGGTAGCAGTCAAAAAGACATCCAAACTGGAACATAGTATTTAGTCGTATCACGGTTTCTTCACACTTGTTTCCTAAATATGGCATGTATCACAGGGGTTTTATAATTACATAAACATAAAAGTACCTTATTTTTGGTTAGATTAAACTTCAACTTCTTTTGTTTTCTATAAATAATTTCATTTCTAACTAACGCGAACAAAGTCAGAGAGAGAGAAAATAAGTCGGTAATACCTAATAAGAAATAGTTCTTATGCAAAATATTATTACACTGAGTGCGCACGAATGCGGTGCGTTGGCCTTCTGGTGAAATTTTTTAAGCTTTGTTTGATTGAGGCGGAGGAATAACCTGGAAATAGAACTTTAGCAGGGCTCCAGAAAAATTCGAACTAACCGTAAATTGAGTATAGCAATAGACTGAAGATGAGATAGAATTATTTTTGTCACGCCACCAACAGAGGACTAGAACCGAAAGTTCCAGAGCACATGTTTATTTTGGCAACACTTACTTTGAAAATTGAATTTGTCAAACACGATTTTTTAACGGTTCTATTGGAGAGAAACAACAAAGTTTTAGCAGGGTGAGTATAGTCTATTTACGGTGAGTTCGCACTTTACTGAGGCCCTGATAAAGTTCTACTTTCAGACTATTCCTCCGCCTAATGCAAACAAATCTTTACTAAAGCCGTATCCGAGATGACGAATTTGTTATTTTGTAATTCGTCATTTCGCAAAGCCTCTGTCACACTGTCAAATTTTGCCTTCGCCTATATTTAACAAAATACGAAATACCGAATTGCCAAATACGTTACCATTTCTTTTATTCAAAATCGTGTAACGTGATCATTTTGTCAACAAAATCTGCCAATTCGGACGCGGCCTAAGTCTAGAAAATTACACCAAAGGGACAAAGCACTGAAATTGTGCGCACTCAGTTTTATAATATTTTGAATGAGAACTACACTATCTACCAAAAAGTAATTGGGCACCTGTCCACAATATTTTGCTAGGTGGTTGTCACCCCGTTAGAATCTCGTAGGGCCACCTCTTGTGGCTATAACAGCAGCCACCCTGTCTGGCATGCTCTCTACGAGTGTTTGCAGGACATCCACGGGGATTCATCGCCATTCCTCTTGCAACCATTCCATGAGTCGAGCAATGGATTTTGGCCGCGCCTGACGAGCCCTCACCCGGCGATCCAATTTGTCCCAAAGATGTTCTATAGGGTTGAGGTCGGGGCTGTGGGCAGGCCAGTCCAATCGGTGAACATTGTTGTCGGCGTACCACTGCATATTAGCCCTTGAAACATGGCACCTGGCATTGTCATCTTGGAAGTAACACGGGCCCATTTCGTAAAAACGCCACAATGGTGGGAGCATTTCATAATCCAGAATGTTACAATAGGCCTTTGTGTTCATGCTACCTCGGACAAACACCAGCGGTCCTAAGCCGAAGGCCGTGAAACACAAGTCAACTGACGTATGAATTACCTATCTTCACGTGTGCCTAATTACTTTTTGGTAGATAGTGTATTTCTTACCAGGCAATACCAACGCACCTCTTTTATTTGTTTTTATTTATATTAGTTATGTATTATATATTAGTTATATTAGTCATATTTCAGAGATAAAGAGCAAGTAAAAGTGTGATTTAACCAAAAATTAGATAATTTTGTATTTGCAGAAGAATAAAACACTTGTGATACATGACGTAATTAGGGAAAAATCAAGAACGTCATACATGGGGTGATTTTTCAGAGGTTTTATTCGAAAAGTGTGAATATGCCGCGAAAAGACTATAATAAAAATGTGTATAGGCTATTCACGGAAAAGTGAACACTTTTAAAAGCCCTGCTTAATATCTACTTGTATGCACGTTGGTATTGTTTCGCCTTATCTAAGATTATCATTGTCATGGGCCTCATCACTTTATTCATGCGTCGGTCAAGTGCAGTGGTGAGGCGTAAGGTTTTAAGAAGGGGAAGCAATTTGTGCAAAACAGAAAAGGTACATTATTGTGAAAATTCTAAAAAACGACAACCATTAGTTACATATCGACAAATTTAACTAGTTGGTTTAAAGATACTCTACCTATGCCGGTAAACTATAGGCCTTTCACGGTAAACTGAGCACTTTTTTAAAGCCTTGCTTGAAATCTCCTTGTATACACTTTATGTTTCTTTTGCCTTATGTAAAATTGACATTGTCATGGGCCTCATCACTTTATACATGCGTCAGTCAGGTGAAATGGTGGAATTATTGGAAAAGTAAATACGTTACAATTATGGTCTATTTTACACTTCGATGTTTAAGAAAACAGAAATCGAAAGAAATAATTTAACTTAATACAAATGTTTACCAACGCTTTTACTATAGGCTGTTCACGGTAAAGTGAGCACTTTTGAGGCCCTAGTTACTTTTTTATTTCAGCCATTTTTTATCCTGCAATTACCTTTTTAAACTAATACTACCATAAATGTATTAAACATAGTGTGTAGATTCCACCTCAATATGAAATTATCGTCTAAGGTTAAAATAAAATATATTTATTGAATATTATTCAAAACGAGGGGGCTATCAAAAGTGCTCACTTTACCATGAATAGCCTATAGTAGACTTTAAGATATGGAACTACTTTCCGACCACCGTTATAGGGTATTCACGGTAAAATGAGCACTTTTGAAAGCCCTGCTTAAGATCTACCTGTATGACATTGTGTATTCTTCCGCCTTATGTAAGATTAACATTCTCATGGGCCTCAACACTTCATTCGTACGTTGGTCAAAGAAAACTGTGAAATTATTAGCTAAGTAAAAATTGAACAAATCTGCACATCTTTACACTTCGATGCATGAAAAAAAATAGAACGCGAAATAAATAATTTAAGCTATCAGAAAAGGTTCCATAACACTTTCTATTTGGCGTTAAGATATGGAACTACGTCCCATCCATCGTTGCCAACTTTAATGGGTGCATGTCTCTCAGTGAGCCCGTTAAAATATATGCTGGTAGGAGCAGTGACATTTTGGTTGATTTCAAAAGTGCTCACTTTATCGCGAACAGCCTTTACCAACTTTACTGGGCGCATATCACCCAATGCACCCGTTGAATATATGCAGGCAGGAGTAGTGACTTTTTTTTTTTTCGAAGGTTGGTTTCAAAAGTGTTCACATTATCGTGAACAGCCTTATAGATGTGGATAGCAGGCGGATATTTCCGGACGGAAGCCTGGGAGCAATGCCGTAACGGAGCGTTAACCCTGTACTGGAGTGTCCGGCTGAAGGCCGAAGGGACGACGTGGCCAGACGCATGTTTAGGGGGCTGGAGGTTGGCTGGAGGTGGTCACGCAAGCAACAACCAGTGCGTGCTATTGGTCACGTAGCGACCAGAGAGTGACCCTAGCCGGGATGTGCGTGCGAACGTCCGCTATAGGCTATTCACGGTGAAATGAGCATTTTTGAAAGCCCTGCTTAAAATCTACTTGCGTGCACGTTGTGTATTCTTTCGCCTTATATAGGATTAACATTGTCGTGGGCCTCAGCACTTTATGCATGCGTCGGTCACGTGAAACTGTGTAAATATTTGAAAATAAAATATCTAGCAAATCTGCTTATTTTTACACTTCAGTGAATTAACAAATACACAGAAAGCGAAAGCTATAATGTAAGTTATCAGAAATGGTCACCTAAAACTTTTTATTCGGTGTTAAGATACGGAACTACTTCCCATCCATCGTTGCCAACTTTATTGGGTGCATGTCACTCAGTGCGCCCGTTAAAATATACGCACGCAGGGGCAGTGACTTTTTTTTTTAGGTTGATTTCAAAACTGCTCACGTTATCGTGAACAGCCTTTAACTACATTCTGTACGTTGCTCAAGTCCGAGGTGACGATACGCTCTGGCTCTTTCGTCTCCATTGACTACCCTAAAAATATTACATATTTCACTACTTTTTTGCGGTTATAAATGTTTATTCAACCTGCACTCTAACTCGGAAGCAGTTTTTTTTTTTTTTTTTACTGATTGTCAGTTGAAACTGCTCCATCCGGAATATCACAAATTCATCAGTTAAAAGAAATCTACTGATTCAAGCAGTAGAAAACTATTTATTCATAGTTGTTATTAATAAATAAGCACAGCGCATTCCTATGTGATGTAAGTTAGGTACGATTTGTTTTGTCGCAGAACACAAATACTGTCTACACAAAAATGTTTTTGGAGATGGTTGGGCTCGAACCTCCGCCCATAAAACAAAACATGCTGAAGCTTTCATAATTAGCCATATCCACTGCCCTACTTTACCACTGCCAAACGTGTGCTCGTATTATGGTTACTATTCACAAAATGAAATATCAAATATTGCTCTAAGTTTCGTGATGTGAAAGTATTTCTTGTTGTCGGAATATACAGATTTTCTGCGCAAGTACGTGTCTTTGCATAGTTCGAAAGTCAATCTATCTTTAGTTTAGTTCGGATTCTGTGCTTTAAAAGTTAAATATAGTGGTTTCAATGTACGAGGTTATCGATGTCCACTAGCATACGCCATTTTACAATGCAACGAGACTCTACAGATTTAAACTGTTAATTTTTGTGACAGATAGATCAGTGATAATTTTACTGACTCGATAGTGCGGTGATTCAATAAGAAAGGTGGATTTACACCAACAAAAGTTTTGTAGTCTCTGCAAGTTAACAAATCAAATAACGAGGAAACGGCAAATTTGATAGTATATTGCATTGTTTCAAACGTTCCACTGTCTAATTAGCACAGTTATTACTAGTTAATCCGTCTCTTCAAAATAACAGTTTCATTCTGTGAAATCTCGTTGCATTGTAAAATGGCAGATACATAGAAAACATCGACAACACCGTTAAAACCACTATATTTATCTTTCAAAGCACACAATCTGAACTAAACTTAATTTAGATTGACTTTCGAGCCTTACAAAGACATGTACCTACGTACGCATAATATGTGTATATTTCGACAACATGAAGTACTTTCACATTACGAAACTTACAGCCGTTCGTCATTGTAAGTTTGTGTTACTACACAAATGCGAGACTGTTTCTCTCAGTGGCAAAGTAGCAGAGTTGGTAGAACGTCAGCCAAAAGAAACAAGCGAATGCGTTGCGTCTTGGGGTGGCGGTTCGAAACCAACTACTTCCAAAATATCCTTGTGCATGTAATAATTTTGTTTTACGACAAAATAATTGCATACCTAATTTATTTCAAATCGTAATGCACGGTTTCCTATCCTTGTGCTTTTTATTAATCGACTATAAATAACTGATTTTCTACTGTCTGTACTAGTGGATTTCATTTAACTGAAGAGATTGGTAGTTTTCTTTTTCTGCTGGTTCCGGATGGAACAGTTCCAACTGACAATCATTAAAAAAATAACTGATTCCGATTTAGAGTGTGTGATATCAGTTATGAAAACTTTTAAACTTTTGGTTATATAACATTAGTATAATCACCAGGGGGGAACAGTTGTAATCCTTTGGGGTAGGTGAAAGTTGGGTGCGTGTGCAGAAGATGAATAAGCGGTCTACCTCATCTTTAGTCTATGTTAGGAGCGAAGTAAAACTTGATTACTCGCTTGGGTAGCAGTGACTGAAAAGTAAACCTTTTTACATCATATATTTCGGATTTAAAACCGATTTTTGCGAAATTTGGCACAGAAGTACAGTTACAGTATGTCTAAAATATATCATCTAAATGGGTCTAATATTTTTTCAAGATGGCGAAACTGTAAATTTTTAAAAAGTGATCTATTTTTCCATACCTAGCGAAACATTAGGCTTTTTCACTCAAACCTGGTACGTTGTTACCAAAACAACACAATTTCATGTATATAGGCCTACAGTATACATTACTTATAAACGTTTAATAATCCGTATATTGCATGTGTAGGGTCTATACTAAGTTTAAATCAGGTTCAAAAGTAATATGTATTTATAACGTATAGAAGATGTTGCCATAGATATTTAGTTAACGTCATGTATACATTACTTATAAACGTTTAATAATCCGTATATTGCATGTGTAGGGTCTATACTAAGTTTAAATCAGGTTCAAAAGTAATATGTATTTATAACGTATAGAAGATGTTGCCATAGATATTTAATTAACGTCATGTATACATTACTTATAAACGTTTAATAATCCGTATATTGCATGTGTAGGGTCTATACTAAGTTTAAATCAGGTTCAAAAGTAATATGTATTTATAACGTATAGAAGATGTTGCCATAGATATTTAATTAACGTCATGTATACAGAATTACGCAGTATTACCATTCAAAGTTAGCTTTTTTTTCGGTTAACAAGAATAGTATTTCCTATTTCCTTTAATTTATTTTTAACATATTTTATTATATGAACATCTTCCGCTGAGCACGAACATGAATACGATGAGCCGACAGATCATCGTGGTAACTCTTATTGCACTGTATAACTTAAAGTCGAAGTCAACCAATTTGGAATATTATGACAGATTATTACAAAACAAGAAATTTATAAAAACCATTATATGATCACAAATAATTTAAAGAGACGTAAAATATTCAAAAATAGTCTTTTAAGTGGCCTGCAAACAATTCTTTTTGTTTAACTGTAATTTATTTATGATATTCCTATGCGAACCGTTAATGTAATAAAAATAACCCTATTTATTTCATAACTTAAAAGTTTAGCTCCCGAATAATAGTCCTAATGCTAAACGTTTTGTATTTGAACCAAAAACCAGTGTCATTCATAGTAACAAGTTTATATAACTCGAAGTCGCAACAAATCTAATTTTCACGGTATCTAATAGACCGGTTTGAATAATTAGGTGAACATATAGGGAAGTACTACACGCTGTATTCAAATATTGCACAAATATAGCAGCTATCTCTGAGACGGGGAGCCATAGCGGCTGCCATAACTCTATTTCTAAGTAAACCAAATTGCTGGAAAATACACAGATATTATATATATATAACATATAATAAATACGCATGTAAATGGAACTACAATGTGAAGATTGGGAACAAAAAACAGTTAAGTACACAGATATTTCACGTATATATGCATAATATAAATTTCGTGATAATCTTTATCACATCAACATTTTCATTCATGATATACATAAAATATACAAAATTTGGATGTGAATAAGTCATTTATAGTAGGAATATGTATGTTTGGTCATTAGGAGATCGGGAATTGGAGCCGGGGCCGGGGGAGCCGCCATCTTGGATATCATTGACCTTTCCCCCGACCTGTGTGACCTTTGACCTTGGCCTTGACCTTTATCCCGAGAATCTTTGACCTCAAAAAACCCTTTAAAAAAACTTAAAAAGTTCCAAAATATTCATAAAAAAGTCCAAAATTCTTTTAAAATTTCATAAAAAATGTATTATTAAAAATTATTCTAAAAATATTAAAAGGATCCTCAGAAATGACCCTTTTTTTCTCAGAAATACTGACAGGGATCAGCGACTCCGAGCCAGGTGACCGGGATCAGGACCATTGCGCTTTGACCCTGACCTTTGACCTATGACTTAAAATTGAAAAAATCCAAAAAAATCTTTAAAAAATCACAAAAATTTAAAAATTCACAAATTAAAAATCGTTTAAACAATTTATTATTAATAAATTTTTTTTAAAAATCATTCTAAAAGTTAAAAAAATTGTTTAAAAATTAATTTTATAAAATTTTTATTTCAAAATTTCTTAATTAAAAAATTTTTTCCCCCAGAGCAATTAATTTCCCTTTTTACCTAAAAAAAGTATCTTAACTTATTTTTTTAAATTTAATTTAAAAACTTACATTTCCTGTGGCTCCCCCCACACTACCAGGAGACACATTCGTTCCATCCCCAACAGACGACTGACTCTCTCGCACCCACTCCTCTCACCTATACTCATTCCGCCATCTTTTTTTTCGTTCGTCATTTGTTTACAATCTGCTGGAGGCAGTCATCTTGGATTATACGATACTGGATGCCGCCATATTTGTTTTTCGTTCGTCATTTGTTTAAATACCACTGGAGGCAACTATCTTTGTTTATATGTTGCTGGATGCCGCCATATTTATTTATCGTTCGTCATTTGTTTATACATTACTGGAAGCCACCATATTGGTAGGCGACCAACATCTTAGTAGTCATCACCCATCCGCCATATTGGATGCAGACTTCCTTTACCTTGTCCCCGTGACCTTGAAAATGAAAGCTCATAAAAATGCATAACATTCAGCATGCATAATACATTTCAGACTATCACCGCCATATTGGATGTAGACTACCTTTACCATTGCCCCATGACCCTGAATGACCTTGAACACAAAAGCTTGAGAATAAATTCGTAAAAGTAAGCATGCTGGAAGCCAAGCGATCTGTCGGCCCTTATATTAATAGGCATAAAAAGACTTGAAAATTTCCACCCTATTTAAAACAAATGTTTCCAATCAGCAGTATACCTACAAGCATAATGCGAGACTTTGATGATATGCATAATTTATTAAATACATATTTTGTATTTAAAATTCAAATTTATTTAATTTAAAAAATTTTTATTTAATTATATAATTGTACGTATAGTACAATACTTTTTAATAAAATTTATTTCTTTACATTTTTAATTATATTCCGACAAAGTAGGAAAACTTTAAATAAAAGACAATTTTATTCACAGGCATTTCTTTATTCAATTAAATTACTACAGCCGCTAACACCCTCAAAAAAATTACACTATTCTGTAATATGTCTAAGTGAACTGTCGCTACGGCTGATCTGCTTCTTACCGCACCTGACACACAAATATGACATGCAACAGAGTTTTTTTGTACAATTAGAGCGGTCATGTCACCGAGCATTGCTGCTGCGCGAGGAGGTATTTTCACAGAAGCGACAGTTATAATGTCGGAATGTTTCAGCAGATGCTGTTTACCATACAGATGCTGCTGGGAGAGAGGCCGATGGTCCAGTTGGCGATGTCAATGGAGCTGCCGTAGGTAACCCGCTCATATAAGTCGTTGGCACTGTCGACGTCATGCCTGAAGAAGTCGATGGTACTACATGTGTGGAAGTAGATGCTGCTAGTGACGTAGCCCTCGCAGCTGAAGAAGTCGGTGGTGAGAAACCATTGGTAGGCAATATCCACTCAACTTTAACGAAATTAGCCATGGATGACCAGGCGTATAAGCTAGCCAAGACTATTCACCTTTCACGACAGCCGCTGTCAAACTGTACCTCTTAGCTGACCTCCCTTCTGATTATATACGAGTATGCAAGCTCTGTGACGTCATATCGACTTTGAACCAATCATATTACACCATTAATACATTGTGCAAAAACCGACTAGGTAACTGCCGAGTTTCCACATGATTGCAGCTAACCAATCACATGCGAGCCTTGAGACATCACACACAGGCAGGTAGGTAGGATTTAGATGCTAGTTCCTTGATCACATTATCATGCAGTTTTTCTTCCAGACAAGTTCTTCGCTCACGTATAAATCATGGTCTATGAGTCGATGGGGTCGATAGGGTCAATGGGTCATAGGGACATGGGGTCAGATTTGTGAGGGGGTCGGTCCGATAACAGGAGTCAATTCTCTACTTTAAGTGTGACCATGATTTATAGGTGAGTGCTCTAATTGTACAAAAAAAACTCTGTTGCATGTCATATTTGTGTGTCAGGTGCGGTAAGAAGCAGATCAGCCGTAGCGACAGTTCACTTAGACATATTACAGAATAGTGTAATTTTTTTGAGGGTGTTAGTGGCTGTAGTAATTTAATTGAATAAAGAAATGCCTGTGAATAAAATTGTCTTTTATTTAAAGTTTTCCTACTTTGTCGGAATATAATTAAAAATGTAAAGAAATAAATTTTATTAAAAAGTATTGTACTATACGTACAATTACATAATTAAATAAAAAAATTTTAAATTAAATAGATTTGAATTTTAAATACGAAATATGTATTTAATAAATTATGCATATCATCAAAGTCTCGCATTATGCTTGTAGGTATACTGCTGATTGGAAACATTTGTTTTAAATAGGGTGGAAATTTTCAAGTCTTTTTATGCCTATTAATATAAGGGCCGACAGATCGCTTGGCTTCCAGCATGCTTACTTTTACGAATTTATTCTCAAGCTTTTGTGTTCAAGGTCATTCAGGGTCATGGGGCAATGGTAAAGGTAGTCTACGTCCAATATGGCGGTGATAGTCAGAAATGTATTATGCATGCTGAATGTTATGCATTTTTATGAGCTTTCATTTTCAAGGTCATGGGGACAAGGTAAAGGAAGTCTGCATCCAATATGGCGGATGGGTGATGACTACTAAGATGTTGGTCGCCTACCAATATGGTGGCTTCCAGTAATGTATAAACAAAGGACGAACGATAAATAAATATGGCGGCATCCAGTAATATATAAACAAAGATAGTTGCCTCCAGTAGTATTTAAACAAATGACGAACGAAAAACAAATATGGCGGCATCCAGTATCGTATAATCCAAGATGACTGCCTCCAGCAGATTGTAAACAAATGACGAACGAAAAAAAAAAGATGGCGGAATGAGTATAGGTGAGAGGAGTGGGTGCGTGGAAGTCAGTCGTCTGCTGGGGATGGAACGAATGTGACTTATGGTGGTGTGGGGGAGACCACAAGAAATGTAAGCTTTTTAATTAAATATTTTATAGATTTTTTAAGAGGAATTTTTTAAGGAAAAAGGGAAATTCCGATTGAAAAAGGGAACAAGTGGCTGCCGGGGTAAATACTATTTAATTAAAATATTTTAAAATAATATTTCATAAAAATTAATTTTTTTACAATTTTTTTTAAATTTTTAAAGTTATTTTTGATTTAAAATTTTTAATAGTAAAATGTTTAATCGATCTTTTATTTTTTGTGATGTTTTAACTTTTCGTGATATTTATAAATTATTTTCGATTTTTATCATTTTCATGGTAAAAGGTCAAAGTTCAATGTCAAAAGTCAATGGTCCTGATCCCGGTCACCTGGCTCGGAGCCGCTTATCCCAGTCACCGGAGTCTCAGATCCATGTCAGCATTTCTGATAATAGGGTCATTTCTGAGGATCCTTTTAATAATTTTTTTAATAATTTTTAAATAATTTTTAATAATAATTATTTTCGGAATTTTTAAGAATTATTTTGGAATTTATTAGTTTTTGAAATTTTTAAAGGTCAAAGGTTCTCGGGGTCAAGGTCAAGGTTAAAGGTTACACGGGTCGGGGTGAAAGGTCAATGTCATCCAAGATGGCGGTCGGGTGACGTAACAATATGGCGGCTCTCCGGCTCCGCCTCCGATCCCCGATCCCCTTATGCCCGAACATAAATTTCCCTACTACTGTCATTGTTGTTTAAACATCAGTGGTCAATTATTCTATCTTAAATTCTGAGAGATTCCGCAAAATTTGTTAGAATATACAATTGTTAGGTAAAGCAGGCTATAGGCTGTTCACGGTAACATGACCATTTTTGAAAACCCTGCTTAAGATCTACTTGTATACACATTACGTATTCCTCCACCGTATGTAAAATTAACATGGCTATGAGCCTCATCACTTATATTTATGTGTTGGTCAAATGAAACTGTAAAATTGTTAAGAAAGTAAATACTTTACAAATCTGCTCATTTTCATACTTCGATGCATTAGAAAAACAGATAGTGAAAGAATTGGTTTTAATTTATTACAAATGGTTACCTAAAACTTTTTATCCGACGTTAAGATATGGAACTACTTTCCATCCAGCATTACCAACTTTACTGTCACTCAGTGCACCCTTAAAATATATGCATGCAGAGACAGTGACTTTTTTCTAATATTAATTTCTTAAGTGCTCACTTTATCGTGAAAAGCCTTTCATTAGTTATATCGGAAACATCTTGGTCAACGAGTCGTTTGATATCTGACAGTCGGGTGTCTCCGTGCATAAAGACGGAATACGAACTAGCGTATGAAAATTCCATCTGCAACCGAGTCCTCCCAAACGCAAGTACGAATGTTTAACACTGCACCACCTCGCTGGAGTAACTGTAGCTCAGTATAATGTCACTAGAATGTCATGAAGAATATTTCTTGGAAATCACTTATGCAGTTCACCCGTCTTTAAATTGTAGGCTAAATTTTAAGATTAAATTTAAAGTTAAAATAGTTATAAGTTAAACCCTTACTGCAAGTGAACAAAACGTCGCAATGCAACATGCTTTTCCTCTTGACTGAAAACTTTAGCCGAAACCAAACTTGGGGTTAAAATAACTTGTCAAAATTTGTACGAATAAATGTTGGAATTCTCTTGTTCGTGTAAAAAAGTATAATTTTAAAAATCTTTTCGAATGAAAATTAAGTTATTATCGACATCGTGTCCCGAAACCATAAAATATCCTCAAAATCTAGAAAATATTTGGCTCTTGAGCAGTTTTAAGGCGGCTTAGGAATTCAAAGTTCCGGTTTCGAACCCCGGCTACGCTATGTGTGCTCGCATCGTAGACATTGAAGTTAGTTTAGATTGTTAGGGTGCCTAGCAAACCCCTCCCCTTGATTACCTTTCAGAATTAAAAAACACGGGCGTTTAATAAGCCCGATAAAAAAAATTGCGGCTCACCACAACAACGAACCAGGTTCGATTCTCAGCGGAGTAAATCCCAATTTTTCGCATGGGACAAACGTGGCGGATGTTGCTGTTGAACTGTGGGTTTTCTAGCGGTACTCCCAGTTCCCGTACCATTGCGTTGCGTCGCTGCTCTATCCTGGCATTGCTTCGTCCCTGTCGGCTTCCAGTTCTTTCCGAGCCGGGTTCGATTTCGAGCTGGGTGACGCCCTCTAATTTTCGCACGTTGAAAACGTGACGGGCGTTTCTGCGGCCAGGGCGTTTTCTCGGGACGCTCCCGTTCCCCTACGCCCTTGCATTCCGCTGCTGATCTACATATGTTTGCCTTATTCCATCCTCACCGGTTCTCAAGACTTCGCCGACCAAACCCTCTCAACTCAACCTTATCTCTATCTTCCCCAATCCCTCGTTCTCTCTCTCCCCCGGGGGGAGGGGGGGGGCACAAAATGTTGTGAAAGGTTGCTCTCCCTACAGCTCCCACCAATAAGAATCCTGTTCGATTCAAGGCGGCGTCCCTCCCAGATTTTTGCACGCCTAGGCTCGTGCCTTGCGACTCCGCTGGTGTGCGGATTTTCTCGGGGTTATCCCAGTTCCCCACGCCCTTGCATACGGCGCGCCTCCATGCCCACCTCAATTCAGCCTCTGCGGCTCTCGAAACCCCGTTGTTAGGAGCCGCCTAAACTCCTGCACTCCACTCTCAATACATTCACCGTAAAGTAGGCGCTTTTAAAATAGACCTTTGAAAAATAATACTACCCATAACCATTTATACGTGCTACATAGAGTATGTTGTGACACGCACGCTCCAAGTTGGCAGCGAATCAATAACTATAGTTCTAAGACAAGAAATAGTAAGAGTATAATATTTATAGTGTATTCGCGGTTTCTTCACACTTTTTGGATCTAACCTTTAAAAATATCACCCCATGTATGAGATGTTTGTTTATTTCCTAAATATTCCATATATTATAAGCGTTTTATACTTCTGTTAACACGAAAGTATCTTATTATTCGTTAAATTTAAGTTTTGCCTGTATTAAATTTATTAATTATAATATTCCATTTATAATACATATAAATATAAACATCGAGAAAATATGAGTGTTGGTAGTGCCCAGTAAGAAATAGTTCTCATGAAAAATTGTCATTACAACTGAGTGCGCACGAATTGTGTGCGTTGTTCTTTAATGTACATCTCTAGACTTAGTTAAGCTTAGTTTGTACGAGGCGGAGGAATATCGTGGCAGTAGAACTTTAACAAGGTCTCCGAAAGGTGTGAAGTAATCGCAAATGGCTTATATAATATATACGTTTATGGCTACAGAAGTCAGTGACGGTTGTGTACACATAAGAGCACGAATTTTCACAATAACACATTCATTTAGTTGACGTCCATTATTTCACCTAGTTGACGTAGTGAGCCGGTCTACGGTAATGTTAAGGATGTTAGACACCACAAAATTTAGCTATTTTATAACTGTAGCAAACATTGTTCAACTGTACGCTTTGTATGTGATGACATTTTCTTCGAATAAAAGAATCTTATACTTAATAGTTTGTTACTGCTTAGTAACAAATACTGATAAAATTGTACAAATGAAAATTTTTTCAACGCAAACGAATGCCGTGAGCTACCGCTGGACATGTGTATGTAATCAACAAATGACAGTACAAGTGTTTTTGAAAAATAAAAAAAATACGAAGAAATGTTATATTCAACTATATGTGTATATACATACAAACACACACATATATATGTGTGTGCGTGTGTGTGTGTGTGTGTATATATATATATATATATATATATATATATATATATATATATATATATATATATATATATATATATATATAGATTCACAATTAGACCGACAAACTTCGGGAGGTGATTCTTCTTGAAAAAGTAAAAGGAAAATATATGTGACACTTTATAACTAAACCGAATATTAAGGGAGGTACGAGCCCTTAAAAAACGAGGGTTTAAACCGAATTTGTGCAAAATATCGGTAACGAAGTAAAATACAATGACAACTCTCGAAACATTATTGTATGTTATAGGGACCTTCAACGTAAGAGCCGATATTTTGCACATATATATATATATATATATATATATATATATATATATATATATATATATATATATATATGGCCTGTTATTTGGTGATTACATGTGTGACACGTATTCCATTTCTACAACTTAATTAGCATTTTTTATTATAGCTGTAGCAAAACAGAATAATGATTGTATTTGACGTCAAATCGTTATAAAAATATGAAGTGTAAAATTTTTTTATTCGGGGAAAGTAGCATCACATACAATGCGTTCAAGTTGAACAATGTTTGGTACAACTGTAAAATTATCGATTTTTTTTTATATCCAGTACCCTTAAAGTTGCATACGGCGAAAGCATACAAAATGCGAAGTAAAGTAGATTCTTAATATGGTTTTAAAGAAGTGCTCTATCAAGCGTGAGCAGACAATAGATATAGGCCTCCCACTCCTACCTTAATGAAGCTGGTAGGTTTTAGGGGAAGGAGTCGACCAGGAAAATGGCGGGGGGGGAGGGGGGTTGGTAGTGAGTTATGTCGGCGGTTGGCGACAGCAGCGTCGTCGTCGACGCGCGGCTCCGGACTGGAAAGTGGGGCAAGGACGGCCAGTGAACCTGCCCCTACCACCCCTCAGCGAGGGGGAGAGGGGTGTGTAGGGCTGCTGCTGATGTGCTCGCGGTGCGCGACCTGGGTCAAGGTGCGCCCCGCCGCCGGCCGGCCGGCCGACCCGCTCGATACTGCGACGCGTACCGCTCCCGCTTGTGACGCCACATCCTCTCCGCGGTCGCCTTCCCACACACACGCCCCCCGCTGACCACTCGTTAAAGGCTATTCATGATAAAGCGAGCACTTTTGAAATCAACCTTAAACAAAAGTCACTGCTTATGCTTGCATATACTTTAACGAGCGCACTGAATGACATTTCGCCCTGTAAAGTTGGTAATGATGGATGGAAAGTTGTTCCATATCTTAACGTCAAATGAAAAGTGTTAGGTAACCATTTGAGAATAATTTGAATGATTTCTTTCGCTTTCTGTTTTTAAATGCATCGAAGTACAAAAATTAACCGATTTGTAAAACGTTTACTTTTCTAATAACTCTATAGTTTCACTTGACCGACGCATGATTAAAGTGATGAGGCCCACTGCAATGTTAATTTTACATAAGGCGGAAGAATACCAAACTTGCGTACAAGTAGATCTTAAGCAGGGTTTTTTTTAAAGTGCTCATTTTACCGTGGACAGTCTATATCTCTATCCTTCCGCCACCACTACCGTTGAGCTGGCGAGTGAAGAGATCTGGGCGGCTCACGACTTCGACTGTCTTGACGAGCCTATGAGGATGAGTATGTAGCAGCGCCGGAATGCAACGGCGGGGGAAACGGGAGATCACCGAGAAAACCCGCCGACCAGCGGCATCGCACGGCCTGTACGCTGGCTGGCATAAGCGCAGTGAGGCGATGGTAACGATTGCGGTAATATAGATACATTTCTTCATGTTGAATGGGAGATGGAATCCTGGTTACTCCGCAACCATCAATACAAGTAAACATCACATGAATTCTAAATTAATTTAGAATAAACATATTTTAAGCTATCTTCGTAGGTCAAGTTGCATTTGAAAGAAGATCGTCCGATTTTAACCAAAGCAAAATATATTATTTACGAAATACAGAGATCCGCAGTAATATTTAAAAATACATATTAAAAATCGCTGCGAATCCGCTAATTTTCTATGAAGTTCATTGTTATTTGTTCTCCTAAACATAATTTGATGTGCTTCTTCAATGTATCTCGTTGCATAAGCGGCAAGGATTCGTCTTTTGAGAGCCAGCAAGTGTTGCCGTCAACACTTCTTGCTGCATCGATGAGCACTGATTCCCCAGGTGATTATGATGTGACAGTTAATGCTAAAGACGGAAAGTGTGCAGTGGAGCCAGTTCGTGCGAAACGTACACTTCAAAGACTTTCGCGCGAAATCGATGAACTTTAAAATAAACTACCATCAGCTATAAATACCGTTGACCATAAAACGCATGTTACAAATAACAGTAAATTTAATATAGAATACAAAACAGGAGGTAAAGATGACCATTAAGACAGTATGGATGACATTGAACATGAATACAGTGATGGTGCTGAAGTCGATGACAATATTCTCGATGTTCTATCACACCCCTCCCCCACATTTGCTGTAACCAGCGACATGAAGAAGGTAGAAAAAGCTGAGAACACTGGCGACATATTTCCCGAAGACTCGAATGAACTTGTTGATATACTCAGGTATTTGATCGCTTTGCAGAAAGGTGGAGATTTCTTGCTCATTAACGAGATATCTTCAATCCTTACTGAACTGAAGGCAAGGAAATATCGTATGACTTTATGAAATATTTTCTTCTTACATTGTAATGTGTAAAATAGGCAAAATATTTTTTTAATTAAAATAACTGGGTTTTAAATTGTTTTGTGTTGTATCCTTTTATCCCGCATAACTTTAAAGTGGAGCTTGAGCACTCAACTATTAAAGTAAAGATCCGCATACAGAATATTAACGAAAACTGTAGGTATAAAAATGCATGGATAGTGGACTGCATACAAAACATTAATTCTGTCGACATATATAAATTTGGAGACGGTCGGCGAACGAATGTAATTTCTGTACTATACATATGAGTGAAGACAAACCGATGGATTGATCGAAGGATCTTTCGAGGGATTGGAATTGACCGAAGGATTGGTGAGTTTTGGTGGAGATTGTTGAGGATTGGTGAGGATTGAGGTGTGTGCGATGCTGATTGTGGTGCATGCAGTGCCGATTGCAGTGCATGCGGTGCTGATTGCGTTGCATGCAGTGCCGATTGCAGAGTGTGTGGTGCTGATTGTGGTGCATATAGTGCTGATTGCGGTGCGTGCGGTGCTGATTGCGGTGCATGTGGTGCTAAATGTGGAGTGACTGTAAGATTGCTGGAAAGATTATACGGAAGATTGGAAGATTTATAGAAAGATTGCGAATTATTGATGCAAAGATTGATGGAGTGATCAAAAGATTGACGGGATGATTGAACGATTGATGGATTGATGATCAAGAAGAGCATAGGAGATAATATTGTCTATCGCCCTAGCTGCCCTCATACATTCCAAGTATCAAAGATTTTATCCAAACTGTACCGCGAATAGCACCGACGATAACATGGGCAATCCAGCTGGAGTCAACGATGGTACCACCAAAGATGAACTTGGGATGTTTGTTATAAGTATGCTACTAAACAAACACTTCATCTTTATATCTACACTCCAACAGCTCGCTGGTCCGAGCTAGTATTCGAAATTTTAAACAGAAGTTTTACTTTGGTAGGGAAATGTATGTGCAATTAAATTACAAGCACGCTTGATAATATCCTTCAGAATTTAATGGAAGAGACGAACATAAAAAACTTACCAGACTGAATGCTGAAAACGTCAAGGAATACAGTATGATGTGTCACCTCTCGCATCAGACAAAGAACTGAGATGTGACGCACCTTTTACTACATTGATTATATGCAGAGGACGAGATATCACGCGACCAACAAACAATCACTAGCGAGCAATGTGATGGCATCGTGAAATATGCAGTGCAGTCTAGTAGTAGTGTCAGTGATTGAGTTGTACTGTGTAAATGATGGGTGTGGAAAATGTGAGAGAAAGGGGTGGGGGGGGAGCCGACCGAATATGGGTAATAAGAAGGTGTGATGTAAACCAATGATTCACTTGAGGGCGTTTTAGGGTGTATGGGGGTCGACTAGATAGTAACATGAATATAGTGGTGGGGTGAGGGGTGACAAAAAATACCCAATGAAGAACAAGCTAAATTTATTGGAGAGAGGGGAGGGTGTTGCCTATGCGGTGGGGAAGAGGGGGTCAAGCTAACAAGAGTAATCAGTGAATAGAAATCGGGAGGAATTAGTGTGGTATGGTATCAGTCATCTGCTGGTCTTTGTGCAAGGAGCTTCGTTATTGATCGCCCCACTAACCATCGAACTCCGGACTTCCTGCATGTAAGTATTTACATTATTTACAAAAATTTTCGAATTATTTTATTTATAATTTTTTTTTAAATATATTTTTAAGAATTTTTTGCGGATTTTCTGACTTTTTGGGGTTTTCAGTCATTCGAGGTCATGGGCATGGGATCAAGGTCATTAAGGTCATGTTTAAGTTCGCCAACATTCAACATGGAGTCGTAGACAGTAACGTAATATGTTAGTCGATTTTTATGAATTTATTAGATTTTTAGAATTTTTTCTCGCTTTTTGTTTTTAGCATTATTGGGGTGAATATCACTGGCATCCTACAGGACGGCCGGAGTCATCATGTAATTTTTTCCTCGATTTCCAGAATTATTTTTGTCTTCGAGGTCATTGGGGTTAAGGTCAAGGCCACTGGCATCCATCATGTGGTGGCACAAAAATCACTCTCAGGTCCTCCATGGTTACTATATGGGGAAAACGTACTCCTATGTACTAATACAATATGGCGGCTGTTCAAAGCTTCTAGAACGTCTAGTAGAATGCCAAAGTTACATGTCATTGAAAAACTTTATTAAAATAAAAATAAAAACTCGTTCTTAACTGTTGTAGACTTGCAGGTACTACTTTTACTTTCAGGGACATGGCATGGATGGGCCTCTCCCGCGGCAGGATAAATTAGCTAAAGGGCAGTCAGCTTCAACACGTAAGCTCGCGGCTTACGGACCAACGGTTAAACAAAGCTAGTATTTAACTGCTGACCAGCTATCGCGGAGGGGGCGGGCTCGGCCCGTCATAAATCCTCGCGAAAAAATTTCTTCAAAACACAAATTGAAGTCAGGGCGATGTACTATAGTATTCTTGGGTATAGGCGATTCACGGTAAAGTGAGCACTTTTTATGGCCCTGCTAAATTTTTCTTTTCATTAGATTTCTATCATCCTGTCACTTTTTAATATGAACATTGCCATCAGACTAATACACACAGTGTATACATTTCACCACTAACAAAAGTTAATGTCTGGAGCTGCAATAAAATCTTTTTATTAGTGGTTAATGCCTTTTGTAAGGGCCTTAAAAAATGCTCACGTTAACATGAATAGTCTATATATACTCTGTAGCGCAACGATTTTTTCGAGCCACACAGTTGAGCAGCCAAAATGCTGTGGTGATATTTTTTTAAATTCAAATTTAGTTTAAATTTACACAACTATTAGTATTTGCGTAAGTAGGAAGTAACATAATGAATTAGCGTATGCCCTTTCTTGCACCTAAAAGATAATGTAATGGATACTTTTAGTTTAAACATTTTTATATAACAAGCTTCAGATAATTTAGAAAATCTCCAGATTAATATTCATACTAGAAAGTCTTGCATAGTAATCAAGCGGACTTCTATACTACATCAAGAAACAACACTGGACCACCAGTAAACACTATCGAAAAAAAAGCAATAGGGCACCTGTCCACAATGTTTGCTCGGTGGTTGTCACCCCGTTAGAATCTCATAGGGCCACCTCTTGTGGCTATAACAGCAGCCACCCTGTCTGGCATGCTCTCTACGAGTGTTTGCAGGACATCCACGGGGATTCGTTGCCATTCCTCTTGCAACCATTCCATGAGTTGAGCAATGGATTTTGGCTGCGCCTGTCGAGCCCTCACCTGGCGATCCAATTCGTCCCAAAGATGTTCTATAGGGTTGAGGTCGGGGCTCTGGGCGAGCCAGTCCAATCGGCGAACATTGTTGTCGGCGTACCACTGCATAATAGCCCTTGAAACATGGCACCTGGCATTGTCATCCTGGAAGTAACACGGGTCCATTCCGTAAAAACGCCACAATGGTGGGAGCATTTCATAATCCAGAATGTTACAATAGGCCTCTATGTTCATGCTACCACGGACAAACACCAGCGGTCCTACACCGAAGGCCGTGAAACAGCCCCACACCATCACTCCACCACCGCCGAATTTCTTAGTTGGCACTATACACTCCTGCAGAAGCCCTTACCCGGGTAGACGCCACACCCACACACGTCCATCGGACCGGAATAATGTATACCTCGACTCGTCATTCCACAGAACCGATTTCCACTGCTCCAGCGTCCAGTTGCGACGGTCCAAACACCACCTGAGTCGCCGAGCTTTATTGCTTGTCGTGATATGGGGCGTATGTGCAGCTGCTCTTCCGAAATATCCAAGTCGGTGGGCCTCTGTACGCAATGTTCCAATGGAAACCGATACTCCTGTTGCTGCATGAAACTCCTGTCGGATGGTAACCATGGGTTGTACCCTATTTTTGACAATTTCACGTTTCAGTATTCTGCGATTTCTGCCGGTCAAGATTGGAGGTCGCCCAGAACGTGCAGCATTGGCACAATGCCCATCGACCTTCCACTTACGCAGGACGAATGCGACCGTTAATTTGGGCCTGTTTACCTTCCGTGCAATAGCCCGGCTAGACAGCCCGCTAAGATGGCAGCCCACAATCACGCCCTTATCGAAGTCCGATAGCTCTGTACCTCGTGTCATCTCCTTGTAAACTGGTTCTACACCGGCCTGCAGCGTATGGCGGCCACACAAGTCAACTGACGTACTGAATTACCTACCTTCACGGGTGCCCAATTATTTTTTGGTCGATAGTGCAGATTTCATGCATTTTACTGGCAGTGAGAACTAATTTCACTACAAATCTACAGATAGTTCACACACCAGAGACAAATAAATTATGTTTAAATCCTACTCCAACATACAGGTGAATGAGAACCTCAGAGATTATTAAGTTTCGTCATAAAAACTGGTAATTTTTGAAATTGAGGAAATTTTGGTTTATTCTCAGCATTCAAGCTTAATAATTCGTTTTGAAAAAAACTTCCTGTCGGTGATTTCCGGCTCTTGATATATAATATATATTCTCAGGTGTCCCCTGGGTAATTAAAACCAGTACAGTTTAATTTAAAACATTAAATTACCATTAATTTTAAACATGGTTCTCAACACATAAATATATATTTAACGTTACCAACATGTCAACAATATGAAATATTTCTTGTGGTAAATTAAATTATGCAGTATTCTTATATAATATTAAAGGCCTCTTCATTACAGCCTAATTATTATTCCTTGCGCTGCCCATTCTATTTACTAATACTACCTCTTCTATAATGGGATTTGATATCCGTGATATTCAATTATATAATATCTAGTCCTTACAACTAGACCTTCTTAAAAGCACAAAATAGAGCATTATCTTTCAATCTACAAAGATTTTCGTACATAACAACCAGCTACATCGAGTATTCAAACATTAGATATTAACATAATAATATTTTACCCTTAGCACAGACATATATTAAAGAAAATAAATCAACAACAAACATAAATTTAAAGTGCAGGTTTGCCTTTAACTCTGCCTCGTCATATGGAATTAAAATAATTTGTTAATACTCCTTTTCCTTTAAGTATTAATACAAACGCAATTTAAAAAGCAAATTTCTTAGGTTAATTTGCATACGGGCTCATATACAACTTTTAATATGGATAGAGGTATGTAGGAGATAATATATAGTTAATCTTAGTTCTTTCCTTACAGTACGAACTCCCTATCCAAGCTAGATTAAAATGCTAGCGCGCCACTCACTCGGGTGTGCGGACTAACGTCGCCCTACCCTTACGGTGACGTAGAGATGACTGCTCACTAGTCTACTATGCTAGCCTATCTTAAGGTAGGTTCTGAACCTTCCAGCCAATCACATGACTCCAAACTCAAACCTATTCAAAATGCCACTCCAATGGCCCCGACGTCCTAATTGATAGAGTTACAGGTCTCGAAACGGCTACGATACAAAATATAAAACCAGAACATTAACAAATATGCGAGACCAATAAAATAAAAAATAAAATTAATCTAGTTAAACTGACATAAAAATACAAAATACTGCCATCGTACGCTCTAATAATAGAAAAACGTAGAATTTGATTCTTAAAAATGCAAATCATAAATACGTGTGAAATGCAAAAATGAAAAAAAATCAATATTTACAGATATACGTAATTGTGTGCTGCAGTATGCAGAATTGATAATGCAGATCTTTTATTTAAACATGCGAGTTGTGTGTGAAAAACAGTACTCGCTTGCATACTTAACTTTAATTAGGGCAATTAACAATTTGTGTGCACCATGAGTGACTTAACAGTTGTTTGAATGTTGACCTTTGCATATAATTAGAGACTCGGAAATTTCGCGGATTCATCTGCTGACAAGCTAGACTCCACAGACTACATTTTCTGTTTAGTAGTTGTTACAAGGAATTCGTTTTTGTTTGCCGCAAAACACAAATTATAAATTTGCTTAAAGCATATAAACAATTGATGTTGATAATTCTTATTTATCATAATTTGACTGTTTGAAAACACTTGAAAGATGTCATTTGTATTTATTACTAACAGTCCTTTTGATTTCGTATTACATTAATTTTTTCCAACTATTTCAAATAACACCTGGCACTTTGTAAAGTGCAGGTAACTAATAGTTTACTATGATTGTTTTCGCGTCGTAATTACCCTGGTAATGTTAACGTTTATTCATTTCGACACTTTCCCCTTGTGAAATACCTTCAGTCACGTATTCTATTACACAGCTGGTTGAATAATTTTATGGGGAACACATATTATGGTTCATACAAAGCGTTTGACAAGGCTATTAAAATTATATATGGTTACTTCAAAATTCGCAGCACTCACATAGACAAGTTTAAAGTGTGATGACAAGTTTTGTAAGTGAAATGCATGGGAGTTATTTGTAGTAAACCTGTACACAACCGAAAGACTGCACTCTGCCTAACCGCGTCACATAAACTGGTTTTTATGTATATATATATATATATATATATATGTTATATGGTTCTCACTACACATCATAGTGAGATGCAATCAAAGAGTGCTATGCTCGAAGGAAAATAATGTATAAAAACCTGTGGAGATTAAAAATTTCATTACTTCTGTAATTAGTACAATATTATATTTAACACTTAACTTATACATATAAGTACACAAACACATTTGAGGAACAAAATTATTGTAATAATTGCATTTATATCCATAATATTTAGTTTTATTTTTACAACTGTGTATACTTAAATAATTTACATTTCCGATTACTCTAGGTTGTGACCAATTTGTAAAAGACTTGTTGACTTCGCATAGCCACAAAAATACTGCAGTCATTGACGTACACACTAAATAAACTTATATTTTGTGTAGTTGTCAGTAATTTAAAAATGTTATTTTTATGAGTTTGCACAGGCAGCAGAAGAATATACGTAAGAACACAATTTGCACAAACTTCAAATAGTGAAGTAATAAATATTATCGGGAACTAGATTGCGTCCATATATACCTTCATACATATATAAAGTACTGTGGAAATTCGTAAAACATTACACATGTTAAAAAAATGCTAAACATAAACAGACTTTTACAATATCAATGATTTTCCAAAATAGAATAGTACACCATAAAATTGCTTCGAGGTGGCAGCTCCGTCGATTTTTACGTGTCGTCCATGTTATACGGTGTTCGGGGATTTTAAATGGCAGCATTGTATACAACCATATAATTTTTTAGCTGGATTTGAGTACAACATCTTTAAAGTTTTATTACGATGTAAGTTTCATACAGATCTCTAAATACACTGAACTCTTCACTGATTTTTGAAAATGACAAGTCTGCTTAAAACTGAGCGTACCTTTTTCCCTGTCAATACGCGATTGCGTTCTTTTGTCGCGTGATGGAGCCTAAGATCAAAATAACACTTGATAATGTATTTTATTAAGTCATGGACGTGTCCTGAGAAAATACCGAAATTCCTGCTGTGCTGATCAAGATGATAAAAAATATATCTTTTGCTAGCAGTGTTTGCTGCAGATAATAATGTTTGGGCACTAGATGTGCATATAAATTTTAACTTTTTTTTCTGTGCACATCTAAAATAGACTTCTGTTATCCTACATATTTCTGCATCATCTTTTGAGAGCAATATCAAGCCACCTTTAGTTTTTGTCTCAATAAGTGAGTAGTGTTCGTCGTTGGCAAATAGCATATTGACACAAACGTCACAGTCCAATTTTTTTGATAATTTAAACACCACGAATCCAGCTAGGTATGGAATAACAGTTTCAACATATAAACTTAGACTTGAGAAATCCGCTGAAAGATTCATGTCACTTTCTTTACTAGGTTGTATATTATATATGCCTCGAAGTTTGTTTGTTGATGTTGACATATGCAAAATTGTTATGTTAGAATGTTAAGAAATGTTGCCTTTTTCTGAAAACCGCACTTGATATTTTACTAAAAAATTGTATGCTACATTAAATTGCCTAGCAGTATTATTATTGTTTGAACCATACTATCTTCGGATACAGCCAAAAAAAACATTTCAATGTGATATTGGCTCAACTTGTTTGTCAGGATATAGCCAAGAATATTTTTTTCGTCAGCTAAAATATCAAATATTCTGATGACACTCTCTACTCAAATAAGGAAACTAAGAAACTCAGTTTTACGTGGTGACTTTAGAATGCCCTTGCGCTCAGAGCTATGAAGTCCTCAAATGTGCGCCTTTGCGTCATTTAAATAGTTGAGCCAGGAAGATTTATTGGTTTCCTTCAGAGGCGCTTTATAGGTTCTGCAAATGGGACTGAATGAATTAAGATTATCAAACAATCTGCCAAATATCCTAATGAATTTAAATATGGCTAATGTACCTTGAAACTCGTGGAAGTCGTAAATCTGCTTCTCACATTTTAAGAGCATCTGCAACGGATGAACTTAGCACTTGTGTTGCTTGCCGGACTTAAACTTTTGCGTTTCCCACAGAATGTGAATTTTGGTTAATTTCGTTCCCATTTTAAGGCCTTCTTTGTCTTGCAACCTCTCCAAATATGGTTACGAATCCCAACGATTTGTACAACCGTACACACCATGGGAAATGACCAATGTAACACACCAGACAATACGCTGCTCAAGTCTAAGAGATTCAGTGGCTGTGTTCCCTAGAAATACGCTCTCGTCCCTTCCGTTTCCATCCCTTGTTCGCCTCCGGCCGGCTTCACCCCCACCCTAGCCATGGCCTCTTCAGTTATTCGATACATCCTCCTTGGTCCTGCCCCACTCTAAGATCGAGGTCATGAGAGCCGATGAGATTGAAATGCGGTGAGTATGGGGCAGCGCCGGAATGCGAGGGCAGGGGAAAAGGCATAGTTCGGCACGATCCTCACGCGCGATAATCTGGAGGCGAGCCCACTGGGATTCGAACCCGGTTCGCCTTTGTGAGATGCGAGTCGTCCGACAATTACTCCACCGCGTCCCTTCTGAGCACCAAAACAAACATTGTCGCACTGACTACAGCTATTTTAGTTACATGATTCCAACTGTTTTGTAAGAACATTACTCAAGTTGCTTACAGCAAATACTGTACAGTGCCTAAAATATTACGGAAATTACATCTACAAATATGTGTTTGTGTTATTGCCCCGTATTTTTCTGTGAATGGCAACTCTTTCAAGGGCCTAAATGTATGTAATGTTTTCGATTTAGTTTTACGTAATGTGCTTTTTATATTCTTGGTTCAAAGCTACATTTGTGGTGAGTTTAGTGTAGCATGATATGTTTGTTCATATTATTCGTATTTATTTGTAGTTAGGTACCATTTAGTGTCGTAATACTGGTATTTCGTTGCACATTTTCTGTAACGTAAATTAATTCTTGCACGTACACATAATTTATTATGTTAATTATTGAGGTAGAGTCAGCGTCTCCACATAGGTTCCACGTATGGTAAACAAATACACAGGAGAAGAATAAAATTCAAACGTATAATGACTATGTGAAAATACGTGTTACTGCATAGTGAACGGGCTCCAATATTATCTTGTATTGCACAGGGACTGCAACCCTCTATAGTGATAAGCCACTTCGTGGGGTCACTTTTATAGTCGGTGACATACAACGGCGTGTCATTGCTGAATTCTGCAGCTTAGCACAGATATACATAATATAAATTTGTTATGGTGTGTAGAATAACTACAGTGGCCATGAGGTGTGCGAGTGCTTCGATGATGGACTTGTTTGGGTACTTCTCTACAAAGACATTCCTGATTACTGACCACTCATAACGTACTAGCGTAGTAGTAGGTGCAATAAGACAATAAAAACACTCAATCTCAACTTTAAATGCAGCAGTGTGTGTTTTACCAAGACTGGAGTACTTATTTTGCCTGATCCTTGTCTCGGTAGACTAGAAGATTAACTTACTGCACAAAGGTACAATCACACCTCATTCAGCAGAACAACTGTAACTTACACTATTTCTGCACGGAACCAACTCAGGAACAATGTGAAAATATTTATAATTAGTTAGTATATGCTCGTTAAACAACGAGGACAACAGGTTTTGCAAACTATAGAGATAGAGACGACAACGAAACGTAAGTTGTTTTATATCCAGAGTTTTATTCGGTTTTTAATCTTTAATGTTTTATTTTTCTGGACTAAGTATTGTAAAAACCCTGGCGGCAGTTTGCAACAGCTAAAATAAAACACAAGAAACTCCTACTGCTGTTGAAAATGGCCGTACCTAGCCTCGCGTATCCCTTACTCGTTCGTCGCGAGTGTCAAAATCGAGCGCAAGTTACTCCTTCTCAAATATATATATTTAACTTTCAAAAATTAAAAATCAAGCTTAGTTATTGTTCCTAGCTCAGTGGAAGTCGAAACTCTTCTCAGTTGCACGTAAGCAAAAATTTAAGCTGGGATGATCTAGGCTTAATATGCTTATCTGTAGCGTAGTTGTGATGTTCTCGTTGCTCTCGAAAATGATATTCAGCTTTATTTTGCAAACAAAGATTAGTATACGGCCCTCGCGGGAAGCTGTAGGACAGGGCGGGATGTTTCAAGACGTGGAGTCTCCGCTCTTACACGTTACGTAGCCTAATACTTCTACCTCCTATACGCTGTAACAACCTAGCAAAAGGAGCATGAATTCAGCTCTCGCTTATATTGGAAAATAGAAATTACTTCACATTATAACTGGTATCTAACACTTTACAAGCTAGTTTTAAATCCTACAGTCAACTTACATACAGGCCAGGGTCCTATACTACGTCTACTCGCGGTGAAGGTCAATGGAAGAGAGAGAGCTCGATAAGCTCGTACGGCTGGAGCTAACTTAAGGGGTCTATCATTCTAATCAATCGGAAGTCAGGATTTGAACTTGTGGGCCATTGGGAAGCCAGAGACACTACAAACTCCCTTACGATCCACCTTCGACGGCGTAACTGCAAAAAAAAAAAAAAAAACATGGAATATAAGGTCTCGGAACGGATATAAAAACACTATAACATAAGAAACACATCGACATTTCTCTGCTGTCCTTACATTAAATATTAACGTATGATTTACCTAAACATTCCTCGATAAATTATCTAAATGATGGTGAAAATCGCATCATAATCCAGCACGTAATTTAGAAGCCTTAGCTGAATACACAGACACACGCGGTCGGGTGATTTTGTTTTATACTATATCTAGAAAATATTCCATTTATAATAAATGTGAATAAAAAGAATGTGAGAAATGGACGTTGGTAACGCCTAGTAAGAAGTAGTTCTCATGCAAAATATTATTACAAGTGAGTGCGCACGAATTCGGTGCGGTCTCATTTGCTGTAATTTTCTAGACTTGGGTCAGCTTAGTTTGCACCGAGGCGGAGGAATATCCTGGAAGTAGAACTTCAGCAGCGCTTCAGAAAAGTGGGAGGTGTATGTATACATTATACATATATATATATATATATATATATATTCTTTATATATAAAATACATTGTGCACGACTAAACCGCATCATCACTGACAAATCGCTGTACCAATTGAGACCATATTTACAACATGTATATTTGAGGTGGTGAGTAAGGTTTTTAATTAAATTTCATTTCGATAGGTGGCACTAGATTCTAACTTCTATATTTACAGGCCGGTTTTGCTCATACTTGAAGTAAATGTTTGCTGATATAAAATAAATTGTTTTATTGTGCTTGGCATTTGGTAGGTTAGGTTCCGATAGGTGGCGCTGGAGTCAAACTTCTATATTTATGGGCCGATTTTGCTCATACTTGAAGGAAATGTTTGTTGATCTATTGAGACCATATTCACACCATATGTTACTGAGATGGCGAGTAAGGTTTTTAGTTATGTTTCATTCCGATAGGTGGCGCTGCAGTCTAACTTCAGTATTTATTGGCCGATTTTGCTCACACTTGCAGGAAATGTTTGTTGATTCAAAAGAGAAAAATGCCAGCGATACCACGGAAAAACATCGGTCGACGTACCAGACGTAATAGGCGTAATAGGCAGAATAGAACGCGAAAGAGACGGAACAATGTTCGCCAGGAACAGCCAGTATATGATATATAATGGTAAAGATGGCGGACCCCGCCTTCAACCCGCCGCCTATCGCCGGCGATCACAGAGAGAGGGACCATCCGTCGCATCTGGCCGGGTTCAAAGTTTGCAGACACCAGAAGGCTCTACTGCAACTACGCATCACGACCGGCTGCGTACAGCCACTTCCACCACGAGAGACTTTGAGACGGAGCCGACAGTTGCGCAACGACGATGCGTACGCTCTCCGAGTCCGTGACCCCTCATCCCGATCGCCGACGTGCAGCCGGCTTAGTCCCCCCCCCCCCCCCCGCCCGAGACAGAGTTGCCAACTTTTTTTTGAGAGAGAGAGAGAAAGTCTCTGGTCGTGTCCGAATTTCCGTGCCAAGGGCCCTTTAACTGGCTTCGTGCCCTAGAAAAGTGCATCAAGTCGTCAAATAGTCGTACGAATTCACGGCTAGGTCACGAGTGCGCCCTAGATTATCCCCTTCAGCCAAGGACACGTGTCTCACACCCTAGATCGTTTTTCGCTGCTCTACTGTTCGTTGCTCTTTGTTCACTGGTTATCTTTGGGTGACAAACGGCCTTCGAAAAACCTATAAACTAGTAAGTATTTGTATAGCTTATTATAAATTGTCTAATGTTTTCTGGCCATTCAACCCGTTGTATCTCATATTTTTTATTTGTGGAAGGATCAGCGGATGAAACTGTTTGCTTGCAAATGAAAACGTGAAACAAACACGTGGAACTCCCGTCTTGGCTTCCGGTGTACACAACAGAAACTCGCACATCGACCTGTCAATAATCGAGATTCAAACGAACAAGTGTATCCGAACTCGAAGATACACACTTCTTCACGAAGGAGACGAGGGCTTATATCTCGCGTAGGGCGCAAGGCGAAGTGGACAAGGGCGCAAGGCGGTGAATTCAGACACAGCCTCTATCTACATCGATATAGGATAAAAATTCACCAAAACTTCGACAGTTAGTAGTGTTAGTCTCTTTTAAATGAAATTTAGACCAAATACATAAACTATTATTTTTCGCAGCTTAAATTGAAAATTAAAAGTAAAAAATAATATTTAATATGAAATACTTGAATTTTAATAAGGTATTCAACATACGTACAAAACGTACAGCATAAATAAGTGGATATACAGTATTAATTGATGCTTCAAATATTTTTACACTGGTTAGTTTCCCAAAAATTTCGCTTACGACAGAGAGGCAGCCCACACGACTACCTATAAATTAATATCACATGCAATAATAAGACATCTAATATGCATCAACCCCATACTCTCTCCAGGTGTACATAATATATTCCGCGGAAACGAAAAATCCTGAAGACACGGAAAGTGTCATAATCTGATTACGGAAAAAAATCCTTCAACTGTAACATCTTAATTTCACAATGTTATGATAACGCTATGAATGTCCTTGATTAAATGTAAATTTCGTAACTGTTTGATGTGTGAACTGTTTTGCATAGGTTTAGTATTGTTTTGTAGTGTGCAAAATTGTTACATTGATCCATGAGTTTTGTAGCTGTGCAATTCAAACTGTTTTGTTAGTTGAATAGTTGTTATAATGTGCTCGTTTAATCACGCTACACCAGTTGGAAATAAGGAAATTTTTGTTTTATTTGGAACATTTCGTAAATTAGACTCTTCCAAATGCATTCTAAAAGTAACTTTCTTGAGAGAATGAAGTGAAACACGAAAGGCTCCAGGATTATTCAAATCTTATGTCTGCAAATTTGTCAACTGGAAATAATTGGATACAGTAACGGATTAAAAGAAGAAAAGCTAAACAATATTTGATTAACTGACGCCCAGAAGAAAATATTTCAAACAAGAAAATAACGAGCCCGAAGAAGATGATCTCGTCAGTGGAATTCGACTAAGTTTGACGACAGTACGACGGGAGTTGAGCGGCGGTGTCAAGAGGCCACAGTTTAAGAACCAGCTGACGTCTCCATCCAAATACAAGGAATTCTGCGCCGTCCAGAGGTCGGAGGAGCATCCGCCTACATCATCGACGTCCAGTGTTCCAATCCTGAGGTCGACGACATGGGTCCTGCTTTGCAGAACGACATCGGGGTATCTGCCTCCTACTGAATTGGTTTCGACGTCGGGCATCCTGGTTCGCAGAGTGACGTCAGGACATCTATCGTCCCGTAGGACCGCACGCAGTGGAATTATCCTAGAGTTCAACAACATATAAGTTTTAGCATGCACGGACAGCTAACAAAATGCTTACACCTTTTTGGTATAATGCACTATCAATTTTTTTTTTTTTTTTTGTCAAATGTGCAGCGGCAGTCTTTCTGACTGGTGTAGTGTCGGTTTAAACCGTCAGTATTAATTTTAAGGTAAGTCAATTAATTATATTGCTTAGGGCTGAAAATATTAATTTCTTTGTAGGACACCACATGGAAATTTTGCCCACACAAGGATAATAGTTGCTTTGTTCAAGCATCTAAAATTTTACTGTATATATTTAACATAATAGAAACGAATCTTATGATTATTAATTATTTGTCCTAATAAGATGTACCATATGTAGTTTTAAGGTTTTTTCCATATAGATTCATAATTTTTTGGAAGTTTCAACAGAAATCCTAATTCCTATAACCGAGGCTTACACACATGTACATATCTTACACACCGTGTTTGATATTTTTGCATACATCAATTTAAAAAAAAAATCGTGTAAGAATATTTGATAGACAACCTTCCTTGAGAACACTAGAAAATATCCACCAGATTTCAACAGAAGTGTCTTAACTTATCGACGTGTCGAAAATGATGAAATTCGGCCAGCAAAACCGAAAGCACCAGAAAAGTGTTAGGAAATCGCCAAGTTGGCAACACTGAAACTGTGGAATTTCGGCGCGGCAGGGCAGACGGGGCCGTGATGACGTAACTCACTTCCAGGAATCCCGGCTGCCTCCGCTCTAGTACAGGCCTTTACACAATTGAAAACTTTAACATTTGATTTTACCATTTGACTTCACGTTTGCTTTCCGACATGTTGTTTCTTATGGCACTTGACACAATGGAACTGTCAAAGGTAAAGTCAAGCATTCTTGACATTACGATTTCGAAAAGTTGAAAATTAAAGTCTAAGTCAAGGAGCCATTTTGCCGAGAATCTAACAGAGGTTATGTGGAAAGTGCGTTATTTTATTGAAGGGCGATTTTAATCTCGGTATATTAAACAAAGCTTGTCTGAAATTAAATAAATGACTAACAAATATAATATGAGGAGGAAATATATGAATTGACATATTTCAATCATGTAAACAAATTAGTTTTTTGTTTCGAAGTAAACTTTTAATATAAATTTTAAGCCTATATTTATGAAAGGCGCGTAAAATGTATTCCTGGATAATATAATAATTATTTGCATAACAAGATACGTATTTTTACGAAGCTGGCAGAACCGATGTTCTGTTGTCTAAACTCTGACTTTACAATTGTATTGTGTATTGATGGTTTCGCCGGAGGAAAGGAAACGTAAAGTTAAATGCTAAAGTTTTCTGTTTGTGTAAGAAACTTAAGCTGCGGTGGGGCGCGTCATCAATGGAGCCCGCACCCAAGGAAGACGGAAGTAGAGCTGGGTATACGAGAAAAAAAAAAAATATATATATGCGTTAAGAATTAAGAGTCCTATGTACTGAAACGTTTTCTGTGAAATCGTTGTTTGCGCGTAAACGCGTATCTCGGTAAATAAAAGTTCGGGAAATATGACTTTTTGTCAGAACATATAAAAAAAAACTTTTACCTATAGCCCTATATATATATATATATATATATATATATATATATATATATATATATATATATATATATATATATATATATACACACACTTTTTACTTTTGTCATATTAAATGTATTCTTGGAGAAAAAAATCGTGGAAATCGTCAAATAATGCATTTCTTAACACTCGCCTATGCAGTTTCCTTAGAGAAGTGTGAACCTGCGCGTCCGATGTCAAGAAGCAAGGGAGCGATACGGGCGACACTAACACGCACGCCTAGCGCCTTATCGCTCCTACGCGCAAGGCGTGCAGTGTTTCCGTCGTGGTCCTGTACTGTGCAAATCAGATCTGCAACAGTGGGATTTTATTACACGCGATGAAAGATCACAGATTAAACTACGTCCTTATGTTTGTACTTTTCTCTTGTCGCTAAAGTAAACTGCATAGGCAAGCTTCGAATATGCGATATTTGACCATTTTCATATTTCTTTTCTCCGTGAATGTACTTAATATGTTAAAAGTAAAAACGTAGAGTCATAGATAACAGTTTTTTACCTTTTCTAGCAAAAAGGTCGTGTTTGCAGAACATATATTTACCGAGATTCGCGAATACGCGCAAACAACGATTTCACAAAAACTGTTTGACTTCACACTCCTCGTAAGGGGCACGAGAAAAGTACAAAGATACGGGCGTAGTTTAATCTGTGGTCTTTCATCCCGTGTAATAAAACTCCACTGTTACAGATCTAATTTGCACAGTACAGCGTCACGACGGAAACACTGCACGCCTTGCTCGTAGGAGCGATGAGGAACTAGGCGTGCGTGTTGGTGTTGCCCGTAACGCTACCTCGCTTCTTGACCTCGGACGCGCAGCTACGTAGTCCCCTTAAGCTGGAGTCACAATAGCCCGACAAACACGACACGGCAGATATGACGTCAGAGCTCGATGGAATTTCATATTAAATGTTACTAAGTGTTCACAATACCCCGACGAAATCTGCCCGACAAGTATGTTAGTTGGCTGTTGGGAAATTCTAAAACGGCAAGTTTCCTTATAATATCACATATTTACTTTTCAAAACTCGTGATAAAATGTATTATTATTTTACTTTTGACAAAATTTGAATTTATACGAGAGATAAAAAAGTACTTCGAAACATTTTAGCGGCAAGTTAATTTATTATTTACTATAATAGGGAAATCCGCGCGAAATTTTCTAATGTTGCATTTACATTTTTTGCGCGACCCGACGAGTCCGAGACGATGGAAAGTAGAAATAGAATCTACTTTTGCCGGGCTGTCGGTGCTGCTACTTTGTCGGACTGACGTCACAGTGCCTTGCTTTTCATTGGCTGCTACTCAGATTTCGTCGTGTCGGGGTTGTCTTGTCGGGTTCGTCGGAGTAATGTGACTCCAGCTTTATGCAGTAAGCGCTGATCCAGCATGCGGAAACACGTCTCTTGCATTTGCAGTTTCCAATTAATTCTTAATTCTTAATTCCAGCCAATGGAAGCAGGCAACAAGTCTGTCAGGTTTACTTATGTTCCTAACCTAACTTCATATATCACGACCATATTTAAGCAGATAATACTTCAAAACAGACATTTTTTATCATATATGCTTGTTTTTGTGAACAAGTATAATCGTAAACATGCGCCCACAGGAGCCTTTTTAAAAAATGTTATCTTTACATTACAGTAAATCACAGTGTCGCGCCAACACCAACTGCTCTGTTCTAATCGGTCGCCGACTCTTAGGTTTCACTTAGGATATAAAATATAATTATTGCTTTTAACGCTTTAAGAAAATCCCAACAATGCACACAACCTGCAAAGTTCAATTGGAAACCAATACATATGGTAACACACTTTCGTTTCTTTTGCACACGTGTTAACGCATAGTTTAACGCTTAGGCAGGATTTACAACGACCCGTAGCGTCCGTCCGTCCGTCCGACACCCGTCCGATAGTCACGTGACCAACAGACAATCAGAATTGGTCATTAATTCTATCTGTCCGTTCTTCAAAACCTTGGCAAGCTTTAACTTTTGACGGACGAACGAATGAAAATACAGACTTTTAAACTTGCAACTATTGTTACACGTTCATCCTAAGTTCTTTACAAGGCTGTGTAGTGTGCGCAATGTTTTGTTTTTGGCTGGTTTTCGTTTTCATATGTTTGTTTATGTAACTGTAAAATTAAATTAAGTTACATTTTTCCTGAAGATTAATTAATGATTACGTTTGGTAACACGTGCTTCTTTTGTGCAATAATAAAAATAACGAAATCATTCTTCATATGCAAATAAAAAAAAAAAGGTTATATCGATTAATTGTCGTTACGTACGTGTTAGAATGTTTTGGGCACTTAGAAACACAATACTGCAAAAATCTCGCTTTTTTTTTCTGTTTGTAAATAGTTTGGTTTTTATTAGTTTGCAGCAATGAACTTACGACTATCGGACGAAGTTTGGTTGTAAATCGCTCGGTTGAGAGACGGGCGAACATATGACGAACGGGCGCTACGGGTTGTTGTAAATCCTGCCTTAATTTTTCTATTGTAAACCCAACTTAAGTTTTCTACGCCTGGCATTACTACACCGACTTGTGGAGTTGCGTCAGACCAGACGGCAGAGAGTCACGCGATGGCAGGCCGAGATCTGAAGTGGGAGGGATAGAGTATACACCCCGCCTACCCGCTGATGAAGTATTCTCCGTCCACCGTAAACGGCGGCGACGACAGCCATTGGCCGCCCGGCTCGCATTGTGTATTGCCAGGGCCGCCCACAAGGGGTGGTCAATAGGACGCCTCCGCAAGTTACTTGAGACCCAGAAAGGTTAATATTCCTGATAATTTATTGCAATTATCATATATGACGATTTAAAACCCATTCATAAAATTAACAACTCAATTGTGCAGAGCATTAGACAGTGTAAAATAGCGTCGGGAGTTCGTTTAAAACAGGGAACTCACTGGATTGGCTTGGTTCTGTACAGCGTGGTACTACACCCGATCGGCGCAGGTGCAGAGCACGAAATCTACTATACCCAGTTCACGGCAAACTGAACACTTTTGAAAACCCTGCTTAGGATCTATTTGTATGCACTTTGTGTATTATTCCGCCTTATGTAAAATTAGCATTGCCATGGGCCTCATCACTTTATTTGTGCGTCGGTCAATTGAAACTGCGAAATTATTAGAAAAGTAAATATTTTACCAATTTGCCCATTTTTACACTTCGGTGCATTAAAAACAGAAAGGGAAAGAAATAACTTAGGTTATCACAAATGGTTACTTAATTTTATTCGACGTTTAGATATGGAACTACAGTACTTTTCATCCATCGTTACCAACTTTACTGGGCGTATGTCACTCAGTGCGCCCGTTAAAATATATGCAGGCAGGGACAGAGACTTTTTTTAGGGTTGATTTCAAAAGTGCTCACTTTATCGTGGACAGCTTTTAGTTGGCGTATGTCCGGGACCTATTTCATAAAATTTACAATTCGACAGGTGACAGGTGATACGGAATTTCCAGACAGGTGTACAATCCGACAAATGTGTGTTCCATAAAGGCTGACAATTCTACAAATTTGTCATGACAAATTTGTAGAATTGTATGACAATTTAACAAATATCTGTTTCACAAAAGTTTTGAGCTGACAGTAAAAATCCGACAAATGTGCCAAATATCACACTACAGACTGTTTTGTGAAACAGATAAGTATAATCACTTGGTGACATATCTACAAATTTGTAGAATTGTCACTGCAGAAGTGACAGGCAAGCTTTCCTATGTAACCAGTAATTTGTAATATTTAAATTACATGGCATGCAATTGTGTTTAAGTAATGTGTGAATTAACGTTGCTTACCAAATAGCACATCCTTTTCCTCTCGGATCGGGTTTAATATAGTAATCTTATCCACATTACTCGACATTCTGCTGCTAGAGTGAACAAAGTTATGTAGGTGGAATTATTATTTACCGCTTAATTATTTGTGGTATGAATCGACTGTTCATGAATCGTATATAAGGCTACGATCGATTATCGTTAGCGCGCTTGAGAGCTATTTAGCGTGTAATAAATGAAACTTACGGTTTGACAAATAACTGTCGCGTTTATGAAACTGTTATTTTAAGGCTGACAATTTACACATTTTTTTGCTTGTCAAATAAGGGGAATATATTATTTATGTAACATAACATTGTAATGGCATATTGATAAATTTGTTGAATTTGACATAATTTTCGTATGTCACACGTGTCACGTTTTATAAAATAGGGCTCTGGTCAGGCTGCATAAGTAAACTGCTTGCAGGATATATGAATGCCTTCACAATGCTATGAAAGGCACTGCTGGGCAAGGGACGATAAGCCACAGTAATATGAACGATTCGGAAATATGTTACCTTGAAGCTCACCGTGCTCTTCTTGTCGCTGCCATTGATTAAAGGGCATTTACAACGGTCGCGGGGCCGCGGTGGTGCGGTTAGACTACTCGCCTCCCTGCTAGGCGAACCGGGTTCAATTCCCGGCGGGGTAGCTCCCGAATTTTCGCATGTGGGAATCATGACGGACAATGCCGCTGATCAGCGAGTTTTATCGGGGACCTCCTGCTTCCACGCCCCTTCATTCCGGCGATACTACATACCTCACTTCACACTCATCGGCTCTCGAGACCTCGATGTTAAGAACCGTCCAAATCTCTTAAATCACTCACTCACTTACTCCAACAGTCGCCAAGTATTTACTTATCGTACTTTAATTTATTTTTGCTGTGAATTTTTCTCGCTCTTTACAGAATCATATTTAATGTGCACAAATTATTGGCTGTGAAAATATAGGCCTTTAATAGTTTTTTTTAGTGACAGCGTAATGGGAAAATGGATAGGGATATTGTTTTTTATATAAACATCAGTATGCAAGAGTTTTATAGCAAATGATAAACTTTTTCCAAGGATTTATTCTACCAGTATCGTAGAATAAAACACGTTAATTATATTCTATGTAGGTAGTCTCACGTCAAACAGGGCGCCCCAAAAATATATTTGCCTAAGTCCTCCAAAATTCCCTGGGTGGTGTAAAGCAGTGGCGAAGTGGAGTGGAGAGATTTGCTTTGTGTCATGCCTACCATTGATTTACAAATTAGTTTATGAGAAGGGCGCACTTTTTTTTTTATTAAGAAGATGAGGCGTTGCCAACTTTCAGTGCCTAACTGTAGAAAATTTTTGGACTTTATTAGTTACATAAGCTAAATTTGTTTACCAAATGGGATAACATGGAATAAATTCTTTACTGCTTTCTCAGAATGACTGTAGATATAATAACAGTACAAGTTATCATCCAATAATAGTCTATAAAACACAATATTAAATATTGTTCTATGCCCTAAAAGTGTTCCATTTTCAAAAATCGATCTCAAAGTAATGCATTGGCGAAAAATAGTTAATTCCAACATGGCAACCAACTCTCTTCTGTAAGGTAACGTGACCAAAGATTTTTTACAACCACCGAGTTACTTACTCCCCCGTGCATGCAAGACGATGTTTTCGACGGACGAAGTGTTTGGTCGATTTTGATTGATTTGTAATATTTTTACTAACGTAGTACAGATACAAATTCTTTATGTAAAAATACAAAGAAACATGAACTTACAAACCATTACAACTTACAAGCTTTCATAAATAAATTGCTCTTCTGCCGTACATGAAACTTAATTTAAAACAATTTAGCTCAGCATGTTGGCATGAGTCAGAGTAAACTCAGCCCTGTTTACCTGTTAGAATTACAAATTAGAATGTGAGAGTGGCAATCCCGCACGTACCTTAACTGTTCGAAAACGAAACTGAAAAAAAAAAATTATATTAGGGCTTATTCAGAAGTAATGGTTACTATCTCCAGAAAATGACCCAACACAGGAAATGTACTCTATACAGTTGTGTACGAAAAGTACGTTTTAAAGGTTACAACACATGGGGTATGGATGCAGGAATGTCCGGCGAGGAACCAAAACAAACATGGCTGCTTAGAATCACCGTTTAATTGATATATTTTCGTACAAACTGTATACACTCATTTGAACGGATACGTATCGTACGTGTACGAGCTGTTTAAGCCGGCCCCGCGCGATACCCATTTCCGTAGCAGTTTGCATACCCATTTTCTGCTAGCAGCAGTGAGAAAATAGGCAGCGAGTGACAGGCGAGAATACAGCAAATTAGGAAAACTTGTTAACACCGAGTTCAGGGGGAAGGATGGAAGGCCCCAGTTTTCTTACATGTACGGTCGGCGAAACATGATTGAGATGCAATACTTGGGAAGGGAACCCTGAATGATGTTCTTTTCCAAATGGTCGTCGACAATGGGGCGACGATAACAGTAGTAAGACCAGACATCCTCGGGCCTTTCCCCCAGCGATCGTCCGACGACAGCATGGAACAATGTTATTTGACTGCAATAACAGGCGAGACCACGCCGGTTAGAGGTAAGAGGAAAGATCTTGAAGCTTGGCGACCTTAGCATAAAGCACGATATTTACGTAGCAGAAATAGAGAATGAATGTCTTTTGGGGCTTAATGTACTATGTAGACTGCGGTGCTGTATCGACACTCACCTTGATGTGCGACTATTTGGCGGTACAAAGTTGGTGGTGTCAACACTTCATGATTTGTCCTCCCCAATTTGCCGCCCAGCAGTCTGTTGTCAACGCACTATGATGCCCGCTTCTACTAAAGTTTTTCTTACAGGCAGATGTCAAGAAAAATTTGATAGGCATTTGGGTCTAATTTAGCCGGCAGAGAGGATTGGCATCCTGCCAGGTAAAATCGTTGTAGCTAGGAGTTTGTTGTTTGTTCTCTTCTAATTCCGACAGTTTTCCAGTTGGAATGATAAATTTGTCCGATAGTGACATTCGTCTTGAGGAGGGGGCAGTGATAGATGTTTGCAAGCAGGTCACACAGATACTTCCAAATGTTCCAGACTATCATAGAGTAAAATAAATAGAATCTCCTCTACCAGAGGTACTGGATGAAATGAAAGTACGAACAAAAGAAAATCTTAACTGGCACCAGGAGAAGGCTGTCTCTGAATTATTGCAGAGAAATAGGGATGCCTTCTCATGTGGACCAAATAACCTTGGAAGGACTAACGTGACCTGCCATCACATTGATACAGGAGATGCCAGACCCATAAAGCAGCAACCAAGACAACTACTGCTAGCTTCGCACGAGTCAGTTGAGGGAATTTTGAAGGAGTTAGATGTGATAGAAACACCAGTTAGTCAATGGTCGTCACCTATTGTACTTGTTAAGAAGAAAGATGGCTCGCTTAGGTTTTGTTTAGATTGTCGTAAGCATAATAATGTGACAAAGAAAGACCCTTATCCGCTTCCAAGGATAGGTGACACATTGAACAGCTGGGCAGGTTCCCAATGATACTTAGGACATAAAAGAGTGGGTACTGGTAGCGCGAGGTGTCCCTAGAGGACCAAGAAAAGACTGCATTTTAAATCCAAGGGAAAGGAACCTGGCAGTTCAAAGTTATGCCTTTTGGGCTATGTAATGTCCCTGCCATCCTCGCATGCCTGATGGAAAAAATTTTGCCTTTAGATATCTGCCAAGTTAACCTAAATTACATTGTTGTGACAGGAAGGACATTTGAAGAGCACCTGTCATGCTTAGAATCTGTATTTCAGGAGGCTGCAACCAACTTGAGACTAGTTCCTAAGAAGTGCAACCTGTCCCAAAAGAAAAGTAACTTCTTGGTACATGTAGTGTTTGCCCATGGAATAGGAACAGACCCCGAGAAGACCAAAGCAATACGAAATTCGCCGACACCAACTGACGAAACTGAAGCGCAGTTCAGAATGGGAAGGAAAGACAAGTGGAATATTTCAGTAAGGCATTGCATAAGCCTGGAATAAATTAATACATTACACGCAGGGAGCTTCTGGCAATGGTGAAGGCAATTTCACACTTCCACCTCTAACTTTATGACAGACATTTTATTCTAAAATCTACTATGCTTCATTATACTGGTTACTAAATTTTAAGAGCCCCGAAGGTCAAATAGCCCTCTGGTTACATCATGTTCAAGAATATAACTTTGAAATACGGCACCGATCTGGATGCCTTCACAGGAATGCAGATGCACTTTCTAGGCAATGAAAGTCATGCTGTCATCATTGCGAATGCCAGTAAGTTAAGAGTGGCGAATCACTGAAGGTACAGAGTACAAGAATTCACGTTTCTCTATATTGTGATGAGTTACCTACCTAGAATGATGAGGGTATTAGGAAATATCAGCTGAATACTCCAACTTTGCAGCCATTACTAGAATGGAAAGTAACTGGCTATCAGCCAAAATGGGAAGAAATATCTAGTCTGAGCGCAGCAATCAAAGCACAATGGGCACAATGGAAATTCCTGGTACAAAAGAATATCATATTTTATGGAAACTGGGGAAGTAATGATGGAAAACACACACATTTACAGTTGGTCCTTCCAGAATGCAGGTTTTCCGAAGTCTTGAAGGATCTGCATTATGCAGCAACCAGTGGAAACCTTGGTGTTTATAAGACCCCCGAGAGAGTTACACTAAGATACTACTTACTCTATTGTTGGAAGGATGTTGAGAAGTGGTGCCGAATGTGAGACACCTACACTACAAAGAAGGGCCCAAGCACCATGGACAAGGTCATCTCCATAAATACAATGTTGGAGCCTCATTCGAGATGATGGCAGGAGACATTCTGGGTTCCTCGCCTGTCACAGAGAGGGGTAATCGGTATATCCTGATGCCCCAAGATTACTTTACTAGGTGGCCTTACGTCATTCCCCTCGCAAAACAAGAAGCACTTACTGTGGCCGATTCACTCATAGAGCATGTCCTCTCGTGGTTTGGGGTGCCACTAGAACTCAATTCCGATTTGGGAAGAAACTTTGAAGCTGTGGTATTCCAGGAGGTAACAAAGATTCTGGGGATGAAATAGACTAGTACTGCAGCCTTATACCCTCAGTTGGATGAAATAGTCGAAAGACTTAACTGCACTCTTGAGCAGTACCTGCCGATCACATGTCCACAAGGGTAACACCATCAAGGATGCTGTTTGGAAGAGAGCTACGCCTTTTTAGAGGCCTGCTGTTTGGCCGACAAACAGAAGAGGTATCTGCAGTACCTGATTATGTCAGTGCATTGCATAACAGAATAGTTGCCATTCATGATTTTACTTCACAGCACATCAGAATAAATAGTGACAGGATGAAGATGCAATTTGATAGGAGACTATCTGGCGAGGTATTTCAAGGACGACTGGTGTGGCTGTACAACCCCCAGAGGTGAAAAAAAAAGTACTGCCTGAAGCTACAGAAATGTTGAGAAGGCATGATTCCGAAGAAGATCAATGAAGTGACCTTTCGGATTTGTCGTCAAGGCTCTCGGGCGAAGCCAAAGGTTGTCAACATCGACCGACTGACACTCTATGATGGTCCGAATGTTGAAGAGTCTGTTCTGGACGAACAGACTTGAGGAGAGGGCAGTGTTACGTGCTCGCTGCTTCGCGTCTCTTGCAAGGGCGGGAATGTACAAAGGTCACGCATGTAACCCAAAAGCGGGCGGTGAACACGAAGATCAGCTTATACAGGCTTGCCGCCACGATTGGCCCTGCGATAAATATTTTGTGGTTTGCGCCCCTGGCCTTCAACTGATTGAATTTTCTTGTTTAATCTGAAGAATTTACTGGTTGTTGCGCCCTATTTTCTCTCAGCACGATTCGAGGTGCGTCGAACTTTCCAAGTCAAGGCCAGCGATTATAAAACTGCGACGGCCCTCCGAGCCGGGAGTTGATGAGTGGATGAGTGGCTGGAGATTTAGCGATAGAGACAGACGACGAGCGAAACGAGTGGCGAGAGAAGTGACCAGCGGGAGGAAAATCTGCAACTGAGAGCATCGGCGCAGCGAATAGTGCGACTGGCAGACTGGACTGTTGTATTGGATGCGTGAGTGAAAGACATTACAATTGATGACGACAGACTGAAAGTGTGTTAATGATGAGTGAGTTCATTGACTATAGCCAAAGAGAGACAATAAGAAGGACATTAATTATAGTTAAAATATACATTAACTAATGCTCTCAACAAGAAATATGAAGAGTAACAGTGGAGATATATATATATATATATATTAATGATGTAAATATAGAGCTATGCGAATAAATTAAAAATAAAATTTGTTCTGTTATCTTTATTAAGACCTCCATCCTCACATAGTCGAATACGTCCCTCATGCGTCTTTTAACAATATAGTAATATTAAGATGTGTCAGCTATTGTTTTATAAGACTATGTAAGTTACTGACTGGTAGCAGTTCTACGGTTGGGATTCATATTTATTACGAACCACACCGTGTGGCTAAGTTGATAAAGCTGCGCACCTACCGAGTGTGTCAAACGCTAGTATCCGAACTGCTGTAGCGTGATATGAATCCTTCATGGCTGCTCATATAGCTGCTGGTATACCGGCTCGTGCACCAGGCCTTGTGCAGAGTGAGTCTTTTAAAAGAGACCCCGTGGGATATGTGTTTAACAGAGCGAAGGAATGAGGACATACAGTCCAGTGTAACAACAAAATACCTAGAGTAGGTGCTGGAATTGGCTGCCATTAACCTCGAGGCAGGTGTGCAGACGACACCAAAAGTTGTGAGTGTGTTTCGGTGCATCGGCATGGTGTTGACGGTTCAGCAGCGTATTTTTGTAGTGGAGACATATGCAAGCCACGGTTCTTGGAAGCAGTGTGCCTCAAGGTCACTTGGCAGACACTTCCAGCACCTTACTCTGTATGTTGTTGTCACACTGGTCTGTATTTCCTCGTTCTCTCGCTCCGTTACACAAACGTCCCACGGGGCCTCTTTTAAAAGACACACTGTAGAATCTTGTACAAGACCAAGTACGGCAGCAGGTATCGTGTAATATCGGCTTAACGAAGGGAAAAAGCAAGACAACATATTTTTTTGACAACAGCCCAATCCAATAACCAATGAATTTTGGGCAGTAGGACTGTGTGATAGGAAACGAAATTGTTATGTAAAAGTACGAGTGTATAACATTAGTGAACCTGAAAAACTAATATATATACATGAAAGAATATGCGAAGGAAGGGAAAGGGCGAACAACTGAGTCTCGAATATTCACGAGGTCAACATACCCTACATGTCATTAGTGACGTAACTAGGTAGTGACTTTGGCGGATAATTAGCTACGGGGTTGGGGGGGGGGGGTGCCTGAAGGTAAGAAGTTAGGGAGTGGGTGTTTGCAGTCTTTACCTTGCAAGATGGGATGGTGACGTCAAAAACAGAAGCGAGTTCCAATATAACAGTGACTTGGTTGGTTATTCGTGCTAGAACCGAGGTATTTCCGTAAATGACTGATCAGAAGTTACAAAAATCTCATTTCGAAACAATCGTCTGTCGGGATGCTTTGCAACTGAAGTCTATTTGAATGAGTTTAATTGAGTTGAGAGATTATTGTAGGATAGCAAGACTATGCTAATATAACTAAGCACAGAATTACATAACGTTGATGTGCTACCATGAATTAGTGTAAACGAAAAATCAGATAGTTAACTCAAAGACAGGAATCGCGAATTCACAGGTTGGAATCACATCGGACAGTACAGAAAACTGGACAAAAGGAGGCTCTACCTGCGTAGAGCCTATCGTTCAAACAAAACAAGACCAGAGAGGCAACTGCTTTACCAAGCCTCTCGAAAGGTCGCCAATACGAAGCGAAAATAATTCACACCCATAGGACAGAATGTTGTAAACAATGAGCCTGCAGTCGGTCCAGATGCAATTAGTCACGATGTATGATTGCCCAACGAGCCTAAACAAAATGGCTCATCAACATCTCCGATTGGCTCATTCTGCTGACGTCATGAGCCGCTGCCCACGTCCCTGAATTTCACAACGCCAGACGGACGGCTGTCAGACGTCTCTCGAGAAACCGAGTTTCGACAGCACAGATCAATTAGTAAAATTCCGTCCACAGACATTTGTTTACAAAACAATCCCGCTGTGACGTCTGGTTGCTCAAACAGCTTCTTTTGACCCCGCACGACCCCTACTATCGTCAACTTCGGCTCATCTTGTGATGTGCCTGTCATCAACGACATGACTGTTTCATTGACACAACTAAGAGGAAGCCGTGGCAACGAATTTTAACGCGGCTGTTTCCAGGCACTTAGGCTACTTCGGAAAAAAAATCGCAGAGAGAGAATTTTTGGTTCAGACATTCGTTATGATGAAAAAAAAAATTAAAACTCATATTGAATCCGAGCTCATCTCGCTGCGCTACACTTGAAATATTTTCTAATATATCTCCATTAGTATTGCTTTCATGGTAAAATTTTCTGTATTTAAATCCAGTACTGGATCCAGGCAGTTTTATAAGGGGGCAAAGTGTTCTTCTGGGCCCCCTTTTTTTTAAATCTTACTTTAAGGCAAGTAAAGTATTGGGTTAAACCACAGTTAATACTGATATAATATTATTTTTGCTGTAGTAAATTAAAAAATGAATATTTTATCTATTGCAAAAACCTCTAATTTAAAATTATATGATGTAAAGTGCAATTCAGGAAAGGAAATTTCATGTTGTCTATGTTGGTGGATCACGAGTTATGTTGACCTACATATCTGCAAGTGAGTAATAAAGTAGTTTATTACTGCCAGCTTGCCGCCCCTAAGATATACTGCCCGGGGCACATGCCCTCTCTTGCCCCCCTCCCCGGCCAAGAACCGCCACTGTTAAAATCGAAGACAATTAAATTTCATGAAAAAAAGGTAGAAAGCATTTTTGTCGTAGACGTGATCGTCTTCCCGTAATAGCGGCTTAAAAGCGAAGTAGAAATTGCAGTATGCTCTGTCCATACAAATTAAACTGATTCCATACAATATAAAACAAACGGCCCTACATGTTGCATTATATGTAGAGGCCCAGAAATTTCGCCGATTCATCTGAGGACAAGTTAAACTGCATTCACGTGCACATATGTGTTTGTGCTTCCATTGGTGCATAGTTTGTTAGCCACGCCCTGAACGACTATCGACCAATAAAGAACCTGCAAGGAAAATGAGAACCGAATCCCGTGGTACCTGGTCTGGGGTTAAACTGGAGCAACAGCCAATGAACTACTAACTGATGCTCGAATGCACAACAGGCCACTAAAAGGAATAAAACGGCTTAAATATATACACATACCAGCTAGTTTATGTGGTACGTTATAAAAACACATCATTGATTTAAAATATGCGATGGAAGTGATTATATGAAATTACACAAGTGTGTTTTAGGTTAGAATTTTATTATTTTCTTTTATTAATTTACAGATGTGTAGGAAAGTATTTCACTTTGGTAACAATTTCATTGAATAATTTTGAATATGGCTACCATAACATATTCATAATTACAAGTTCGTTGAGTTTTTACTGTAACCGCGCTCCTAACATTAAACAGAAGTGTATACTGCCGCTATCGTGAGGGACAGAAAATTTCTCAATTTTAACACTCCGCCAATAGATAAACACGAGGAGAAATGCTTTGAGAGAGGCATATAAATTAAATTTGATGCTTCCTCTCCATTTTATATGCGACGTTCCCCCAACAATCTTCAGGAACAAAAAAGTTTACACGATGTTACTTTTTTCTCTGCGCATTTGCAGAAATTATCAGCAACATAAAACTTTATAATTGTTTAAAATATAAATATTTAAAATTCCTGAAAGACAATTACGGCGTCATCGGCAGAAAGGTTTTGACGATCTGCCATAAAAAGATTCAAGTCAATTGGTTGAATATTTTTTGAGTGGTAGCGAGTTTAGTTTGAAATATTTTTCGGCATCACGAGGCCAACTATGGCCGTTTTTGCTTTCTTCCAGCGTAGGAATCGGGGAGTAAACGCCGATATAGGTCGTTCACGATAAAGTGAGAACTTTTTGAAGCAGTTTCATCTGACATAATAACCAATAAAAACATTTCATTGTGGCCTTGGACTATTGGTTTTCGGTATGGTGAATGTTTACACTATGTTTATTACTCACATGACAGGTTTTCATTAACAAGTGGTGGAAGTATATAAATTGGCTGAAAGAAAAAAGTAACTAGGCCTTCAAAAGTTCTCACTTTACCGTGAACGGCCTATAACAGACTTCACCTCGCTCTGCAGCCTGCCCTAACCAGGGCCTCTCCAGATGTGTAACTGAAGTTCATTTCCGATTGGAAGCGACTTATGAAAATCAACCTTTGAAAAAACACTCTAGCCATTAACATGTCACCTGTTTTTTTTTTTTTCAATAACCTGTATTCCACAAATATATAACACTGCGGTTAACTTTAGAGTAGTGTATTATTGAATAAATGAACCTTTGCCTTAATATCTTCTATATCTTGAAATATTTATTTCTTTTTTAAATATGAATTTACAACAGCGAGTGCAGCGACGTGTTGGCAACAACCGGTAAGATATAGTTCACAGTTAAAATATTATTTTGACCTCGTTTTTTAGTATACTATTTGTAAATCAAAATGAGGCCTATCGAAATATTTAAATATTTAAGTAGCTCCAATGGCAACATATCTCATTTTTACGGTCTAAAATAACAGCGGAAAATATCGTGAGTAGGCCGTAATGGTACGACATTGTTGTATCGAGCGAGAAAGCAATTGAAAAACTGTCTGCTGGCGAGGCTTGTCGCACTCTTTCTCTTTCTTCGTCTCTTTCGCACTCGGGTAATTTCACTTCGCTAGTAAGCAATAAATTATACATATTTTCAATTGTAGCAGATTTCATACTTATTACAGCAAAATATAGATTTTTGAATTTGTAATTTACAACTGAGACAGATTTTAATGTTTGAATACGTATTTTAATATATTTAGATATGATGGCGGGGTAGTTACCTAGTGAAGTTGGCAAACGTGGCGAGCCATGACATGGCATGTTGCTTTTTTTTAAACGAAACGTAAATTATTCTTGCTCCGAAAAATACTTCAAATTAATACATCACGTCTGTAGACGTTGTGTTTTTTAAACTTACCTAGGCAAGTTACGATGTTGAGATAAATCTTTGTTTCCACGGCAGTAATAAATATACTGTGACGTATGTTTCGTTAATCATTGCGTCTGTGAAATGGCGTGCCTTTGTGCATCGTGGTCGATACGCTGGCCCTGTGTGTGCGTGATTTCAAATATTTTATCAGCACTATTTATACGTTTTAAATGTGAACTGTTTTTATGACGAAGTTTTTTATTTATATCCACGTCGGTTTATTTATCACAACGTTGAAGGGTTTGAAACACAGTCGTGTAACGTAATTTGCCACAATCCCAGAAGAAAAATACTAAGCCCAGCCCGATAAATTTCAATAAACCTAATAAACAATAAGTAGCAATACATACAAATATGAGCGGAATAAAGTTATCGTAGGCGTATTTGTGTGCATGTTCACCGCTATCTTTTAAAGTTTGTATGATAAAAATGAGCAACACGAGTTGCGTGCTTTAATTTAATGTGCCTTTTTCATTGGTTGTTCCTTCGTTTTAATATTTATTCCAACTGAGGCCGTCCATTTACAGAAATTACTTAACATATAACAATAACAAAATGATAATTATAATTAGTACAGCCCTTTACCTCGCAGTTGTAACAGTGTTAAACACAGTCGCGGCAAAATACTAACGTGCATTACATATATTGAGCTACGTCGTGGAAAACAAATATGTTAATGTAAAATAACCGTAAGAACTTTCTTCAATTCAGGCATTTTTAAAACGTCACAAAGCTGACCTAAATAATGTTAGAGCCCTAAACTGTGAATATTCATACGGAATGGTTTTTGGAATGTGACAGAATTCTTTGAAAAGCTGTAAACAGTAAACAACACATTTTACAGGTATAAAAATATAAGTCACATTTCAATGTTTACTTTTAGGTTTAGCGAAAGTATATGAACATATGTACACAGACAATGGAATGTAAACATTGATTTTGACAGATGCTACATAGCAATGTTTGTTTACATTTGGCGGAAGGATACGAAACGGGCCTGCAAGTAGATATTTAGCAAGGTTCCGAGAAAGTTGCTTCCAATGGGGAATGGACTATATATAAATCCTCATTGGGTAGGACCACCACCCCCCCTCTCCATACTAGGTCAAGACGCAAGGGAGCGATACAGACGACAATAACATGCACTTTTATAGCGCCTCGTCGCTCCTACGCGCAATACATGCAGTGTTTCCGTCGTGACGCTGTACTGTATAAATTAGATCTGTAACTGTGGGGTTTTATTACATGCGATGAAAGACCACGGATTAAACTACGCCCGTATCTTTGCACTTTTAGAACCATTTCCAAGATTTTTTTTCTCCAAGAATACACTTAATATGACAAAAGTAAAAAAATAATAATAATAAGGGATAATTGTTTCTTATCTTTTCTGAAGAAAAGTTATATTTGCAGAACATTTATTTACCGAGATACGCGTATTCACGCAAACAATTATTTCACAAAAAACGCGGGGTCCATCCCACTCTTAAGAGCCACCCAAATATCTTCACTCCGCTCTCTCCACTCCAGTCAGAAATTTCTTATTCAAAAACATGTTAGATGCCTACTGTTTTGATATCTTACCTCTCCCAGATGGGAGGGCGGGTTCGAAAGCCCTACTCCAGGTAATTTTGCAAAACTTTACCTCCAAATAGGCCCTAATGCATTTTAAGCTTTTTTATGATGGAATAACTACCACCTATCGAGGGAAATATCTACACCCCAAATCTAAATCAACGATAATTTCACAGTTCAAACCAGTTAACAGCACCTGTCATATTCAACAGTCACTTCATTCAATTTAATGTAATATTAGTTTTAAAACATGCCAATTTTCTTTCACTTATTGGTTCAGTGACGTTTTCCAATGATTCATCAACCATTTCATTCGTTGTGTCTTAGTGATTCATGTTTGGCTGATGAAGCAGTTAAAATGTGTACCAAATGAAATGACAACTCATAAACTAATAAATCCAATAAAAAATATTTTTTAAATGTGAGTTAACTCTCACCATTTTACGAGGCAACATAAACATTCAGTTTTCTATATAGTTTTTACGTATTTCACATCGTTTTAACATAATCATCATAACGCTTGGTGTGAAGGTTTTAAACTGTATTAAATGTGGTGAAGTCAGTGCGTCCATACGTACATATTAAGTACCATTTGTTTCAACAATCCTAATGTTACGGATTTTTTTTTTTAAAGAGAAGAAAGGATGTAGGCCTACATTATAAAATTGCATACTTTCAATAAAGAAATATAAAAAACATATTTTCCCAATTAGATAATATTTCCCTGCTAGCTGTTTTGATAAGGCATAGGCTGTTCACGGTAAAACGAATGCTTTTGAAAGCCCTGCTTCAGATCTACCTGTATGCACGTTGTGTGTTCTTCCGCCTTATAAAAAATTAACATTGTCATGGACCTCATCACTTTATTCATACGTTGGTCAAGTGAAACTGCGAAAATATTAGAAAAATTAATAATTTGCAAATCTGCTCATTTATACACTTTGATGCATTAATAAAAAACAGAAAGAAAAAATATATAATTTAAGTTATTACAAATTGTTACTTAGCACTTTTTATTCGACTTTAAAATATGAAACTACTTTCCCTCCATAATTACCAACTTTACTGGACGCATGTCATTCAGTGAACCCGTTAAAACATATGCAGGCCGGGGCAGTGACATTTTTCTATGGTTCATTTCAAAAGAGTGCTTACTTTATCGTGAACATCCCTTAACGGTTTGAAAATTACGTAGTAATACTGCATCATATCAATTTTATAATTAACTTTATTTACGTCAGATTCAGCCATAAATGTTTGTGACAGATGGACGCACAAAAAATCAATTATAAAAATTATTTCCTACATTTTATTACAATTTTCTTACATGCAATCATTGTAAATATTATGACGATCTTCTCGAAGAAGATTTTCTTGAAAATTCTGCTTTCCGAAGCATCCAAACCGGAAATGCGCTTAAATTTTGTTAAAATGCGGACTTTGTCGATCAATAATTTTTTTTAAATTTTAAAGGTATATTTTAGTAAAATATACGATGTTGCAAAATATATAGGTACATTGTTCTTTCATATACAGCATGAATCGCTCATTTCTGACCATTTTTATGGTGCCTGTACTACTTAAATTATGAATTATTCACGTTGTATAGTCGGATGCAGTGGTCCATAGGCAGTTGCTTTACTTCAACCAACATCGAGGTCTTGAGAGACGATGAGGGTAATTGTGGTATGGAGCAGCGCCGGAATGAAAGGGCGGGGGAAACGAGAGACCCGCCGACCAACGGCATCGTCCGGCACGATTACCAACATGCGAAAATCCTGAGTTCACCCTCCATAGTTACGCCACTGCACATCACCCAAGGCGCAAAATGTTCAAGTCCATAGTAAATATATATATCTAAAAAAAAAAACTTTTTCTTTGCGACACAATTTTTATAGACACGCAATATTTTGCAGGGTACATTTTGACGATAAATTTTTAGGTGACTGTTCAGTAATTTTTGACAGTGTAGATACATATAGGCTGTTCACGGTAAATGAGTACTTTTGAAAGCCCTGCTTAAGATTAACATCGTCATGGGCCTCCTCACTTTATCCATGCCTAGGTAGAGTGAAACTATGAAATTATTAGAACAGTAAATATAGTACAAATCTGCTCATTTTTACACTTCGATGCATTAAAAAACCGGAAAGCGAAATAAACAATTTAAATGATGAAAAATGGTTACCTAACACTTCTTATTCGACGTTAAGATGAGGAACTACTTTCCATCAATCGTTACCAACTTTACTGGGCGCATGTTACTCAGTGCGCCCGTTAAAATATATGACGTTAGTAGTAGTGACTTTATCGTGAACAGCCTTTAAACGACAGGAGGGTGCACTTGAGCTCGCTGCGACCGGGGCAGGGGCAGAGGTACGAACCTGCAGCCCGCGGTGTCGCATTGCAGGGCGCTGGACGCGGCCCCACCTCGGGCCGGCCTCTCCGGGGATCGATGCACCTGGGCGTGCGTTCCGAAACACTCCCGCAGCGCGTCGCTTACAACCGCATTCCGGAACTCTTCAAGGCTGTTGTTGCCTGGTCTGAAATCAGAACAGAACATATTAAAATGGCACCAGTACCCAGTCGAAAGCCATAACTGGTCTCAATTACTGGAATTTAAGATAAATTTATAAAATAGTCGAAACGTAACATTTGTCGCGTTATAACTTTTAAAAACAAGTTAAATTTTAAAACAGAGGGTTAAAATTATTTTGTTAAAATTTAAAAGAAAATATTAGGTTATAATTTAAAAATGTCAAAAGTTTAAATTCCTCTGCCTCCAAAGCTTAACTGTGTCTAGAAAATGACACCAAAATGACAGCTCAGTATTCGTGCGCAATAAGTGTAATCAAATGTTGCATATCTTCCTGTTTTTATTGATATTAATTATAGAATAAATATCGTATCTTATAAGTTAAATTAATATAACTAAAATTTCAATTTAACAATAAATAATTTACTTTAATCGTATCATTAGTATAAAAAATTTGAAATACATGTCATAGGAAACCACCGAGCACGTAATTCATGGAGTGATTTTTCAAAGGTTTGATTTTATATGTATATATACACCAGCGACTTTTTGAGCAGAATATACGTGCTTCTTTGCTATAGAGGCATTTTGTAACACCGATGTATGCGGCTTTTTCCTGGAAAGATAAGAAAACTTATTATTTAAATTAAAAAATTACCGAAAAACTAAATTTTATAGTTGCCTCGATACAAAGATGGAGAGTAGGCATATCATTTCTCACACTTAGGTTTTGTTTCAAGTTTATATCTTCAAAATTGGCTTCAAAAAACCGAATTTCATTAACATGTATTACCTTAAACCAAATTCTCAGCCAGGCAACGTCCACTGGACCGCTGCACCCGTATGTACAACACGCTATTAGTAAAGTACGATTTATGTTGCACATGAAAGAAAAATGCATATATGTACTTTGTAATGATGTAAAAAATAACTTTAATTTACTCATTCAGTCTTTAAAACACCAGTCAGTTAGAGTCCACTTCTAATAAAAACTTAAGTGTACTTGCCTTTGAATTTTTTAAAAAGCAAATTTAGTTATATATATATATATATATATATATATATATATATATATATATATATATATATATCAAGGAAAACTATCGTAATTAACTACTCTGGTTGTGTGTGTGATGAAAAATTACACTGGTACAAAATGGAAAATGAACACCTGGACGCAATGATCCCACATGAATGAATGTATTACTGAACAATTATACAGGCTATAAACCGTATATGACGCTGATGATCGCATGGTCGTACACCTATGGACAGAGGATACAAAGTGTCTTGAACAACAATGTCAGTATCTTGTGTAGCCACCTTTATAGCGACGATGCAGTCCTGCAGTCGTGCCTAGAGACGAACATAAAGGTTTAGGATGTCATCTTGGAGAACAGTGTTCCACGCTAATTCCACCTGTTGTTGCAACTGGTGGAGGTTTGTTGCCGGTATTGCAGACCGCACCACGTGCCGTCCCATCATGTCCCACACATGTTCAATGGGGGACAGGTCGGTGATTGTGCTGGCCAGGAGAATTGACGAACTCCTTAGAAAGCTCGTTGGGTAACGCGAGACGTGTGTACAAGGAGCATCGTCATGCTGGAAGAGGACATCTCCTTGGCGTTGTAATAACAGCAACAAACTGGGGTGGATGATGTTCTGGATGTAGCGTCCACCATATTGTTGGTCAGTGGTGCTCATCCAAGATGGTGGTGAGGACCCACATGGGCACCCACACAAAAAATGAATCATTTGCTACCATGAGGGGTCACCCGCTGGATTACACTAATTAGGGCAAAAAATGATTGCCGACACTGGCTGCCAAGATGGCCGTTGTGGGAGGGAAATTCGGGAATTTTTTCGGGAAAAAGGGAAAAATGACGGTTGTTTACCCCAAATAGGCCATTTTGGACGGGAAAAAGAGAAAAAAGGGAAATTCGACGAAAACCTAAGAGGCATTTTTGTGTCCCCGAGTCACTGGTATGACGCCAGGTGCGGCAGAACCACCTTTTTTTATACTAGTATAGATAAATATTTGTAAAAGTTCAATATAACCTAAAATAAGGCGTTTTTACGTAACACAAGTATAAAATGCCTGTAAAACATGACATGTCTAGGAATCTCTGAAGGAATAGTACAATGGGGGTGAATGGCCAGATGGAGATGTTTGGACATTCGCCATTGCGATGCAGATATCTACCATTGAAAAAACAGGACTCAGCGTGAGAAAAATGAACGAGGAGACTGGGAAAAAAACATGGGTTTATCTAGGTTTTGACCATCTTTCCGCCGCAGCCAATGACTGTCGAGCTGTCTCATTGGCTGCGCAGCTAAGAGTGGTCATGATTGGCTGGTGCATTAAAGTGAGATGCTAAACGAAAACGCGAAATTTGCAGATACCTAACCATTAAATATGATCGTCGTTCTTCACTGGTCGTGGCGCGAGACTCAAGGAATGCGCCTGGAAGACGTCATGCGGCCTCATGTGTTACATTTTTCCCGTTGAGTACCCAGGCATATTTCTTCCAACAGGATAACGCTTACCCGCACGTAGCTCTGTTCTCCCAGAAGTGTTTTCGTCGTATTTCGTAGCCTACCCACTAATCTGATGTTGCGCATCCAACATTTGTGAGGCAAATAAAGCACCAGCTTCCTTGAAGTTGAACTGTTTGTTATTTGGACAGGCCCGTCCTGAAAAAGGGGAGGGGGCAAGGGGGTGCAATGCTCAGGGGTCCGGGCCCTGGTCGGGCCCCACTCGTAAATGTTTATTTATAAAATGAAGTATTATGTAAAAATCTAATTTCGAAACTCGAAATTTATTAAATTTTTTGTATGGATGACGACTATTTATGTTGTAAATGGTAGATTTTTGACGGGGAGGGGGTAGGGGGCCCACAACAAGCATTGCTCAGGGGCCCGGAATTTCTCTTGGTGGGCCTGGATTCGGAGCAGGATATGCAACAGCTATAAGAAAATATGCCACAAGATGACATGCGGTTTTTTTATTACACCCTCGATCCTATTGACGCAAATATGCAAGCACAAGGAAGACGGACGAGGTACTACATGTGAGCTTCATTAGTGCTGCAGATGGGCAGAACACTGACCTGGTATAATTATATTGTAGTCACTTCTTTATTTTACTTGTACCATTATAATAACAATTCGTTAAAATTAGATGGTGCCTATATTTGGTTCATAAATATTTTATGGCAATGAAGATAAATGTTAACACTGCCGCCATGGACCTAACCACTAATACTCGTGCTTCGATCAAATGAGTATAATAAAAAAAATAACAATTTTAAGCTGCCACAATTTAAAAACAAATCAAACCTTTATTAGGAAATCATTTACCACAAGTCTGTAAAATTGTTTTTTTTCCTAATTCGCCACAACCCTTACTGTAGACGTAATAGACAATTTTACTACCAAGATGTATTCAGTTACAGGCAGGAATTTTTTTCAAGATGTCCGGCATATTCAACTAACCGTGATCGACTGAGACCAACCACAGAGTTCTCAGTACTCTACGTTTCCGAGTATTTCCGCTCATTACACGTTCGCTCTCATTTCTCTGACGGGAGTCTTTCAGAACACTAGTACAGCCGTCCTTTCAGTTCAAAGTCTGCTGAGGATTCTGCTGGAAAGATTTTAGATCTGATAACTAAAATACGAGACACTTGGGTGTGTTTGTGCGTAAAGTGTCTACTTGATGACCAAATAATACGTATTTTAATTACAAGGACAATCTCGACCACTAAGTTCGTCAATGAGACACTGTAATACACAGAAATAATTTTTTCAGAAAACAAATATGCCTACCCAGCCCGTGACTGGCTGGACACACATGAAATCGTCATTCTTATGAAGATATATATGTTTGTAATTGTATATTAGTTTAAAACTTAAATTTTGGCATAACCAGCAGCGTACCAAGGATTTTTTTTGGGTGATCCGTGGAAAAGGGGGGGGGGGGGGCGGTTTTTTGTTAATGTGATATGAGCTTTAGCTTACACACTCACCGTGATTCTTTGTAGTAGATTCAGAACAAAATTCAACAATAATTTCTTTACTTTAACTTAAAGTGATCAGAGAAATATACCAAAATCGTTCATTATTAAAAAAACACATCAAAAGCCTGCACTAAGCTACTCTTGTGGTAATAATTGAGATAATTTTATTTACTTGAAATTGGATTTGAGGGGGTGATGCGGGGGGGGGGGTGGTTTACCCTCCCCTGCACCTCTTTGGCTACGCCCATGGGCATAACTGCAATGATACAGTAATGCATTGGGGAAATAATTTCCGTGTCGTACTGTCCACACAAAATTTTAATTTTGAAACAAGATCAATTATCTTTTTATTTTTACACGGTATGTTTGAAGAACACCGGCAAACTCCGCTAGGTTATTCCTTTAGAAAATGAAAGACGAAAAATTATGAACCTCTTTTGCCTTAAATCATTATTAACGGAGCGATGCAGCCCCCAAAAATCGAGTTCTAAAAGGCCTTTAGTTTAAAATATTAACAAGTGCATACGCCAACTCACTTCCCAATTTTCAGACTACTGTGACGTGTCGTCACTTGGACGAGTGCTTTATCTGCATCATTTGGCCTTCTGCGCTGCTTTCCTAGTCCTTTGGTTATTGCATATTGATGAGCTTACACGTATCTTTGTCTTGTATATTCGTTGAGTTTTATAGCCCAATGCAACTATGTAATATTTTGTTTAGTGTAATATTTTATTATGTTTGTATTTTTACTATGTAATCAGCTGCTCGTGTTTTCATATATAATCTATGGGAATATTTGCGTACAAATGTTTCTGGGAGTTTCTCAAATGGGTGATAGTTCTCGTGTTTGCCGCTCGTCGCGCCACCGCCTGGGAAGAAGGGGTGCGCGTCACTGTGGAAGGGGGAGTTGAGCACGGAGTGTAGGCTGCGGCGGTCATGGTGGAGATAGAGAAAGCAAAATGTTATTTGGAAACAGAGCTGTAGCGCCCGAGCCAAAGAGTATGGAAAGGAAAAAGACATTTCACTGCCAGGCTGAACGCTTTGCTTATTACCTCTCTACTATCGGGACACTAACCCTCCGCTTGTGACCAGCATAGAATCAATTCATTATTTTATGTCTATTTTATAATATTAAGATAGATAAAACATAATTTTAGTGGCCATTGTTAGGGGGTTTTTTAGCCTTAATAATTAAAAACAGATGTAATTAAATTGGTTTGTATTTTTCTGTATTTTATTTTGGCTCCGCAAGGTGGTACCTGAATCCGAGATTCAAACCAATCCAGAAAGGTAAGTTTCAAAAACAATCTTGTTTGTTTTGACAGTTAACTGTAGCATTTCAATAAAAGAAGACACATATTTAGGCAAAGTATGGATTATTATCGGGAATTCCTAATTGTAATGTTCGTAACCAGATAAACAGTTATCCCTCACCTAGATACCAGTCAAAACAGACAAAATTGTTTTTGAAACTTACCTTTCTGGATTGCTGGGAATGGTGAAGTTTTTCAAAAGCGTGTTTGGCTTCAAATTTTCACAGTGAAGAACCCAACATCTTGCTACGCATTTCTTTTTAATTTCCCCCATTTCAAAATTGGAATGCAATTCAATTCACGTTACGAGGCCTGTAAACAACTTGGTTAAGAACGCCAACTTTACGGAATAATTATAACTTAGACAATTGAAAACATTTATTAAATTGTTTCCTTAATGATTAACGCGTGCAAGAGTAAATTTGGTTATAACTTAATCTTAAACGTAAAAAAAAAAGGACAACACTGCTCGAATGCCAATCCAATGAATAAATTATTTTACAGTTGAATGACTCTTTGATGTTGGTACAAACGGAATTGTCAGTGCTCGCTAAGAGCAGTGAAAGCCCTATATTGTGACTAGCCCACGGCTCGAGCAAACGGGAGTTAGGATTGGGATGAGTTGTCGGCTAGACCGCACGAAAACGGCTAGCATGATTGCTTGCCATTTTGAACATCGATTGTGTCTCCTTCAGTTTACGTGTACAGACAGTGTAGGTGTTTTACTCAGCGTGTTTCCCCGGAGTAGGAAAAATGGCGTTCGATTCCTACTCTGTTGTGTGTCTCGTGGGACGAGACCAACTCCAGTTACAATTTGTGGTGAAAAATATCAATGTTTGTAAATTTTATGGCGCTAATTAATAAATAATGCTCTTAAAAACAAAAATAATTTACCAAGCACTGAATGATAGGCTTGGATAATTTTTCTTGGTAATATATTCATAGCGATTAATTGTACATCGATTTGCCTGTCGATGCACTTACTTTTCTAAATCTGTGATTCCAAACAGTGAAATAGGCCTACTGCTGACTAAAAAATGTAGTTATTTGGCTGCCAATGCCCTGTGAATCTGCGGAACTCACTTTCGATGAGAGATACGAAGCAGTAGTACTAACTGCCAATCAGTGTACATCATTTGTAATTTTGTGGACTTCAGTTAACGACAAAATCAGTAGACCCTAAGTGATTTCAGTTGGAAATTTTTTATTGTTTTGCAGTAGCATTTTCCTGGTTTGAAGCAGTTTTCACATATTAAATTTTAGGGCGTGTACAGATCTTGAAATAAAAAGGAAAATTTTTCATCTGAACTTACTAAACTAATCTGTAGAATGGTTTAAAGTTGCAGGGGTTGGATACGTCGGATAAAATTTGGTTTCGATAAACATTTATAGTAAACTCTAGATCATCTCTGTTGCCCTCAAAGTTTATACATCGAAAATAAAGAACACGCTAGATTACGAGGTATTTATTACTTATTTTATAAGTAAAGTTTCGTGCTAACACGATTACTTTAATGACAAACATGTTTCTTTTCACTATGGGTACTGGGAATTCATGCCACTCCCCCCCCCCCCCACCCTTGGCGAATCAAACTATAAGTGGGCGATAAAAACTAGTAACAATGTATTACCACCTTTGCTCTTATTAACTTTTAATATAAACTTTATGACCTACGTTACGTAACCAATTCTTCATATCAACAAACATTTATTTAAAGGCGCTGCAGTTGCTACACAAATGACCATTTCATTTATTCAATACAAGGTTTGTCCAGTATTTGAGAAACAGCACTGTTTCTTGAAGTTCCTTAAACCATTTAATTACTATGAGCTGATATTGCCAACACTGGCTTGGTACATGTTACATCCCCATTCCTGAGCGAAAATCTTTTTTCTAACTACAGCACGTAAATTGAAATCCACGCAAAAGTTATTGTGTGTTACGTTATGAATGTTAGTATTATGGTACAATGACTTCACGCTACTGGTGTTTGTTTATAACCCATTTTTATGTTACATTATTAGTAGCTATTATTGGCATTTATAAATTTTTTTTTACAAAATAAATACATGCAGTTTATAAATATCATTATAGTTCTTGTGATCATATAAATGTGAAATCATCAGACGTATTGTTTTGTTTATAAAAGGAAACAATTTACTTTTGAATTTGCGCAGCGCCCCGCGACTGCGTAAAGTTTCTTCGTCATTTTACTTCGTGTTTGCGACGAACGCGAGGATCGCGAACGAAACTAACTGCAACTTTCGAGTCAGTATCGATGTAGGTGGTGTGCACATGTATCAACTTAGCTTTGGAGGATTAGAACGAGCTCGCTGAGCGTAGATTGCACAAGCGTGGGTGCTGCAGCCATGCACGCCTTGTACCGATCGGTCCAGCAGCTGGTGGCCGTGCCCGTACACTAAAGATGATGTAGGCCTTTCATTCGTCTTCTGCGCATTTTGGCGGGCGCCAGGGGGCCCGCACACAACAAGCTGAAATAGCATGGACTATAGATTCCTTGCGAGCCCCCTGTGTGTACAAAAAAAAAAAACTCTGATCGACCTACTGACATACGCTTATCTGCTAAAAGAACACACACTTCATACGGAACCGGTTGAGTGCTTTCATAACGCTGCGTAAATTAGTAACACTATTTCAGAGCACCTTACAATGGATGAAAACGGCTTTTTAAAAGCACTGTATCTCAAAATATATGCGTCAGAAACACACAAAAAATTATTTAAGGACTCTGTTCGAGGTATGTGCCTTAAGGCCGATTTTCATTGAAGTTGACATGGAGATCTTTGGGTAGCCTTTCCATTAACTTTGTGAAATGTTATAAATATAAAATCTTACCAGTGTTTACGTTACAGAAAAGAAAGTCTTTGATACAGTGTAGGCCTAATTCAGGACTGCCAAATAAGTTGTGCCTAGAACCAGCAAAAAATGCTCCTGTATACATTTTCATATTTGCGACTGAACGTACATATCAGTAGTTATCTTTTACATGCCAATAGCTATCTCATCTTTCATATAAATTGACGCCAGTTTGCGCACAAATATTTTCTCTGATTCCAGAGTTTTACAAATTGTTAATATGTTTCACATGCAAATAACACATGAATGCGACTATTAACTCCAAAAATTTTGTTGCAATATCAGCACGTTACACAATAAAGAGTCCCGTCGGAAATTAGTAGAAATAAAAATAAATACAGAAATAAAACCGTACATTGAATCTAACTGGTTAAAAACTACGGTACCTTAGCGTTATGTTGAAGTTGGGTCGACTTTTGGCTCTGACAATTTACTTTTGCGTCGCTCTTAATTCGATGTGAATACATCACGACAACGCATAGTTAACGCAATGAGCTGCTTCTTAACTTCAGTCTGAATAGGCCTTTAGGCTTGATTCGCATTATTTACGTCAATCGCGCCAAAAGGACACAGCAGACATAAGCCATGATTCATAAAGCAGATTTTTACTACGTTACCATTTTGCTGTTTGGTCATGCGCTCTTTACGTTCACGCTGTTTCGTTCGTTATTTTTAATACCAAGATTCGAAAATAATTGACGGACAACATACTACACGCTGTCATGTTTCTACGCTATTTTATTAATTCCATTGGAGTATGAATGTTTTCTCAATTATTTTCAAGAGAGTGTAATTTTGTTTTACACTTCCAAAACTACTTTCTTGTTTAGCGCTGCCTAACGGATGATTCAAAAACTACATTTGTTTATTACAAGTGTTGAATAAAATTAGTGTTTTCTTATTAGTAGAATAAAATATTCGAACCAACTGACTTCTGCGAAATATCTGCGACGTCTGCTCTTCCAGCAAACAGAAAATTTGACGGTTTCTGATTGGCTGTTCTTATTTTTCCGCTGTGTCTGTTCGGTGTAATCGGCGTGATTGTAAACCGATGTTGGTTTACTCTGTTCTCGGAATGGCAATTCGGAACAAGCGTGGCCCCGAAATCTAGGTGTTGCCGCCGAGTGGCAGGCCGGAGAAAGAGTTCGCATGGTGTGACATCGCCTCCTGCCCTCGCAGGCTGACGACCACCTCACACCACTGCCACACCCCACGCTTTCCTTTTCTTCTCGTTGTTGCTCCAGCTATCCACCCCCTAAGAGCTTCACCCCCACCCCCTCCCTCTTCCACCAATCCTCACCGCGGCAGACGTTTCCAGAAGGATATGCACGAGTTGGTGCAACCGTTTGCCGCAGGAGCCGGTTCATCTGCCCCGGGCGAAACCTTCCAGGCATGTCAATATCACATGACTGGTCTCCGGGTAAAAATTATCCATGTCGCATCCAGTGTGGTTCAAACTTTCGTATAGAGCAGGGGCTCTTAAAACATCGTGGTTTCGAGGACTCCTTTGAGATATGATGTACTTTTTGCTGGACCTCCAACAGTTTATTTAATACACGCAAAGATAATAGTTTCATGTATATAAACTATTTATCAAATTTATCTTTTAGTCGCTATCGTCTTTTTTATGGCGAAGTTAAGGCTGAACGTCTTTTCTCACACGTAACCATTTCAAGGAAGCGTAAACATGAAAAATTATTCTATGCCTAACGTACGAATTTAATAAAAAGTTATGTATAGAAAATGATTTGAAACTTATTGATAAACTGGAAAATGCATAATGATAATATTAATAACAATACATTATGGTTAACTACTAATGAAATACGAATACATATGTTAATAAAATTAAATAATAGTTAAAACAGTTAACTAAAATGTCAAACAACATACGATATCACGTCTGCACAAGTGTAAAGCTTGCTGTGCTTTTGGAATCATAGACCGCTTTTGATTATGTGTTTACCGACTCTTCTCCTAAATGCCAAGAGCTTGCCGAGAAAACTATACATGTCGTTACAGCTTCAAATTTAGTTAATAATAGATTTTGAAGAAAAAAAGTGGACTTTATTAATAACTTGGTTTCCTGTAAATCTAAACGTTTCACTCGCAATGCAAAGGTTAAGACATGGAACTAGTTGACTTAATTCGCTGCCAACTTAACTAACTGGCAGCATGCACGCCACTAGTTGACGAGCAGCAATTTTTTTCCAAAGGTTGATCTGAAAAGTGTTTACTTTGACTTGGACAGTTTATATCCTTTTTTCAATGAAATTGATTTTGGAAGTATAATTATTTCGAAAATATTAAAATACACTAAGAAAAAATTGCAAAGTGTGTGTGCTTTTGTGTGTGTGTGTGTGTGTGTGTGTGTGTGTGTGTGTGTGTATATATATATATATATATATATATATATATATATATATATATATATATAAACTGATTGTAACTCATTTTAAACACGTTTGCAGTTGTCCTGGGAGTGTAGCTCGGCAGGTGACGCCACAGGATGCGTATAATGGGGTCGTTGCGAGTGGTCGAAATACATTCACTTTCCTTGCGCTAAGCGGTGGTTGCTGGTTCCTGCTGCGTGCACCGAGGATGTACAGCAGTGAGCAATCACCAGCTTACCTTGCAACACTTCACCTCACGCGCCGCTGGTGGACACCTAGCCATCTAGCTACCGGCTGAGAGCTCGTGAGCAGGGTCGTGCTAGATCTTGGAAGCGAAGAATCACCAGTATAGTCACCTTTCTACACGGTCGCAACGCGATGCCTCGGCCAAGGTCTACAGCCATCGGGAAGTGCTGTCACTTTGGCCATTGAATCAATGCTTTGGCTAAGGATAATTCTACTTTGGTCAGGGGGGGGGGGGAGAGAGTTTCCTTATAGGGGAGTTTGACATAAGGAAAATTTCTGCTGCTAGGTGCGCAGCGTTAGGGGTCACTTAAATTAAAATGCTAAGCTACGTGAATAATAAAAGAGGAAGATTTTACTTAGTTAATGAATGATGCAGTTATCTGTTTTTTTTTTTTAACGCAGAAATGAGAGAAAATCCGGTACACATGCGACACTAGCGCTTACCTAGTGGCGAAAAAAATATTTGTTGCCGAACTAACCATTGAGCTTACCAACATGAGTAGCATGAAGGCCTGTCTACAATCGGCTGTGGACGTGAACGTGTCCGAAACTCGGCGTCAAGTGACGTCACATTGACGCAGTCCGAATATGGTCTGCAAATGCGTCGTCCGAAGCGAGCTTTCAGAATCTGACACTAGGTCGCAGTAAATTCGGCACATTATTTGTTGCTACGAAGCAATTTTTAAATCTGCTGAATTTATTATTATTTAATGTTTCCGAGATGTGTGATTTGAATATTTATTTATAATATACGCCTTATCTGTTTTATTTTAAATAAGTTCGCCAACTGATATCCAAATTTTCTTTTTTATATTTTACGTTTTAAAAGTTTTAGCCTTCGTATTAAATAGTTCAGACCAAACGAAGGCCTGACCATTTTTATTAGCATTTCATTATATTTGTTTTGAGAAAGCCCACCTTGCATATCCATTGTTTACATTTATAACATAAACATGCCACGTATGCGCGTGAAAGTATTTGCAGTCTTCTTATTTTTCTATCAGCTTAGGACACAACGTCGGACAAAAGTGCAGTTTTCTGAATGCTTCAACTTGGCACACAGGTTGACTTGGGACGCGGCAGCTTGGTACAGCGTCATGACTTCAGACACCAATCACCGCATCATTGTCCTAAGACACAGGTTGGGATAGCGCAATTGTAGACAGGCCTTAAACCTTACTTTGGATAAGGCAGGATTTACAACAGTCCGTCGCGTCCGTCCGTCATACGCCCGTTCGTCGTACGTCCATTGCTGCAAACTAATAAAAACAAAACTCTTTACAAATAGGAAAAAATCCTCCACAAAAAGTGAACATTTTGGGCGGTATTGTGTTTCTAAGTACCCAAAACAACCGTACACGCACGTAACGGATATTAATCGCTGTAAATTTTTTTTAATGGCATATAAACCATAGTTGTATTGTTTACGAAAGGAACTTGTGTTTGCAAACGTAATTATCAAATAATCTTCACCAAAAATGTAACTTAATGTTATTTTACAGTTACATAAACAAACATGAAAACAAAAGCCATCCAAAACAAAACACTGCACACACTACATAGCCTTGTAAAGAACTCGGGATGAAAGAGTAACAAAACGCGCATGTTTAGAAGGCTGAATTTCATCCGTTCGTCCGTCAAAAGTTAAATCTTGTCAAGGTTCTGACGGACGAATAGAATTAATGGCAACCTCTGATTGGCTGTTGGTCACGTGATTGATGGACAGATGACGGACAGACGGATGCGCCGTGTCGTAAATCTTGCCTAAGGCGCCCGTGTGCCTGGTACGCGAACTGGGTTGCAGTGGGTACGTATACCTATAGGATGTTCGCGATAAAATGAGCACTTTTGAAAGCCCTGCTTAAGATCTACTTGTATGTATGTTGTGTATTCTTACGCTTTATGTAAAATTAACATTGCCCTCGGCCTCATCACTTTATCCATATGTCGGTCAAGTGAAACTGTGAAACAATCAAGAAAGTAAATACTTTACTACAAAATGCTTTTACACTTCGATGCATAAAATAACAGAAAGCTAAAGAAAAAATTTTAAATCATCACAAATGGTTACCTAGCACTTCTGATTCGACGTCAAAATATGGAACTATTTTGCAACCATCGTTACCAACTTTACTGGGCGAATGTCACTCAGTGCGCCCGTTAAAATATATGCAGGCAGGGGGAGTGACTTTTTTCTAAGGTTAATTTCCAAAGTGCTCACTTTATCGTGAACAGCCTTTACCCGCTATTCATTTGCACACGAAAATAAACAATACGTCAAACTATGGAAGAATGCAACTTTCAACAAATTACGCTAATTGCAAACACTATTTTGAAGCTCTTTAACATCTCCAAAAACGACACGCGCCCACTGTTATAGCTAGAAACGTGAAAAATTCGCGGTTTCATTTCAGTACAAGCTAGAATATAAAATCTCGTACATTTGTATTGCTTAAGATATTGGCCCACCCGTTAGTTTACACCACCTGAACAACTCTGAGCCAATAATAAACAGACATTAAAATGCTGATCCAATCAACGTCTTCTGCTAATACAAAAAGCAACCAATGGACAGTGATATTTGCGTGATTTTACATACGGCAGTGGAGTACAGCCTAGCGGTAACTGAAGTCGCGAACTTTTCAGTTCTCTAGTTATATTTCAAAAATTTCCGAGCGTATTCCTGTGAAACTGGTACAGGGTCCTGCATTGAACTAATACACAAAACTCCCACGTCTCATAGATACACTGAGAACACTGTACGACATCTCAGGACCCGGAGTGTAGCGGCGATGGTGCACTTGGAAATGTAGACCTTGACGATGGCCTGTGGATTTCCCCAGTTCCTCTCTCTCTCTCTCTCTCTCTCTCTCTCTCTCTCTCTCTCTCTCTCTCTCTCTCTCTCTCCTCTCTCTCTCTCTCTCTATCTCTATCTCTCTCTTTCTCATGATTGCCGCGGACGTCAATTCAAGAATTGACAGCCATTCATCACAACCTTTCTGTTTGTTCCAGGAATCTGTGCTGCAGTAGCAAGGAAACACGAAGGACATTTCCTTATTAAGGTTTACGTGCATCTGATACGAATAGAGTGAAGAGCTGACCACCGCATAATTTCGCCACAATTTTTTTTTCGTAAAAGTTATTTTACAATATAAGGATATAATTTTTTTTAATTATGTATAATTCCATGTGTAAATTATATTAGGGTTCGTGACTGTAGACATTTGCATCAAGGACAAAATTTACTTATAGATGTAGGATAGAAATTCTAGATTTTGGTGATTGATAGGGCCTATATTCTTATAGGCTGTTCACGGAAAATTAACATTTTTAAAAGCCCTAATTAAGATCTACTTGTGTCCACATAATATATTCTTCCGCCTTATGTAAAATTAACGTTGCCATGGGCATAATCACTTTATTCATGTGTCGATCAAGTGAAAACGAAATTATTATAAAAGGAAAATTTCATATATCAGGTCATTTTTACACTTTGATGCATTAGAAAAACGTTAAGATATGGAGCTACTTTCCCTCCATCGTTACCAATTTTACTGGGCGCATGTCACTCAGTGCGCCCATTAAAATATATGCAAGCAGAGACAGTACTTTTTTTGTAAGGTTGATTTCAAAAGTGCTTATTTTATCGTGGACATCTTTTAGTTAAATTTATCGACTACGGGTGCCGTAGTTTTAACCAGTTCGGGTGAAAGATACTTTGGATAAGATCTTAAGGTATATAACTAATTGTTACAATTTGGCGCCACCGTTGCTTTGAATATCCTAGTTAGTGCTGACGTTGAAGTTAAATCAGGTTTTTAAAATGTTGATTTTTAATTCAAAAGTATTCGTCTCTACCCGCTATGTTGAATTTCTTTTGTACAATTTATTTCAGCTTTTTACATGACACATATTTTGAAACTACGGCTATACCGCTGTGTCAATATTCATTACAATGTAGAACAAACATAAATGCGGTACTTTTGTCAAATAAATTATAACGTTATTAGTACAGTGCCATTTTTTTATATCAATCGATTCGTGCCGTTTCATAATTAATAGGTACTGTGTTGATAAAATACTGCGACCACCTACATATGAAGGCATTTGTAAAACAGAAACGGGTTATAGTACGAAATAATTGGTTATGTTGGCAAGTGAAAAGAAAGTTTTGTGATATAAGTGGAAAATGAATTATTAAGAGTCCTACGTACTGAAACGTTTTCAGTGAAATCGTTGTTTGCGCGTAAACGCGTATCTCGGTAAATAAAAATATGATTTTTGTCAGAAAAGATTAAAAAAACAATTATCTATGGCGCTATTTTTTTACTTTTGTCATATTAAGAGTATTCGTGGAGAAAAAAAAATTCGCGAAAATGGTCAAATATCGCATTTTTAAAACTTGCCTATGCAGTTTCCTTAAGCGGCAAGAGAAAAGTACAAAGACATGGGCGTAGTTTAATCTGCAGGCTTTCATCGCGTGTAATAAAACCCCACAGTCACAGATATAATTTGAACACTGCAGCGTCACGGCGGAAACGCTGCACGCCTTGCGCGTAGGAACGATGAGGCGCTAGGCGTGCAGCGTTAGTGTCGCCCGCATCGCTCCCTCGCTTCTTGACCTTGAACGCGCAGTTACGTAGTCCTCTTAAGGATGAACGTCTTCAAAGACCTAGAGAGCGCGAGCAGTTTTTGCTACCGCCCGACCGAACACACTGAAATTCTCTCCCCCCCCCCCCTCCCCCAGCGTAACCACCAATGAGACTGCTGCGCCACTCGTCTGTGTCTAAGATACCGTAACGACCAATAATAGAGCTGATTGTTCAACCAACCACTTTCGTAACCAATCTCAGAAAAAAAATTCTTACCTACAACTACGTATATTTTTAAAATACTCCCCCCCCCCCCCTTTCCCATCATCATCCTCCGAGAATTTCTTTTTTTGGCGTGAATACGTCTATAAATTTGCAACCATAGTGAGAGGCAATCCAGAAAATCCGATGATAACAAAATCGAGGTGCGCAGTTTGGCAATGCAGCTCTGAATCTATCGTCTACATTCAAAATTAAATTACACTACTCCATTGCCAAAGGATCAAAGAATATGTTACCTTGAGTAAGGACTGCGATGAATGGCGCGCGGCGGTTTTGTGAAGCGGGGGGGGGGGGGGAGGGGAGGGGGAAGCGCAGCAATTCGTATCGTTACGTCTCATAACTACCGCGTAGTATAAATTTTGACCAGGAGAAGCTACGAAGCTCGTTTAAGTTTTAATCGTCAGCTCTCGTCAAGATAAATCGATTGCGTGAATAAAAAAATCTGCGTGGCGTTGTTATGGTGAAATTGTATGAGCTTAATGTCTAAAAAATTAAAAAAACTTAACACAATGTCGGTCAATACGCGTCAAAAAAAACCGAGTCGAATTACTTAATCGTATACAGTTGATAATAGCATCTCAGAAGCAACCCAGTGATACCCATAAAACCCCATCTGATCGAGTGAAGCGGTTCCCGGATCGTAAAACAAACATCAAGGCCTCCGAGCACGTCAACGTAGACGTATTCACGCAAAACAAACGGCCGTGTCCCTAACACAACCATACCCCCCCCCCTTTTTTTTTTTTGCCATGTTCGAGGCCCAGCGATACGAAACAACAATAAACACGCACGCCCAGCGTCCTATCGCCCTTACGCGCAAGGCGCTGAACCGGCGAGCAATGCTTACGTCGCCACACTTTCCTGTTCAAATGAGATGTGTAACGCTGACACTTTACTACACACGATGAAAGACCACAGATTTAACTACCACTCTGTGGTTTTCCTTTTCCTCGTACTTCTTAAGGAAATTGCGGAGGCGTACTCCAAGGCCGTGCGCCCGAAATGACAAATTTGTTATAATTGTAATATGTCTTTTCGCAAGTTTCAGTTCGGGCATTGTTGACAGTCACTTGTTTAGCACTCGCGGCAACGCATTCTAACATTAACAGTGAACATTTTTTATTTAAATTTATTGCTTCAAACCTATGTAATATTTCTACAATCATTACTGGAATGTTGCGAATATGTTAGTAAATAAGAAAATACTAAATTATGTAATAACGACTTTAAAAAAAAAAAACATTTTTTTTTCCTGAAGTATATATACAAAGCACAACAGTTACTCGTTACAAAAAAGTTTCGATTAGGCATACGCATTCACATAGCTATGCGTTTTGAAGTTGAAAATCAACAAGCAGCAGATTTTCTCATTTTGAATTTTTGCTAACGTCCGCTAGATAAAAAATAAGAAATACCAAATTACCAAATACGTTATCACCTTTGTATACAAAATCGGGACACGTGATCATTTTGTTAACAAAATCTGCCATTTCGGACACGGCCCAAACATTCGATTCTTTTTAACCTTTTTTCACTGATAAAAACTGAACCGTAAGTACTTAGGTAATTAATTTGACCTTTTTCTGGCAAATACTTGTAAAATCTGTTCACGATAAAGTGAGCACTTTTGAAATCAACGCCAGAAAAATGTCACTGCCCCTACCTGCGTATATATTAACGGGCACCCTGAGTGATACGTACAAGTAAAGTTGGTAACGATGGATGGAAAGTAGTTCTGTAACATAACGTGAATAAAAAGTGTTAGGTAACCATTTGTGATAACTTGAATTTCTTAGTTTGTTTCCTGTTTTTTCTAATACATCGAAATGTAAAAAAGAACAGATTTCATAGTTTCACTTAACCGACGCATGAATAAAGTAATGGGGCCCATGACAATGTTAATCGTACATAAGGCGGAAGAATACACAACGTACACACAAAAAGATCTTAAGAAGGGCTTTCATAAGTGCTCATTTAACCGTGAATAGCCTATAAACGCGCAAACAATGAATGAACATGCAGAAAATATGTCTGGACTACTAACTCGTCACGCAAAAAATAACTACGTAACTTTCAGTAAATTTGATGGCAAACAAGGAATTTTTTTTACCATTTACACGCCCTTTCAAAAGTCTATTTTTTTATATATATATATTTTTTGTCAGTCTGGTTTATTCCTCGTCCACTTCTTCCCTTCAACTCTAAAAAGCGAATCGAAGAATTAAATACTGAAGTCTGGCACAGTTAGGTTTTCGGGCCCCCCCCTTGTCCCGCAACACTTTTTCATTTTTTATCGTACGATGATTGAATTAAAAACGGCAGAGTAAACGACCGCATGTCTTTAAGCATATATTATTTTTTAATAAATTAAAAAATTGAACTTGGAATATACTTGTAAATGATTAGGTTTATCTGATTAAAAACTATATTTACTAGCGTATTAGAAAAAATCTGTATTGCATTAGTATTCAAACTTCGCGTGTAGCAAAGTCTTTAATTCAGCAACAGATTTTTATAATTTATTTTTCGTTCATAGCGGGTATTTCTTCAGATAGGGTTTTATGCCACTGAGCTCTGAATTTTGCCTTCAGTGACTTTAAGCATGACCTTTAACCTAAGACCAAAGTGACTTACTTCGCTCATACTTCGGCATTTCAGGCCAGTGTCCGCCATATTGAATTTTGACAATGTTACCTCTATCTCACGTATATGTCGGTCTAATTGTATGCCAGCAGTCTGTGACCTCAAGCTTTGATGGCTTATCTTGGCTTTGAAAACGCCTTAAGATAGAAAAAAAATTGTCAAATGTACCCTTTCATTTCCTCCCCTTGTCTCCGGTGTTGGAAGTGGAATAATTAGCAGCGGATAAAGAATATAAAGAAAAATTAAGCATTAATTTTTAAAGTGTTCATCAATCCCCGAATTATCTATTATAAACGAATTTAGACGATGGCCATCCTTTTAATTCCACTGGTTCTCAATGCAGGAAAATATATATAGTTTCGAATTTTTGCCGTGCCTTCCAGTCTTATTGGGAACGTGTTGAGAAGGAGCTGCAGGGAGGCATTAAGCTGCAGGGAGGCATTATCGTAACCTCTGAACCTTGCAGTCGTCAGAAATGAGCTGTCAAACTTGTCAACGAAGTGATGTATCTGTTTGTTTTCTCGTATCAATCAGCGTCAGTACTAACTCTCACAATCACTTGAACTGCGTTAAATGTGAGCACGTTGTTGTGAAAGCATTCATTTACGTATACCCCGCTATATTAATTTATTTTCGGGGAAAAAATTAAATTCCAACAGTACAGTTTGAAAAAGACATAATAGGCCATCTTTACACCAGAGAACATTAACACGACTATATACTTATATAACATCAAAAAACTATCATTTAGGTGTACTATGTACAAGAAATGGAAAAAACCAATAAAATTAATGTAATACAGCCGTACTCCCCGGGGAGAGCGAGGAGAGAGAGAGAGAGAGAGAGAGAGAGAGAGAGAGAGAGAGAGAGAGAGAGAGAGAGAGAAAGAGGAGGCTTAGTTCAAACAAACGTTTAAAAGTGTGTGTAATAATTTCCCGTTACGTGTGGATACATACAAAAATGACAGGGTTACAGGATTTTTTCTCTGTAAAATTATCACTGCATAATAGCTAACATAAAAATCAATAAATTGGTTATTAATTTAACTGAAACCTTATAGGAATTCTAAAATACATTAACAGTTATGCACACTGCATTTCGTAGTTTCTAATACTGAGAAATGGCCCACTATTAGTTTAAGTTGTCAATCAATGCCCGAAGGTATGTGAGATTAACAAAAAATGGGTAACACAAATATACCTATACACACTTCACCTCAGGTGTTCAAACATAATAAAGACTGTTCACGATAAATTGAGCACATTTGAAATCAACCTTAGAAAAAAGTTACTGCCCCTGCCTGCATATACTTTAACGGGCGCACTGAGTGACATGCGCCTAGTAAAGTTGGTAACGATGGAGGGAAAGTAGTTCATATATTAATATCGAATTAGAATTGTTAGGTTATAATTTATAATTACTTCACTTATTTCTTTCGCTTACTTTTTTTTCTAATGCATCAAAGTGTAAAAAAGACCAGATATGTGAAATTTTCCTTTTATAATAATTTCACAGTCTCACTTGATCAACCTATGAATAAAGTGATGAGGCCTATGGCAACGTTAATTTTACATAAGGCGGAGGAATACAAAACGTTCGTAAAGTAAATCTTAAGCAGGGCTTTCAAAAGTGCTCATTTTACTGTGAACACCTATATTGGCCTACTATAAACACGTCAATGCTATCGGGACCACGGTAGTTGAGCGGTTAGCCTGATCACCTCCCACCAAGGCAAACCGGGTACAATCCCCTGCCGGGTCACTCCCGGATTTTCGCATATGAGAATCGTGCCGGACGATGCCGCTGGTTGGTGGGTTTTCTCGGGGATCTCCCGTTTTCCCCGCCTTTTCACTTGGCACTGCTCATACTCACCCCAATCACTCTCATCGGCTCTCAATACTTCGCTGTTTAGAGCCGTCCAAATATTTTCACTCCACAAAGGTGGTGTGATTCCTACTTTAGTAGGGTGTTAATGTTCAATAACTTCGTCAAACTATTATTATACTAGTATTATCAAATAAAACATCTTCGTTCTTATTTTCATTTTTTTCCACGTGCTGAAACACAAACTCCCTAATTAATCTATTCCATTTAAGGTGGCCGCCTGGTTGAAGGAATCTCGCACGTCTGAGGCCTAAAAGCGTGAGAGCGCTAGGGGCGACCGAGACATGCGCATCAATTCTCTCATCGCTTCTACGCGCAAAACACTGAACTGGCGTGCTGTCTTGCGAGTCTATAACGTTCCTCTACGAGACGTTCAGCGGGGACCCTACCATTTCATGACGTAATAATAAGAATAAATGTTTGATGCACGTCTCTATTTCTTTTTTCATATTTTGTACCGGAACGTTCATAATTAAAAAGGGTCGTGAAAACACCCATTCGAGCCATTTTCACTACCACAAAAACATGCTTTAGAGAGAAATGGAGGAACTGAAAAACGTATACAGACGCGTAATGTTTCTTAAATGATATTCGTAAGCAGACCTCACTCAGACACGTTGGACGGTATGTTAATAAACCTTTCCTGCTGGAGCTCTGACAACCGTTCGGCGGCCTACCCAGGCGGTCACCTTAATACATATACACTATCTACCAAAAAGTAATTGGGCACCCGTGAAGATAGGCAAATCAGTACGTCAGTTGACTTTTGTTTCACGGCCTTCGGCTTAGGACCGCTGGTGTTTGTCCGTGGTAGCATGAACACAGAAGCCTATTGCAACATTCTGGATAATGAAATGCTCCCAACATTGAGGCGTTTTTACGAAATGGACCCATGTTACTTCCAGAATGAAAATACCAGGTGCCATGTTTTAAGGGCTACTATGCAGTGGTACCCCGAAAACAATGTTCGCTGATTGGATTGGCCCGCCCAGAGCCCCGACCTCAACCCTATAAAACATCTTTGGGACGAATTGGATCGCCGGATGGGAGCTCGTCAGGCGCGGCCAAAATCCATTGCCCAACTCATGGAATGGCTGCAAGAGGAATGGCGACGAATCCACGTGGATGTCCTGCAAACAGTCGCAGAGAGCATGCCAGACAGGGTGGCTGCTGTTATAGCCGCAAGAGGTGGCCCTACGAGATTATAACGGGGTGACTACCACCGAGCAAACATTGTGGACAGGTGCCCAATTAATTTTTGGTGGATAGTGTATATTTTAGTTATACAAATAGATCGTCAGTTTTAACATTGAGTTGGGACTCTTTGCCGTTTATTTACTTTGTGCCCATGGCGACACTTACAATCAGCAGTATCCTGGTAGGAAGTCGTTGATACAACCTATAGATGAGCTCGCTGATTTGTCTGTACTGACATGGCATCATTAACCACAGATGATAGCTAAACAAAATAAAGCATTTTTTTTTTAAATAACTGCAGTTTGCGTCACATGGCGACTTATGGTCTGATGACTAGCCTGCAATACTGAATATAAAGAATATCATGGATGTGGCAAAGTACAGTTGCTTATTTTCTTCGCGTTTATGATGGTTGTGGTTCTTGACAAGAAGCAAGCTTGCTCTATGGAGAATACATAATTCATTAGAACTATAGTGCACACATTATTAAATTGCGTGAACAGTACCATTTAAGTTGCATATTGAATAACATTGAATATACATATTTCGTGACCCTGCGAGATACTTAATTAAAATTTACATATTAAAATGTTTTAAAATAGTACAAACGAGTAAAGAATGTATTTTTAATCAAAATTTATGAGTATTTCAATTATGGATCCTTCAGTACGCACATTCTAAACTTTCATCAATAAATACTAAAATAATAATATCTACTTCAGATTATATACAGTAAAAAAGCTGTAATAATGTTTACAAATATTTTTAAAAAACTCATTTTATGTGCATACATGCCATTTATATAGATTGTAAATTTCGGGTTGAAACAGATGTACATTAAATCAATAATTAAAGTCATTTGTAAAAATAATTACTAATTTCTTATTACATACAACCGGAGTTGAATTTATAATGAATTTGCTTGATTTTTTTATGCATTCAGAATGACAGTACCCTTACAGCTAAAATTTGGATTGTAAATAGACTCTTCTAAATTAATTAATTATGTTTTAAATGCTTAGATAATTGATTTCTAGCCAACTATTTCACCGTGTTACAAACTACGTGCACTCTTTTTTCATATGCAACAGAAATCATAGTTTTTTGACTATTCAAGTAGTATGTGCATTATTTTTTTAGTTATATGCGGTTCACGGTATAATGAGCACTTTCGAAAGCTCTGCTTAAGATCTACTTGTATGCACGTTGTGTTATCTTCCAACTTTCGTCTAATTAACATCGCCACGGGCCTCAGCACTTTATTCATGCGTCGGTCAAGTGAAACTGTAAAACTATTAGGAAAGTAAATATTTAAAAAAATCTGCTCATTTTTGCACTTCTCTGAATTAAAAAAAGAGAAACGGGAAAAAAATAATTTAAGTTATCACAAATGGTTACATAACCGTTTTTATTCGACGTTAAGATATGGAAATACTTTCCATCCTTCGTTAGCAACTTTACTTAGCGAATGTCACTCAGTGCACCCGTTAAAACATATGCAGGCAGGACCAATGACATTTTCTGAGGTTGATTAAAAAGTTCTTACTTTATCGTGAACAGCCTTTATTCTGCACGTTGAACAGTCGTAGGCAGCGACTCGACTGGAAGTGACTATACTAGTCACTACTCTCCTACCTCGAGCACCAGTGAGGGTGAAGCGAGGTAAGTATGGACCATCACCGGATTGCAAGTGTAGGGAAAACAGGAAAACTCCGAGGAGACCCGCCGACCAGTGGCAGAGTCTGGCACAACTCCCACGTGCGAAAATCCTGGAGCGTCCCCGCTGGGGTTCGAACCTGGTTAACTAAGGAGGGTAGGGGGGTGAGTAACTTTACAACTGCCCCACCGCGGCCCTCTTGAAGTTCTACTTCCAGGCTATTCCCTTACCTCATGCAAACAAAGCTTGACGTCTAGAAATTTGCACCGAAGGGACAACGCACCACATTTGTGCACACCACATTTCAGTTTATATGCTGTTTACAGTAAAATGAGCCATTTTAAAAGCCCTACTTAAGATCTACTTGTATAAACGTAGTTTGTGCTTCCACCTTATGAAAAATAAACATTGCCATGGCCCTCGTCACTTTATTCATGCGTCGGTCAATTGAAACTGTGAAATTATTAGAAAATAAAACACTGTACAAATCTGCTAATTTTTACACTACGATGCATTAAAAAAACAGAAAGGTTGACAAATAATTTAAGTTAATACAAATTGTTACTTACCTAATACTTTTATTCGACATTAATATATGGAACTACTTTCCCCTCCATCGTTACCCACTTTGCTGGGCACATGTCATTCAGTGCACCGTTAAAATATATGCAGGTAGTGGCAGTGGCCTTTTTCTAAGGTTGATCTCAAAAGTGCTGACTTTATTGTGAACAGCCTTTAGTAACATTTTGCGTAAGAACTATTTCCTTCTAGGAATTACCAACACACCTACTTTTCCTCTGTTTTTATTCATATTAGTTATAAACGAAACTTTATAATATTGTTACGTGCTCGCTACTTCGCATCCCGGGCCGTGAGTTGAGTAGTTGATGAGTGAATGAGTGGTTGAGTTCTGTGCGATAGAAGAACTAGCGGCGAGAGAAGTGATCAGCGGAAGGGAAGTTTGTGACTGCGAGTAGGCCTATCAAGCAGTGAAGGGTGCGACTGGCAGGCTGGACTATTGGACTAGATGTGTGAGTGAAAGTATTTATCAATCCTGGCAACAGCTAGACTGAACACATGTTAATAATAAGTATGGGTTAATTTACTGTAACCAACAGAGACGATTAAGAAGGACGTTAATTATAGTTGGAATATACATTATATATTGCGCTTACTGTTAAATAAAAATAGTAGTAGTGTATATAGATAATTTAATGCTGTAAATAATACCTGTGTGAATAAATTATAAATGAATTTAGTTATTATTTTTTGTGAAGACCTCCATCCCTCCCGAACTCAGATACACCCCTCAGGTGCCAGTGTAACGATATATAAATGAAATATATGCAATAATTCAATTTATCCACAGTAAGATGTTTTCCTGTTAACATAATTATAAACTAGCAAGGAATAGTTTTTATGCAATATATTATTATATGGAGTGCGCACGAATGCGGTGCGTTGTCCCTTTGGTGTGAATTTATGGACTCGGTCAAGCTTTGTTTGCATGAGGCTGAGACGTTTTTATTGATCCTGCCACATGACAGCGTTACACCGACACCAGTATAGTTACAGGAAAAATAAAATATTTCGCTGTCTGAAACAGCACGCTATTTGATACTGTTTACTGCAATTTTAACCAAATTTACCAGTCTCTTCATTAAAAGATGCACTCGAGAAACTGAACTGGATGCAGTAATCCAGTCGATAACTTGTGCCAGTCTACCGTCTGACGTTTTCCGTGACCTTTGAATTGGATTGGACTGGAAAGGGCTTATTAATGTTCCCCGGTTTTATGCCTGATGTCTTATCAGGGGATGGCTTACAAACTAACTTATGACTTAACTTAAACTAACACCCATGCCTTACTGGGATTTGAACCCAGAACCTCCTACATTCCAGACCGGCGGTGCACCAACAGATTGCGCCACGGGAGGTTGACCCATGACATTTGAGCGAACAAATTAAAACCGGGCTAACATCGGCACTAGCACTCCCAAGCCTACGAGTAGTGGAGCGACGGGGTTTTGGATCGTATCCTAGAATGACATAGGGATGGGGAGAAAGGTGCAGTAGTGTAGCGCGCGAGAGGCTCACGGAAGCGAGGCTGCAGGCTCTACGCTCCTTTCTCCTATGGTTATCTACTCCGAGTGCCTAACCCCCCACCCCCTTTGCAGTAATAGGGGCGTAAGCGTTCTGGATACAAAGTGCAAGAGTGGCCTAAATCGCATTTGGTTTTGAAAGGGTTAAGTGTCAAAATGTTTAATTGTTTAATCGCACCTGGATTAATTAAAGGTAAATGCGTGGTTACATGTGCGATTAAACAATTAAACCTTTTGACACAACACTTGTAACACGAAATGCGATTTAGGCCACTCTTGTACTTTGTATCCAGAATACTTACACCCCTACTACTCCTACGCCAACTATCCCTAGGAGAGTGTCCGTCACTCAAAGATCCAGAAAAATGAAGAATAAAAAACTGGTGGCAACCCCTTGAAGGTCGCGCATCGGAGAACGTCTTTCAGCGCTCGTATAGTGTCCCTCGGTCCCGGAGTTCAAAACCCAAATCGAAGGCAGAATCAGTCATTCGATAAGGTGAGGGACATAACACAAGAGTATGCCTCGTAGACTCCTCGGGCAGCGCTACCAGCACTTGCCGGAGTTAAACAGGGGCCGTTCTGTGGGCCTGCGTGAGACTTGGTCACAGATCTGTCAGGCATTTGGGAAATATCGATGCTACAGTGGCCCGACGTTTGAACGTGAGACCAACCACACACGTCTTGAGGATTTCCTTCGGCTAGTGCCCGCTTGCACCATTGACGTTCGTCAGTGATCTAATATCAAATACCGGCTTGATCCTGGTTCGGCACACTTTGCTGTTGCACCATTGTGTTCGGCACGCCGAACTTAGATCAATTTGAACCTCGCCTTGAACCGTGCATTTTGGCGGTTTAGGACGGTGATCTCAGATCAAGTAAATACAAGTGCTATAATTTAAAATGCGGCATTTAAAAGCTCTGTTTGGCTAAAAAAAAAAAAAAAAAAAAAAAAAAAAAAAACTTAATGTGTTTATAAAGTGAACAGAGAAGAATACAATTCTGTACTGAATACAGGTTATGTGAATATGATGTAAACTTTACACATTCTTTGTTTTTATTTGAAAATGGCACGTTCACGTACGCAAAATAAATAAATTTACAGGTTTATGAAGTGAACAGAGAATTTTGACATACTGTGCTAAATATAAGCTATGTGCAAGTATTTTAAGCCTATTCCATAGACTCGGGTCATAATATCGCAGTAGGTCTACTTTTTTTTTCTGAATCAAAGTCCGATATTGAAGATAATGCATTAAACTGGTGGTCAAGATATTTCTATGCCCTTTCTTTATCTTAAAAAACAAATGGGTTTGGCTGTGTTGGGGACACGGCCGTTTGTTTTGTGTGAATACGTCTACGATTATTTTATGTTCCCGACACCGCTTCACTCGATCTTATGAGGTTTTATGGGTATCACTGCATTGCTTTTGAGATGCTCTTTCCAACCGTGTACGATTTCTGTTTTTCTACTTGACTTTTTGACGAGTATATGCCAACATTGTGTTAAGTTTGTTTAATTTTTTACACATTAAACTCGCACAGTTTTACCATAACCACTCCACACAAATGTTTTTGTACACTCAATCGATTGATTTTGACGAGAGCTGTCGATTGAATCTTAAACGAGCGTCTTAGCTTCTTCTAGTCTAAAGTTATATACTATGCGAAAGTTATGATACGCGGCGAAACGAACTCAAAATTGTGGTGCCCACCACACCACCCCTCCCCCCACCACAACCTTCTTTCCCACAAGCATGATGCTTCGCAGTCCTCACTCAACGTAACATATTCTTTGATCCTCTGACAATCGAGTGGTGTAATTGAATTTTTAATGTAGACGATATATATTCGGAGCTGCAATGCCAAACTCTATACCCCGATTTTGTTATCATCGGATTTTCTGGATTGTCTCCCACTATGGTTGCAAATTTAAAGACGTGTGCACGTCGAAAAACTGCATCCGTATATTTATTTTCGTTAGTAGATGTTTTTTCTTTCGATGAGATCAATCAGTAAACTTTTTTCCGTCTCGGAAAAGTTAATTCATCTCTGTTCCATGGTTTTAAATATAAATTAATTAAACACGATTATACAATGCAGCCAATTTATCCATTCAAAATAACCACCCAAAATAAAATTATTACTCTTCGGAACTTTGACCAGCAATTTTCTCACCACTATTGCCGCTTTGTGCACACCTTTGAACCAGAGATCACACGATCGGAGATCAAATAACCCGAAAACTTAGTGGTGCAACATTTTACAGCTGTGATACTTGGGTAATTTTTGAACTAAGATCGGAGGTCATATTGGTGCAACCGGGCACAACATTTACAGCCGTGTTCCTTGGATCGTTTTTGAATTAGGATCGGCTGATCCCGGATCGAAGGTCATAATGGTGCAACTGGGCATGGGACAGGCCACATACGCCATGCATGATCGATTGGCGTCAACCGGACCACGGGTCCACCGCCTCATGCGTGAGCTGCCGGAAAGGCGGCGTTTGAATTGCTGTAACCTGGAGGCGGCTATGCATCACAGATTAAGTAAAGGCTGTTCACTATAAAGTAAGTACTTCAGAAATGAACCTTAGAAAAATGTCACTGCCCCTGCAAGCATATAGGCTATTTTAATGGGCGCACTGAATGACATTCACCCAGTAAAGTTGGTACCGATAGATGTAATGCAGTTCCATTACTTAACGTCGAATAACAAGCGTTGGGTAATCATTTGTGATAACTTAAGTGACTTATTTCGCTTTCTGTTTTTTCATGCATAGTGGTGTAAAATTTAGCAGGTTTTTAAACTATTTACTTTCTTAATAATTTTACAGTTTTATTTGACCTGCGTATGAATAAAGTGATGAGGCCCTTGGCAATGTTAATTTTACATAAGGAGGAAGAATAAATAATGTGTATACAAGTAGATCTTAAACGGGGCTTTCAATAGTGCTCATTTTACCGTGAACAGTCTAAACGTATAAGGACGCGAAAAGGTGTAGCCGTTATTATGATGTAAGTGAATTCGATCGCTCATTGGCCGCACGAAACCAAGGAACATGCGAAAATTCTGAGCGATGCTGCTGGGAATCGAACACGGTTCGCCTTTGTGGGTGGCGAGCAGTCTGACCACTAAGTCACCGCAGCCCCTACTAAGTAAAATTAGATTTATTCGATTGGTTACTGCGAGTTAAGAATGGAATGGATCCCGCATCCAAGGTCAAGAAGCGAGGGAGCGATACGGGCGACACTAACACGCACTTATAGCGCTTCATCGTTCCTACGCGCAAGGTGTGCAGTGTTTCGGCCGTGATGCTGTACTGTGTAAATTAGATTTGTAACAGTGGGGTTTTATTACATGTGATGAAAGACCACAGATTAAACTACGCCCTTATCTTTGTAATTTTCTCTTGCCGTTTAAGTAAACTGCATAGGCAAGCTTTAAAAATGCGATGTTTGACCATTTTCACGAATATTTTTTCTCCAAGAATACACTAAGTATGAAAAAAAAAAAAAAAAAAAAAAAAAGGGACATATATAGTTGTTTATTTATTTTTTAATTTTCCTGACAAACAGTCGTATTTGCAGAACATTTATTTACCGAGATACGCGTATTCGCGCAAACAACTATTTCACAAAAATGGGGGTCCTAGATAGAAAGGATGCCTCCTTCTGATTGATTGAAAAGGGTTAAATTGATATCAATGAGTTAATTAAATTAATTGAAATGGTTAATCAAATGGAAAGAGCTTAATTTATTGAAAGTGCTAATTTATTTCTACTTTTTCTAAATTTTTTCTTTCGTTTTGGGTATGGGTAGCAGGAGCTCTGTACGATGTTGACGGTGTGGTCTTCCGAAGGCGATTGACCAGAGTCGCCACCGATTTATAATCATAGGGACGCTACTACCTCAGCGCGGGGAGGTACAGACCTGCGCCCTTGTCCTCCCATACAGTCATCATTATAAAGTTCAGGTTAGGGTGGGGATAATCCTCCCCGCTTGGCTGTCTTCAAAAGGCACAATTAAAATTTACAGCAAGCTTCAATTTTAATTTGTTCAGAGCTCCAGAGTAGCGACTGGAGCCTGTTTCCCAATGCTGATTTCTGCTGGTTTCACTGTAATCCCCCAGCACCATGCCTAAGGCAGGAGGGGGGGATTGGCGAAGACTGGCCAGGGTGGTGGGTTGCAATGTCTTATATCGGCATAGAGTTGAGTGCAAGGTTGAGCTAAAGCTCATTTTTTCTAATTTTTCTAATTTTGAGGTGTTTGGAGGGATATTGGTGGTAGACAGGCTATTTTTACGAATATATTTAACACTTGAGAGCATTTTAGAGTGTTTAAACGATTTCTAAGAGTGACTTAAGTGTAAATTCTATGTTTTTTTTGGGGAATGATATTGCTTGTAGATGGTGGTGGGAGATAGGCGACTTTGAAAGTTGTGATTTACATATTAATACATGCATTTTCTGAATGCAATTAAATGTTAGAGATATTCAGAGTTTTCTACATATGAATAAAATACACACATCGAATCGCAAATTTCAAACAACTACGTGAATAATAAGTGCAATTACATGAGTCTTAAAAGTTATGTGAGTCTCAAGCTTGGCAACATAATTTACACGAGAGAGGATTTTAACATCTGGTGTCGGCAAGTGCAAACTCACTAAACGGAATCCAACTATTCAGTACGAAATTACACAAGGCAGAGTCTTTAAACAAGTTTTACGTATGAATAAATAACATCTGATGTCAACAAGTGCAAACTCACTAATCGAAATCCAGCTAATCAGTATGAATAAATTTCACATTAACATAATTCAGCCTGGAGAATATCTTACGGCAAAAAAAAAAACGCTGAATATGATTTAAACCAGACACAATAGCGTACGTCTATTCTGATAAGAAAAATATATAACGGTAGGAAATCTTACCCCAAATTATATTAAAATAAGTCCGTTCGATGTATGAATGAATAGCACTTATGTCGAGCTGTGAGTAGATACGTCTAGCGCAGTTGATAGACAACTGTGTTTAAATTACAGTAAAACCTGTAAATGTAGGAAAGTTTTTTTTTTTTTAAGTTTATGAAATTCACTACAATTGTTAACACAAACTGTATTTTCATAGACCGAACACATAAATCAATCACTTATCACAAACACAGTATATCGATCCAAAATAGAAAATAACTTAACACACGAATATATATATATATATATTCGTGTGTTAAGTTATTTTCTATTTTGGACGACGAGCTTACAATTGGGGGTTACTGCAGCTATGGATCTACCTTCATCTCTAGTGATAGTATATATCCCTATAAATTAAAAACATATTTCACACTATAGTTTACGAATACTGTGAACGAGATGTGAACCCTGGAGCAAATAATATCGCTTAACTACAATCGCAACTATCACTAGAGATGAAGGTAGATCCATAGCTGCAGTAACCCCCAATTGTAAGCTCGTCGTCCGCCAACTGCCTACCAGCCCAATGAAGACGAGAGAGAGAGAGTTAAATACATCTGTCTCCTCAAAGCGTTCATGGGCGACTGATGATGGCAGAGACTGGATAACTGAGGTCACTTTGCTCCAGAGCTGGCTACACCATCTCCCACCACTACCCTCCCCTCCCTTGCCTGACTGCTACCCCCGGCTGCCTGTGATTGTCAATTTTTTCAGCACTAAGACAAGATGGCATCAACTGCCTACTTGCGTTCACATCGGGAGGACCCTGCCTGCCACACCCTACCCTCCTCCTCCCTTACTCTGCACCCCTCAGAATCAGCCCGACTCCATAATGCCAGTCACACCTTACACCTCCCTCTCCGCCAAGCCATGTCTGCGAGGTCCTGGGGGTCATTCACCCGGGTTGACCCGAGGTCCCTGCACCCCCACCCCACAACTCACCTCAACTCCTCACCAGAGCTCATGACTTTTCCCGAGACAAAGACTGTCTGCCTGCCTAACTAACTCACTCCCCTCGTGCAGTAAAGTTTGGATTTTTCCAAATGAGTTAACCTGGATTATTTGCAGCCAAACAAAATTTCACAAGTCCCACCGATCAAAATTTATATCCCTGAAGATAAATATTATTCGAAATCTTAATCCCCAGAAAAAATGCCCACAAATTTTGTCTCTTATTCAAAGAAATGAATTTTAATCCAATTAACTTTATCCCATTTCCAGCAACCTTATTAAAGTATTTTGAGGAAACTAAGTATATTTTTTGTACAAGAGATATTTTCACTTGCTAGAATTTATTTTTTACACACTGAAAGATCACTGTTTTACAAACATGTATCATTCCATTTACCTAAGTTTCAAATATTACGATGGAAGACACGACACATGCATACATATTCAAACCTTAAATCAGTTGTTAAATATACGTGTATAGCAAAGAAAAAGAAGTATTTGACCTGTTGACTTGTCTACGACACTAAAATTTACTTATAACCAAAGTTTTAACTCAAAAGCTTCCCAATCGATATTTTTAGACCCACTGCCTACCAAAATTTGTACATACTCGAACTTATTTACAAATCGATTTCCTTAGAAAATAAATTTGGACATAATATTACTGAAATAACACCTATCCAGCTAGAAATGACTTCTATCAGAGCTGGAATATATCAATTTTCATGATATTTCAATACATTTAAGCAAAATTTAAAGGAAAATGGCGGCCATTTTGTAATCATATAACCCATCTTTTAAGATAGTACATTCTAACTATCAACAAATTATTTACATCGTAAAAATGATATCTGAGACAAATAAGTTTAATCCATACAACTTAGGAATCGACATAACGAATTATCAAACAAAAGTTAGTGGGAAAAACAAAATTCGTATTACATACACATGCTTAAAACAGAAGATAGTTAAGACAATCACAGCTCAAAATGGTTTACTCAACAGACTAACCTCCTACTAACACAATCACTTAGTAAACAAAGTCTTTAAAAATTCCCTACAAAATACTTCTAAACCCATCCCTCCCTTCTACATTCCTGAAATTAAATTATTATTTATTCTTTTTATTCGAAAACCAAGTAAAGACGTATTCCATCTAACATATGTAGATTTAATCACATGGTGAATTAGTACGCATACCCCTGCAATTAAGATACAAATATTAGAATGGAAGACTTTTATCATCATTAATGAAACCTGATACTGTTTAAAAATAGTACATTCATACAGAAACCAGTTAGTTGTCATTCTGACATTGTGAGGTGAACATCTATTCGGAAGTAAACTTTCTCCTCACACCGAAGATTATTCATTTAATCTACATTGATGAGAATGGAGACATCACCAAATAAACTATACTGCAAATACTGTGGGAAAATTTATGCTTTCGCCTACAATGTTCACAGTGACGAGAGGAGTGAATGTTTGAAGAATTCACCTCGCATGTATCTTAACTGTGAATACTGTTTTCATCAGTTCGCAGGAACGGATAACTTTAGTCGTAATGTCAAGATCTATAAAAAATAACATAATCATCCTCCTGAGAAAGTAAATGTACCGTCTACACTACATAATATCACAGAAGTAGAGGGAAATAACGTAATTACAAGAAATTACATAGAATTGGATTGTATGAGCGGATTGCGAGCACCCTACTGCCCCAATGCTTTCCTGGCAGAGCAGGGCAGTGCTCAGCCCGACTGACATGGGTTCGGGTATTCTTCATCAATCACCATCTTTGCTACAAGAGTTTAAGTAAGTGAATAATTTATTTTAAAAATTAGGGTTTTCGGTATTTCGTTTAAAGTTTTTCGCATTTTCGTGTTTTCTTTAAACTTTCAGTAAATTGTATGAATTGCGTTAAACTTTTAACAAAATTGTTAGACCTGAAAGTTTTTTCTTTAAAAATGGTTACTACTGAATGATTTTTCTTTAAAAATTGCTACAACTGAATGATTTTTCTTTAAAAATCATTACGACTGCATAAATTTTCTTTGAAAATCATTACAAATCAATTAAATTTCTTTAAAATCATTAGAACTGAATGATTTTTCTTTAAAAATGGTTACAAATCAATAAAGTTTTATTAAAAATCATTAGACCTGAATTATTTGTTTAAGATATAGTTACATCTGAATGACTTTTCTTTAAAATCAAATGAAATTGTCAGACCTAAATGAAATGTGTGGAAAATCAAATAAAATTGTTTCACACTTCAGAATATTTGTCAAGTTAAGTATTTTTAGGGTGTTTAGCGAAGTTTAAGGCTGTTTACCATTGTTAAAGAAGGGGTTTTAGCTGTAATTGTGTGTGAGTATGAGGGTATGGCTGAGTATGATTGCGGGGAAAAAGTAATGTAGATTTAATTCCAGATATAATTTGTTCATGTACTTTTGAGTTTATTTAACAGAGTTGAGAGGAGAGGTATACCACCAGTAGTTGCAACTTGCACTATATAGAATAGGGCCGTGTCAATAACATGTACCTATAGCCTCTCTTCATTGTTTGAGTATTCGCAAAAATATGTTAAAAAATCATCTAGAATATATCGCCAAGTAATCTATATGAGCCTTGAGCATTTCTAACTAATGAAATGTTTTTGAAGTGTAAGTAAAATGCTCTCAAATGTTAAATATATTCGTAAGAATCGCATATCTACCACCAACATCCCTACAAACACCCCCATTAGAAAAATTAGAAATATAACCCTAAGCCCACCTTCGTACTCAACTCTGCACCTATATCAGACATTGCGCACACACCATTCTGGTCAGATGAGCGAAGCTGTCAGGGGTTGAACATCATGCTCGGGGCTGCTCTTTCGCTGGGAACTGCCTGCGACTTGAGGATTAGCGAAAGCGAGATGCATCTGCGAGTGCGATGGGATCATAGCAGTTTGGGTGCAGAGACTATCTGCAACTCGTCACATCCCCAGGTGTTGGATAGGGGATCTCCAGGCTCTGGGATGGCTGGAAATAATAAAATACCAACCTGCGAACCAACTGTCGTAGCGAGAACACCGTTGTCACGGACGTCGAGAACCTGGGTAGCTCAGTACGAGATGGCGAAGTGCATCTGCTGGTGGTGGCCCAACGATCATGGCAGGGAGGGGGATTTCGAGGTGCTGAAAAATTGCGAAGTGTAGCGATCCTCACTGCTGGATTCTGCAGGCTGCCGACTGCGGGTGCATGATGAATTGATTGGTATGCATCGGACCTTGGAAGCAAAGCGATTTCAGCCTTCACTCCTGGGCCAGCGGATCTGCCACCACCACTGGTAGGCCCCAGATGTCTCCCATTTCCCAGACTGATGGGCTATTTTGGTGGAAGCGGAGCAGGTGGCTCCCTTAAAGAACTCTCCCCACCTTCAGCCATGGGTTGGAGATCCTGGCATCGGCACAGAAGGGCGAAGATGGAGTCGGTGCCATGACTGAGCTGTCCAGTTTTCCGACGCACTAGACGAGAAGCAGGGGGGGGGGGCGGCACTGCATCCTCAGTTGCTGTTGTTACTGCAGTGCTGGTTCGCTGCACAGCAGTATTGACAGTAGCTCAACTTCAAATGTGCCTGTGCCTACACAATGACTGGCATCGGCGCAGGGGCTGTTCTGTCCCCCGTAATACACACCAGTTGTGAGCTCATTTCATTTCATTTGCATCAAACCAACAGAAGTCTCTCTTCCCTAACTAACAAATATCCCACTTTATCCAGCCCTAATCCAGTTAAAAGGAATTATTTTATCCTATGCAACTGTCGCATAGATTTTCCACAGCCCTCTCCACTTTGCCTGGTTTGCTATGCTCTATGATATACACCCTTCTTCTTTCGGGGTGTGCACATTGCTACAATTGTGGCCATGGCACTATAACCCTGCTTAGCCACGATGCATGTGCCCGTTATAATAATTAATCCCGACCTAAGGCATAAAGGATTTGCCCTGAGATGCATCCCATTCTCCAACCGACTTAGTTCCTAGCATGCATGTTGGAGGGCACACAGAAATGTAAAGGTGCTCATGCTGGCATAGCGGGATTTGGGGGCTCGCCAGATAAAAAAAAAACTCAGTCGCTTCCAGGAGATCACACCGTCAACATCGTATAGAGCGCCTGCTACCCCACCACAAAAATAAACAATGAAAAAAATCAAGAAAATAAAAATTAACTCTTTCAAATAATTTAACAATTTCCATTTTATTAACCCTTTCAATCGATATAACTAACCCTTGATATCAATTTAACCCTTTCTATAAATCAAAAGGGGGCATCATTTGTATATAGGACCCTTGCGCCCCTACTACTCGCGGGGGTCCATCCATGAATGCTCCTTGTTTTGCCAGGCTGCCGTCTAGCTATTTAGTCTCTGGAAGCAAATAACTGAACGACGTTCCACAATATTGCCCGGCTGGCGAGGCCAAATTTGCTGGCGTACATGGCTGGACTTAGCAGTTTACGCCACCATTTAGCCTCTGTATTCGTAATTACTCTGTGGTTGGTTGCATCCTGCTCAACGACGAATTTCGCTTTCAGCGTGACCGCGAGAGGACAGTTGTGTTGCTCTCGGCATTATGTCGAGAGGAATCATAAAGACGATATTACACGATACCTGCAGCCGTGCTCGGGTCCTTGTACAAGCTTCTTAAGGCGGTTCACGATAAAGTGTGCACTTTAGAAATTAACCGTAGAAATAAGTCACTGATCCTGGATCCATGTATTTTAATTGGTGCACTGCGTAAGATTATTTCAGTAAAGTTGGTAATGATGGATAGAAATTAGTGCCATATATTAACATCGAATAAAAAGTGTTAGGTTACCATTTGTGATAACTTAAAATTATTTCTTTAGCTTTCAATTTTTTTAATGCCTTGGAATTGTAAAAATGAGCAGGTTTGTAAAGTATTTACTTTATTAATAATTTTACAGTTTCGTTTTATTGACGCATGGATAAAGTGACGAGGCTCATGACAATGTTAATTTTACATAAGGCGGAGGAATACACAACAGGTTTACAACTAGATCTTAAGCAAGGCTTTCAAAAGTACTCACTTTACCGTGAACAGCCTATACAAGGCCTGGTGCACGAACCGGTATACCAGCCGCTATATGAACCGCCATGGAAGATTCATATTAGACGACAGCAGTTCGCGTACTAGCATTTGGTCATCTCGGTAGGTGCGCAGTGTGTTGTTTGTAGTAAATATTAACCACGTTCGTAGAACTGCTGCCAGTTACTAGCTTGCGTAGACCTATGAGAAAAACTAGCTAGCGCATATTAATATTGCTATAATACTGTTCGCCATTGATTGCTTATTAGTATGGCTTCATCTGTTTCTTGAAAATGATGCGAAGTCACTACAGTACGAAATATGGCCGTACAAGGCGGGAAATTCCATGACGGGTGCCACACTAGCCCGTATGACAGGCCGCTATGGTGGACCTTGCACAAGCATTTACGGAATCTGGTTTCGTGTGATCTCAGGTCACCTCTGGTACTGATTTGGGGGACCCTGACGACACAACGCCCTTATGAGAGAGTCTTTCGAAAAAAACTTAAGCTCGCCCGCTGTGAGTTTCTGTCCTGTGACCTGTAACTACTCCAGACCTGTCCGCGACAGAACGTGTGTTGGATCAGCTCCTCCGATCTGGTGCCGATCTCTCTCTCTCTTTCTACGGCGAATTCGGGTAGTAGTTGTGAGTTGACCGCTTCTGCAGCCGAGCGTCGGAGGGACGACAATACGATGATGACGCGCAGCGGAGTTTCGGGGGAAAACTGACGGGAAAACGGAACGGCGGCGCGGGAGAGATGGACAGAGAAGAAGATTCTTCTCTCCCCGCGGCGGACTGTTTAACCCCCTACCGCCTTCCATGAACAGCAGGCTTTAGCAGGAGAGGGGGAAGAAGGACCGAGCGCGTCACAGGGTGGGGAGAGGAGTTCCCCCCCTTACTCCCCCCCTCTTTTGAATCCCGAAGGGGGGAGAATCATTACACCCCTCCTCCCGTTCGCAACACTCACCCCCTACCCCCTCCTTGGGGAATCCCCTTCGACGACGGTAATTTTTTCGCCCTTTGCGGGGCTCGAAGGTATATATGTGGCGTGGCGGGCCCTGTCGCGTCATAAATCCTCCTGGGCGAGAACTCCGCGAGAGACGAGTTATCTTCCGGCATCCCTAGAGGCTTTCTCCTGGTGGTGGATCCACGTGGCGCGTCCTTGGCACACAGCTTCCACGTCTAGCGGCGTCCCGCTGTTCGTAAAGCGAAGGAAAGAGAAGACAAGGCGGAGTGAGAGAGGAAAGACAGCGACAACCACACAAGATGCAGAAGCAGTTGACGGCTTTGCTCCTGGTCGGCCTGTGCGCGTGCGGACTCTTCTCCGTGGTGCTAACGGCGGCGGTGCACAAGGTGAGTACCTTCTCTTCTTCCTCCTTATTTACGTGTGTGTGTTGGTGCGCGAAACGGACCAGAGGTTCGCCGTGCCTTCTTCGCGTATTGACCAGTTGCAGCCGGTGATGGGATCTGACAGGTCAAAGTAGGTTGGAAATGCTGTCGCAGACTCAGCGGTTTGTCAACGCACAGTGGCCGGTATATACATGCAAAATAGAATTACTTGCCAGATCTTACATTCCCAAATCCTAAGGTCCAGATTTTACAATAAAAAACGTGTACGTATCGAAATGTAAGAACACGCTGGACATATAGACGTGTACGAAATGGCGATCTTTTATATCGTATCGGGTACGTAAGGCATTAAGCCAATTGCATTAATGGAGAAAACAAGAACAATAAGTAGTATATTGTATTAATTTGAATATATAATAACTAAAATAAAACTTACGTTTTTATTTTCTTTTGCTCTATAACACGTCTTTATTATTGTATTTGCTAATAAATCACTTCTTCTTTAAAATAATTTTAATTTCTAGTTATTTCTTGATTGGTTGAACATAAGACGTGTATATTCATTATGAACCGCAGTTTTTTGTAAACGTTATACGCAGACTCACTTGCGTACACGAAATAGATCGTAGACCGACGTTTATCATGGGCACTGACATTAGTGTTTGATCTAACAAGTTGACCTGGCTCGTTCCTTGAAAATAACTTTGCATTAATTTTACTTTAAGTTTGTTGTGGTAACCTCGTATGTCTGTAGACTACGATTTCTGTGACTTTTTAAGAATGTTAGTCTTTAAAACTTTATCGGCAGCACATACACGAACGCGTTTGAGATTTATCAGAGTCGTTACTTGATAAGTAAGTTTGTCTTCCCGCATCCCATCGTTTTCGGGGAACCGAAAATGTGATCATTCGACAACTGCTACATTGGTGTTGGGACAACTGCACGGAAGCAGTTAGACGGACTGCGAGACGGATAGATTGGGTTTAGCTTCCGGTTCGTGTCCTCGTACAACCTTCAGTGTCTGTAAGGATACGATACAATCACCGTAACAAATGGCCATTAAGGGGCCCGTCTACCTACAGCTGTTTTAGGCGTTTGTGGCTGAGAAGCGCGAGATCGATAAGGGCGACTCTACCAAGCGCTCCAAGTGCGCCACCGCCACTAAGCGCAAGGCTCTGAACTAGCGTTCAGTGTTTTCGTCGGACTGTGTGTGCCTATGGGTATTTCCAGCGACGGCCCTGTTATTTTTTTGGTGGGAAGTCTGTGCCAAGATTCAGGCCGTGTCCAAAATGGCATTTTTTGTTGACGTAATGATCATGCGACCCGATTTTGTATTCAAAAATGGTGACGTATTTGGTAATTTGGTTTTTCGTATTTTGTATCTAGCGGATGATAACAAAAATATGAAATTACAAAATCAACGTCACGTTGGATTTTACCTTCAAAACACATGCGCGAATGCGTAAATAATTTTTTTTATAACTTTTCATAAAGTACAAATCAAGTAAGTGTCGTGCTTTGTTTATATATTTTGCAATAATAGTTATTTTTCAAAGTCGATTGTTTTCTTACTTATTAGGATATTCACAGGATTCCAGTGATGATTGTAGAAATATTACGTCCGTTTTAGGCATTAAATTTAGATAAAAATATTTTTCACTCTTAATGTAAAAATACGTTGCAACGAGTGCTAAACAGGTGGATGTCGACAACGTTCGAATTGAAACTTACGAAATAACGAATTTGTCATTTCGGACACGGCCTCGGTGCAGGTCAATTGAGTATTTTGATTGTCTTTTTACTTTTTACTTTGAGATACAGTGCTTTGAATAAAACTTTTTTTTTTTTTTTTTTTTTTGTTGGAATTTTCGGAAATGTTTGTAATGTGCGTGACGTTTTGAAAACACTCAACAACCCTTCTGAAGTGCGTGTTATTTTCGCAGTTCGTAAAACAGCACATTGGACGCACGTTAAATAATTTGGTTTAAAAAAAAAGTCTTATTTCAAACACTTTTCAACGCAGTTGGAAGCATCAGGTATATGCAGGAGCCTCAAATATGATAACAAGGTCTTCGTCTATATTCGTGCCGACCAGAGCCAAAACACATTGAGACGGATTTTATTTCTCCAATATATTTGTAGGTGTAATGCTGGATTTGCAATGCCACGACGAGCTCCTCCCGACAGTCCGACACGATTTTTCAGTCCGACCATTTCCGCCACCAAAATTAGTTCAGTGTTTACAATACCTCGACTGTTTCCATCCGACAGGTATTGCTGCGTGGCTTTCGGAAAATCCTAGGATGGCTAGTAACGTGCTATTGAATGCAAATAAATCACACAGCACAGTACACTATTTTGTGTTGATAAAATTTGTAAACAAAGAAATTTTGGATTTGGGAGCAATTATTGTCAACGAATATTTATGTACGTCAATTCAACAGCTTTCGGTTACAAGATTACCGGGTTGAACACATAAATAAAATATTTTCAGTGCGAAATTTACCACAGTAGTGGGAGAATCTACTTTTGTCGGGCTGTCGGGGCTGCTATTTGTCGAGGTGACCGTGCTCCTGATTGGCTGATGAAAACTTCCCGTCGGTGTCGGGGCTGTTTTTTCGGACAGTCGGGTTATTGTAAATCCATTTTAAATATGCATTTTAATGTTCAAAAGTATGCTAGTAATTATTTAGCTCCGTAGTGAAACCAAGCATTAATAGCACAGTGGGATTTCGTGATGTAATTTCTTTGTAAGATGCAATCACTATAAATATAGATCAGTTCTAAGTTCTGTGCTTCTATACATTTAACACACTTATATAATATGCATTGTTCATTAGTTTTTCTGATTACGTTGCACCTATAAACATACGAGATAATTTTCTATTATCCTTCAGATATCGTAAACGGCACGGTTTGGACACATATCATAGTTATTACTATATAGTTCCGATAGAACGACATTAATTTGTGACCGCATTACACAGTTAGGGTGATCTAAGGATAAAATGCATCAAATGATTGTCTTGTTACACCGTATATATTTTTATTATTAATCATTTTTAAATTTTGTTTATGTAATGTAATGAAAAATCAGAAATCAAAACTATATTTTTAATTAGCTGTTAATACCTATATAACATTTGTTTGTTATAGTTTCCACTCAGCACACATACATTTAAGTGAATAAAGTATATTTTGTTTAGTAATAAATTTTGTACATTAACGGAACGCACGTGAAATTTGGAGACATCGCTGATGACGTTAGAGAAAACACAGCCAATCAGGAGCAAGAATGTGGAAAACAAGAAAAGATAAATAATGTCATGTTTGTAAACGAAGGGAAAGAAAGGATATGCCAGATAGTAACGTATGTATGTGTATATATCTCTGCAGCGCATATTCAGATTGTAAAAATTGCTTTAAATACTGGTGGAATAGTGTTTACTTCAAGACGAGCCTTGAAGAACTTCTGATTCAAGAGGTTGAAGATATAGGCGGTATTTGTACGCTGCCAAACTATAAGACCTGGCCGCAGGTATCTAGCAATTACGGCGTCTAAGGTTTGGTTTACGGCACTATACAGTTCCTAAAAAATACTTCCAAAACAGTGTTTATGTGTGTGTTGTCAAATATCACCCGGCAGATGGTAGGCAACTTTTTTTTTTTTTTTTTTTTTTTTCCAGCTGTATCACGTCGCGTCGCGTTGTGTCGCGGTATTGTGGAGGGCACTGCCGGCGATACTTTGTGCCATCGCGTCGTCACATCGCGTCGCGTCGCGCTGTTGTGAAGGGAGAGGGTTTAAATAGGTTAGATATGATGCAGTGTTGGTGTGGTGTAGGGAATGGGTAGTTCTATACGGCCAGTTTTCTACGCTAATAACTCAGTTTTCATAACGTTGTTTTAATGCAGATGGACATCTGAATCGTTACAACACCAGTTTTAATTGTGGAAAAGAAAATTTGAGGGCGCTTGGACCAGGAAAGTGTATCGTCGACACATGCACGAATCATTTTGTCTTCTCCAGCGAAGCAATTCATAACATGATTAGAACCTTACTAAATTTTATGTTTTAATGTATTCCTGTACATGAACTCTAGCGGCGGATTGTCCGAGATGTACTTAAGTTTCCGAGGATTGAAAAATACTTTTTTTTTTCCTGTAGCGTTGTTGGTTGGAACACCAGCCAGCGCTGTGTTCTGGGTTCGAACCCTGTTATTGAGCGTGTAAGTTTTGTTTGCAGTTTCATTCATTTCTCCCCCCCCCCCCACGTAGTCAGGCTACGGGTTTGAAGCGACTTAAGAATTAATATAGCCGATATGCTGGATAATCTAATCGGAAGTTTCCAGTTTTACCATTTATTTTGAATCTTATGCAAAATATTTATTAAGTCAAATAATTAGCCTACTTTTCTTACACCATTATTGTCAAGTAACTATGTCAGGTACCTACTTTGTGGCCCAGCGAACAGAATGTCAGAATCAATTATTTTTGAGTGAAAATTTCGACGTTTTATAGAGTTTTCTAATAACTTAAAAACAATTATCATATTAGATATTGTTTACGAGCACCCTGTTAACCTTTCTTCACTTCTACAGTATAGCAGGTCTAACGTACTCGAAAAACTATCCATTCGTGTAAACGTCGGGCCGATTTTGACGAGTCTGAATGTTTAAATATTTTAATTTAAAAATGCTGTTATGAAAAGTTATACTTGTACATTAGCTATGATTTATCAAGTAACGAGTCACATGCTATAAAATTTGTAAAAACCTGTTTTTACACGGTTCTTATTTTAATTAATTATAAATTAATTATTATGTATTGTTAAAATGTAATTAAAATTCCATTTTAACCCAAATTAATGTTCTTCGTGTTTACTTATGTCAACACAAGTATAAAATGCGTACGATACATAACATAGGAAACAACCAAACAAGTCAATATGAAGCGATTTTTCATGCGTTTGATTCTAAGAATGTGTAGAAACGACGAATTTACTATCAAATTATCTCAAAAATTATTTGCATCATCAGTCTCAGTCTTGGTGACGAACTGATTTTAATTTACAATTAGTATTCGCGTGTGTGTATGAGGGGAGGGGAGAAAGGGAGATAGATAGATAGAGAGAGAGAGAGAGAGAGAGAGAGAGAGAGAGAGAGAGAGAGAGAGAGAGAGAGAGAGAGAGAGAGAGTTAAGATCTGAGAGAGATTTCGGCGGCTCTTAACAACGGGGTCTTGAGAGCCGGTGAGGGTGAAATGAGGTGCGATTGGAGCAGCGTTGGAATACAAAAATAGGGGAAACGGGAGATCCCCGAGAAAACTCGCCGACCAGCGGCATCGTCCGGCACGATTCCCGCCTGCGAAAATCCGGACCCGGCCGGAAAATTGAACCCTATTTGCTTTGGTGGGAAACTAGCAGTCTAACCGCTCAGCCACCGCGGCCCCTAAGGAAGAGAGAGGTCTGTCAAAGAATGTTTGAGACTCTTCACCCTCCTGTAGGGATGTTGCGATACTGCTGATGTGATACTGGTATCTATACTTTCCTTTCGATACCGGGTATTTTGGAATCAATATACTTTTTTTTTTTTTTTTCGATACCTTGGCAGTAGGCCTATCATATCAGCAAATGGTTCAATACCGATGCCTTTTTTTTCTGAATTACATCTAGCTGTTAATTTTGAACACTTTCAATCAAAGTGCCTCAAAAATATAAAGAAGTGTTTTCCTCCATAAAATAATTTGAAAAGTAGAACACATTAGTATTTTACTTGCCCTCTAATTAGAACGATGCCCAAATATAACTAATGCTAATAAGAGCCGTGCTCTGTATTTTTTCAACGCAAACAACAGATTTAAAAAAAAATACAAATTCTGTAGAGACCTGGAAATGGGCGAACGATCGAAATATTGGAGTACATAAAAAAAAAAAAAAAATTAAGAATGTATAAATAAAAAAATATTTTATTAAAAATAGAAGACTGACAAATTAAATTAAAAAAAAAAATTACTCGTACTTATATAATACAGGTATCGATACTTTTCTTATGATAGGTGTATCGAAATGAATATCGATACCATTATTTCGATCCCAGTATCGATACTTTCTTGGTATCGCAAAATTCCTACCGTCCTGAAAACAAGAAGTCGACGGCTGTGCGCGGTGGTTGTGCATCGCGGGATATAAGCAGCAAGAAACTGGTTTCAGAGAACAGTTTACCGGTGACGACCGGTTTGCGACGAGACCGTGCGTGGCTGTAAATGAACTGTGCTAGTGAATGAAACGGATGCACCGAGATACAAAAAAAAAAACTGGTTGATAACTGCCTTCGCTGACCGTTCGCGTTTTTTTTTTTTTTTTTTTTTTTTTCGAACCACGCATTTGTTAAAGCCATTCTTAGATCTCGCACATCGTTTCCAAGAATAAGGAGCACTGGTAGCGTCATTTTAAACGATTTCTTTTTCACGCTACTTTCTTTGGTGCCCGCCGAAGTAATTTAATTTTTTTTTTTGGTATGTCCTCGTGTGCCAATGACTTGTTTTTTGGGGAACAGTATGTATTCAATAAATATAAATTAAATAGCTACAATTTTTAAGAAACGTAAATTACAAACACAGTAATTTTCAAACCTAGAAAAAGAGACTATTATGTATACTGAATGTAAGTTAATGTTAGTTCATTACGAAGATTAACAGATAATTAATAGAATGTTCATTGTAAACGTTCCTAAGTTTAATGCGAGACAAAAATAACGACGTATTCTTTGATTTTAATTTTTATGCTATCGTTTGGTGAATGCACCCGAACATAATCGTTGTTAACACTACAGATCAATCCAGATCATCGAAGTAATTTTTGTTAAAGGCTGTTCACTGTACACTGAGCACTTTCGAAAGCCCTGCTTAAGATCTACTTGCTTGCACGTAGTGTATTCTTCCGCCTTATGTCAAATTAACACTGCCATGGACATCATCGCTTTATTCGTGTGTCGGTCAAGTGAAACTGTGGAATTATTAGAAAAGTAAATACTTTAGAAATCTGCTCTTGTTTACGCTTCGATACAAAAAAAAAACGGAATCGGAAAAAAAAAGTTAAAGGAATTACAAATGTTTAATTAGAGCTTTTTATTCGACGTTAAGATGTGGAACTATTTTTACCAACTTTACTGGACGTACGTCACTCAGTGCGCTCGTTATAATACATGCAGGCAAGGGCAGCGACTTTTTTCTAAGGTTGATTTCTAACGTGCTTACTTGACCATGTAACAGCCTTTAATAAACAGTGAATCATGAAAGTCTCCAGTCGTTTTCGGGCCACACTACCCTTTTGGATATGACGACCACAGTTGAACCTCGAAAGTCCGCGTTGGGGTAGGCCTACACCACTCCACGCGCCTTCGGGACGACGATTGGAGTAACAGCAACATCGTTCATATTTTATGACAATTTCACTGTCATTTCGACATTCGGCAGTGTTAACGCAAAAACCATATGTCTAGGGCCACCTGTTCTTCGGGAAAATATTTATGCATGTTACTGATTTCCTCGGAGTTTCCTCGGCGTTTTATGATGCAAGCAATGCACTTCAAACAAAAAAGAAATATTTTTTTTGTATGTCCAGTGAGATACATGTACTGGAATGTAATGTAATTTGTCGAGAGCAGCAAATTTGAAGCCAAATAAAAGACCTTTCAGCGAATTATTCGGCAAACACTAACTTTTCGGTCCATCGAAAGCATGAAAAATGACGGGCAGACGATCTCCTAGAATCGCCAGATCTGGTGTCAAAAACAAGCAAGAACTGTAAGTGAGACTGCGCTACGGTAAGGTTAATGGCTATTGTAAGGACCTTAAAAAGTTCTCACTTTACCATGAATAATAGTCTATAGTTATGGGTACGTAGGATGGCTGTAGAGGCGCCTACTATACATGGTCGCGCACGTGCGTGTTGCGTGAGACGCGGAGGGTCGGCCCGACCACGCGATAACGCCTCGTCGCGTGATTCCCCCTCTCCCCCCCCCCACATAACCGTGACCCCACCAGTGACCCAGCGCTTCCTGCCCTCTCGGTGGCGACACTCTGGGACATCGATCTCCGTCCGCGTATCTGGACCGCATCTCCCGCGGTAACCCCCTTCCGCTAGACGTGGCCGATAAACCACAGCTTGCTACTTTGTCACAGATATTTCCTTTTCACCGAGTGTTAACTGTGACAAAGTCATTGAAATATCTGGTACCATATTGTCTATTCGCGGTTTCTTCTCACTTTTTGTGCCAAACCTTTGAAAAATCACACCATGTATGACGTACTTGGTTCTTTCCTCCTGAATATGTCGTGTATCATAATCGTTTAATACCCCTTGTCACAGCGTGTTTCAATTGCCTGTGACATGTCAAAGCGTCACAACAAGCCGTGAAGAGATTTGGGCGGCTCTTAACAGCGAGGTTTTGAGAGCCGATGAGGGTGACTGTAGTGAATATTGAGCGGCGCGGGAATGAAGGGGCGGGGGAACAGGAGATCCCCAAGAAAGCCCGCCGACCAACGGCATCGTCCGGTGACCCGGCCGGGGATTGAACCCGGTTCGCCATGGTGGGAGGCGAGCGTGCTAATCGTTCAGCCAGAGTGCCCCCCCCCCCCCAACTCTCCCTCCTACTAAGAGTTTGTATGTTTGCCAACAGATGTCGACGGGGTTCTTTTAAGAAAAATATTCATTGTGTAACGAAAGCTTCTGTTAATTCTCTTTGCGCGAATGGCCTTGATTTCACTTTCATTATGTTCTCACTACCTCACTGTTTTATTATACATTTAGTCTACAAACCATACTAATGCAATACGAAGTATTTTGTCTCATAAGCAAATTTATGTAATTTTTTTGTGTCTAAGGAAAATCAACAAAGAAAACCTCATTAGTTTATAAAACCCCAGTTTCAATATTGAGGGCCTGAGAACCCAGGACACCTCAAATATACAATTTCCAAGAATACTTGAAAACCAGGTATGTTTAAAAACAAGGTGATATGAGTAAAGAGTCATAGAGTATGCATAAGAGTGGCAAATGAAGCAGAATATATACTACCAAAAACTTCATTAAATTGAATAAGGTTAAAACTACACTACCAAATTGAAACATGAAAAGTTTCATATTGATTTTTAATATAGCATAATATTTTTTTCTTTTCTTGTGGAGAAAAATTACACAGACCCAAAATGGCCCTAACAATATTCCATTTACAATTTTTAAGAAAGCTGATAGTTTACAATAATATTTCAGAAAAAAACTGTGTGTGTCTATAAAAAATATTGTCCCACAAGGACTCTTTTAAATATATATGTTCTTTGGGTTTTTTCTCACCAAAATGGATTTAAACATTCACAAATATTACCCCTATAGTACAACCCAAGTGTTGAGCCAAAAAAGATTCCATAATTATAATTCACAAAAATTATTAAAATATGTAAAATATGACTCATGCTATATTTCCATCCATAACTTTCCCTAGCCCTAATATTGACAGCCACTTAAAACTTTATCTTTGGCTTTGTACAACAAACGCAAACATTTTATGTATCCCAAACCTGGCCAGCTAAGATCTTCCATGGCCATTAACAGGTATTTTTGAGATAAATTGCTATTACTTCAGTTAGACAATTCATTATTAAAAAATATAAATCCACCACTATTTTCAAATTAAAACTGAAAAAGATATCTGGCTTCTAAGCCCTGGCAAAGCTCATTTTATCTTCCCGAACAGCCCGTTTCCAAACGGTGGGCGAAACAAGACCATGAATGAAGCTATTCGATCAGGCCAAAATGGCAGAGAACTGACAACATACAGAGTATCATATTCAGGAAAATGTAGATTCTTTTTGACAAGAAAAATTCAGGGTTCCTCCTCACATATTTACTAATATATTGTATTAGAAAATTTGAAGCGATTCCTTATTGTGTTGTGCAGCAATACTTATACGTCTCGTGTTTATCAAAAATATCCTGACTGTAAATTAAAAATTAGAGCATCAAAATGACGGTCCTGCATCTCCTTAAGGACTTAACATTTTTATTTAACCAGTGATCAAATCGAAATACATGACCTGTTTTCTGGGGAGACTTCCCTCGCAGCCAAGCGTCTGACTCCGATACCAGGTTTTACCGTCAATTGTATACAAAATTCGAGCATTGCCTCACTATGGGGGTAGCTACAATCATCCACCAATAGCGAGCTACTGTCGAAAAAATCAGTTTCTCAACTACGCCCTAGCAGGGTTCCTATAATCCACAAATAGTAAAGAACAGTCCAGTGCATTATCTGTGACGTCATCTCCGATATATTTGAAATTAGTCATTCATAATTGCGCGGGCGAGGCGCGGTGCGTTACGAAGAAGGAACACTGCTGAACTCTAGTGGCGGCCGGCGTCAACACCAGCCCGGTGAACAGCGCAAACCAGTGTACAAGCTGACTTTTGGGGACTGTGACGCGACCAGTGCCAGTCCAACCAAGTAACATCAATTTGTGCGGTATTTACGCTACTACGAGACGTAAATCCACCGACGTGGGCTTCAATCATAGTAAACGTATGTATTTATGGGTATTAAAAGCAAGTTTTTTAAAACATAATTGTCAAATTTCGGTAGTTCATTTAACACACGTCTTCCGAGCAATTCTTTTAAATGGCGTACAGGTGAAAACGGTGTCGCGTAGAGAATTGAGCTGGGGGCGGAGAGACAATATGTACGCACATTTATAAGCGCACTTATCTCAATATGCTGAGCTAAGTATTGTGTCCCATTTCTCAGTCACTGAGAAAACAATATCACGGAAGCCTAGAACAATAAAACTTTAGTGATAAGGATAAGTCATCAGAATATTACACTGTTCGAAGCACATTTGTTGTAAATTCACATTTAAATACTGATGTTTTGAAATCAGTACTGCTAGTACTCATTAGAGACATGCGATGTAATCCCGGTTTTTTTTTAAATTGCAGTGACAACATCGCAGATATTAATTGGTCACGGTCACAGTTGTCACATATTTGAAATATCAGTTAAGCTTCTCTGTACCATTGCTCTCCGGCGCGTGCACACACATCTCTCCAAGACTCCGCCCTGAATTGGCGACCCAACGGACATCCTAAACGAGCTTAGTGGAAACACTGGACTCTTCACGAGAACCTGGGTTAAACAGGCGTGCCCGCTTCTCCTGTCAGTTGTTGCCAATGGCTTTGTGGGCCAAAGCGCCCATGTAACAATATTAATTATGTTGATATTCACACATGCATTGTTTTTCATTCCATATTTTAGCACAACATACTTATACTCGTATAAACCTTACTATTTAGCATTATTAATGAGCTCCATTTTTAGTAACTATAGGCCCTACATATGTTTGAAATTAAATCTTCATAGTTTTTTATTTGTGACACCCCTGGTTAAGATTGGGAAGGACAAATACTCTCTAGCCTTTCCCCTCCTCCGTAGTCATTAGTATATTTTATTTAAAGTGAATATTGTTAAAATAGATGTTTACAGTCAATTTTTTCGGCTTTAAAGTTTCTACTGGGGACAGTTTCATTTGCGAAGTTAATAGGACGCCAAGTATAACTTCATGTTCAAGGCTTATTTTCAATAGATTCTAAACTAATTTATCTAGAAGCACATAATCTGTTTTCTGGAAATAGTTCTCAGCGCAGGGGAGGAGGTAACAGAGAAAATAAGGAAGTGAGGTAATTGTATTTTCCCTAGTCGCGGCAGTGTGGTTATGCCCGCAAATCCAGCCACGCATGACCCTAGAGGAAGACCTTGGTTTCCTTCGCACAGGAGCTTGAGTGGGCCGGACGTTTCTTTGCGGGAAGTCTCGCCAAGGTTTCTTGTTCGAGTTATGCTGTATAATCTGACGTTTTCGCTCGTTTCCGGGATGTAATTTACCGTGTGTCTGGAACGAGCGAGTTTTCACTATCCAGTGCACGCGTAAAGCGGTTTTCACAATAGAGCGCTGCGTCGCGACGCGTCGATCATAAGCCAATCAGCGCCTTGACGCTAGCGTCGAGCAAGTTGCCCGAGCGACGAACATTGGTTTTGACGCTCGTCGCCAGCGTCGGGGAGTAAGAGGAATAACATTTCTGTACTTCATAATAAACTGGCGAGAAGCTGAGATAAATTACTGGAAACATACATAAAAACAGTTTGCAGAGATACTCATTGGAGTCCAAATTTATATCAATTTACTTACCTTAAGAAAACAAAATTATGTTTTCCGATGCCTGAAGAGTCGTGTATGTTCTACAAGATCATTTCAAAATTTATTATAATACTTTTATTAAATAAAAGGATATATCACAAAAAAATAACAATTTTACTAACTAAATGGCAAGAAACTTCACTGCATTTCGTTCGTTTCTAGCATTTCATTGCCAGCTTCCTTGAAGAATTACAGATGGCAGCATTGTCTGTGTCGCCAGCGGCCGGCGCCAGAACGTCGCGACGCTCTATTGTGAAAACTGCCTGAGTCGACCAGACAGAAGCTTGATGTCGGGCGCAGTCAAGTCCCTAAGTGCCCGCCCGCGTCGTACACTGCGGTAAAGACTGTCCACGATAAAGTGAGCACTTTTGAAATGAACTTTACAAAAAATATCACTGCTCCTGCGTTGCGTATATTTTAACGGGCTCACTGAACGACATGCGCCCAGTAAAGTTGGTAGCGATGGAGGGAAAGTAGTTCCATATCTTAACGTCGAATAAAAAGTGGCAAGTAAACATATGTAATAACTTAAATTATGTCTTTTCCTTTATTTTTTTATGCTTCAAAGGGTAAAAATGAGCAGATTTGCAAAATATTCACTTTTCTAATAATTTCATGGTTTAACTTGGACGTATGATTAAAGTGACGAGGCCCTTGGCAATGTTAATTTTACACAAGGCTGAAGAAGAGACACAACGTGCATGCAGATAGATCTTAAGCGGGACTTTCAAAAGTGCTCATTTTACCGTGAACAGGCTATAAGGCCTGGGTGCTATCTCGACCTCTGCTGTCGGTTGAGGAGCTTTGTTCAGGCTTGTATAGTGCATTCGCGTCTTCTCACTCTTTTCGAATCAAACCTTTGTAAAATCACACCACATATGTAGTGCGTGGGTATTTCCTACACGTGTCATGTATCACAAGTGTCTTATACTTGAGTTAAGGTGATTTTTTTTGTTTTGAATTTGTTTATATGAGAGAGGTTTCGAAAAGTGCGCCCTTAATGCGTTGTTGGTTGCAAATAAATATAGATTTCGAAATATAACACTCAAATTCCGACACGAGGGTTATAGCCAGTATCAAAGTGTTGAATTAGGATCTAAGCGCGGCATACAGCATTTGTGTTACAAGCTACGAAAGGAACAAAAACAACTTTTCTTCTACAGTTTATGGTTTAAACTTTTTACTATAGGCTGTTCACAGTAAAGTGAGCACTTTTTAAGGCCCTTTCAACAGGCCTTAACCACTAATTAATATATTTTATTGCAGCAGCTCCAGACGTTATATGTTGGGAGTGGTGAGATGTCTACACTTTGTTTATTAGTCTGGTGGCGATGTTTATATTAGAAAGTGACAGGAAGATAGAAATCTGACAAAAAGAAAACTTCAGCAGTGCCTTAAAAAGTGCTCACTTTACCGTGAATCACCTATAAATTAATGTTAACAGTTTCGTTTGAATGAACAAAAAATATGTATATACAAGTCTGACCCCTATTTTCAACGAAATCCAGTGTGCCAATATTCGCAATACCTGTTTATAAATCGCACTCATACTCAATCAGTATGTTCTGCACACCATACCGATTGGATTAAATGCAATTTGTCTGGAAAAAATTATCTAGTAGCAAAGCCTAGTATGCTGCATAATTCGGGAAATTAAAACTTTTCAGTGTTCTATCTTGAAAACTATAATGATTTGACAACTAATAACTGCATTAAGGGGACACTTTTCAAAAGCTCTTTCAGATAACCAAATAAAAAAAAGTGAAATATTACCTTAAGAGTGAGAAGAACACCCATGACTAAGGTCAAGAAGCGAAGGAGTAATACGGTCGACACTCACACGCACGCCTAGTACCTCATCGCTCCTACGCGCAAGGCGTACAGTGTTTACGTCGTAACGCCGTACTGTTCAAATTAGATCTGTAACAGTTTAAACTACGCCCGTATCTTTGTACTTCTGTCTTGCCGCTTAAGGAAACTGCATAGGCAAGCTTTAAAAAATGTGATATTCGACAATTTTCACGAATTTTTTTCTCCAAGAACACACTTAATATGACAAAAGTAAACAATGGATTATCGTAAACAGAGGGCCAAGAATGTCTCCAGACGTAACACACGCACGTGCTCAACACTGTTTACGAAACTTCGCCCGAGATGAGGAAAGTTAAGGGGAAAAAAAAGAGCGAGAGATAGTGATAAAGAGCGTGGTGTGAAATTCTTCTCGTCTGCTTGTTTGTTTGTCAGTGGCACATGAATGGAGGGAGTTATCGCTGTCCGGGCTGCTGAATTGATTTCTCCCTGAGCTGCGTAGTAGTACGGCCGTCGTGAGAGCGCGTGCGGCCGGTTATCAATGGAGGGAGGTCACCCGACAGAGCTTGACCTCCCCCTCCCACTACCAACACCCAGTTGACCTCTGCTCAACTCGTCGTCGGGAGGCCAAGCCGCAAGGTCAACCGTACTACGATCGTTCGAGGCGCTGCGCTGTCCCTACGTTTCATTCTGTGTCGACAAAGCCTGCTCCCGGCGAATCGAACAATTTCGTTGTAGCTCATTTGTATGTAAAGGCTGTTCACGTTAAAGTGAGCACATTTGAAGTAAACCTCAGGAAAAAAAATCACTGCCCCTACCTGCATATATTTTAACGAGCGCCCTGAGTGAAATGCGCCCAGTAAAGTTGGCAATGATGGATGGGAAGTAGTTCCGCATCGAAGTGTAAAAATTAGCAGTTTTGTATAATATTTACTTTTCTAATCATTTCAGTTTCACATGACCGGCCCATGATAATGTTGATATTACATAAGGTCGAAGAATAGACAACGTGCATACAAGTAAATCTTAAGCAGGGCTTTCAAAAGTGCTCATTTTACCGTGAATAACCTATGTACTATATTCACGGTTTCCTTACAATTTGTGGATATAACCTTTGAAAAATTACCCCGTGTGTGATGTGCCTGGTTGTCTCCTAAATAAGTCGTGTATCACAAGCGTTGTCAACATAAACCTATAATATTTCTGGTTAAATAGAACTCTTATTTAAATTTCATCCGTAAATTATAATATATCTTTATTAATTAACATGAGTAAAATCAGGGAGAAAATAGGTGTAATGGTAATGCCTAGTAAGAAATAGTGCTTATGGAAAATATTATGTAACTTGTGTGCGCACGAATACAATGCACTTCCCTTCTGGTGAAATTTTCTATAGACTCGGATGAGCTCTGTTTGCATGAGCGGAGGAATATTCTGGAAGTAGAACTTTATTAGCAGGGCTTCGGAAAAGTTGGAAGTAAGCGTGAATGGACGATAGATGCGCGTTCAAGGTCAAGAAGCGAGGAAGCGATGCGGTCGACCCCAGCACGCACCTCATCGCTCCTGCGCGTAACGATCACCACACATCCACGTCATGCTATTTCACACGCAGCGGTTAACGAAACATACTGTAACAGTATATTTATTACTGCCCCGGAAACACAGATTTATCACAACCTCGTAACTTGCTTAGCTAGGTTGAAAAGACACAACGTCTTCAAACGTGATGTGGTAATTTGAAGTATTTTTCGGAGTAAGTATAATCTACGCTTCGTTTGGTAAAAAAGCAACATGTCATGTAATATGTCATGGCTCGCCACGTCTGCCAACTTCACTTTGTTTCTGCCCCGCCATCTTATCTAAATATATTAAAATTAATATTCAGACATTAAAGTCTCTTTTCAGTTGTAAATTACAAATTAAAAAAATATTATTTTGCTGTAATAACAATAAAATATGCTACAATTGAAAACATGTATAGTTTATTACTTACTAGCAAAGTGAAACTCCCAGTGTGAAAGAGAAAGAGAAAGAGAGAGAGCGAGAGCGACAAGCGTCGCTTAGCAGACAGTTGCTTTTTTGCTCGATAAAACAACACTGTACCATTACGGCCTACTCACGATATTCTCCTCTGATATTTTAAACTGTAAATATGAGATATGTTGCCATCGGGGCTACCTAAATATTTAAATAGGCACCATTTAATTTACAAATAGTATACTAAAAAACTAGGTTAAAATAATATTTTAACTGTGAACTATTTCTTACCGGCCGTTGTCAACGCGTCGCTGCTCTCGCTGTTGTTAATTCATATTTAAAAAGAAATATTACAAGTTATAGAAGATATTAAGGCAAAGTTTCATTTATTCAATAATACAGTACTCTAAAGTTAACCACAGTGTTATATATTTGTGGAATACGGGTTATTGAAAAAACAGGTTGACGTGTTATGCCTAGAGTGTTTTTTCAAAGGATGATTTTCATAAGTCGCTTCCAATCGGGAATGAACTATAGTGTTTCCGTCGTTGACTCTGTACTGTGCAGATTAAATCTGCAACAGTGGGACTTCCCTACACGCTATGAAAGCCCACAGATTAAACTACGCCCGTGTGTTAGTACTTTTCTCTTTCCACTTATGAAAACTGCGTAGGCAAGCTTTAAAAATGTGATGTTTAACAGAAAATAAAAAATGGGGGCATATATAATTAATTTTGACCTTTTCTGGCAAAAGTAGTATTTCCAGAACATTTATTTAGCGAGATACGCGCATTCCAGCAAGCGATTTCACAAAAAATGTTCTAGTACGCACTTCTCCTGGCTGCAGCAATTTTGCACGTTTCGAGGCTTTGAAACGCATGAGCTCTAAGGTCGACTCCTGCTCACTCGCCGCTTGGATTATCGCCTCTAAGCCCAAGGTGCTCAACTGACGTGCAGTATTTCCTTCGACGACTCGCCTGAACGTGATTAAGTTTCGAAGAGAATGTGTGAGGGGGAAGTGAGTGAAGAGGTTTGGACGGCTCTTAACATCGAGGTCTTGAGAGTCGATGGGGGTGATTGAGATGAATATGGAGCAGCGCCGGAATGAAAGAGCGGGGGAAACGGGAGATCCCCGGGAAAACCCGCCGAGCAACGGCATAGTCTGGCACGATTCCCACATGCGAAAATCCGAGATAACCCGATCGGGAATTGAACCCCGGATCGCCCTGTTGGGAGGCGAGCAGACTAACCGCTCAGCCACCAATGCCCCCCTCCCCGGGGGCGGGGGGGGGATAAGTCCAATGAAATTGTACTTTGTCCTACTTCCTCTTTTAGCAGTAACAATGTAACACTGAACTCTCCGACGACACGAGGCATGCTGTCTTTGTACGTTTCTGTTATTTACCCCTAGACTTGAAAATGTATCAAAAAGACTTGTTACGCATTGATACCAACACTTAAACACCATGCTAAAAGCTGGTTGCACCGAAGATTATACTATTGAACTGTCTTCGTGCTTTTTGGGATCGGTAATTAAATATTTAGAACATTCCGATTACTCTTAGCATTTTATTTAGGTACTTTATTAGCCAGGCATTTTAGGGGAAATATCAACTATTACGTCATACCAACAGCTCAGCAAAACAGTAGTTAACGCTTGGGCACAAATTCTGAATACGATGTAATTTAAATAAATGTAGGCCTAATTGTACAGCAACTTGTGTAAAAAATTAAAGTCGCTACAAGACTGATCCGAAGATGTATATATTGTATAGTCTGCTTCATAGAAATGCATATTGTCAGAATTTAAATAATGTTAATTTACGTTACGTAACCTAATTTACTAAAAGCCTCCTCTTAATCTTTTAAAATGTTTTTTCTATTGATGCTTCACGAAAATTTATTGTCAGTTGGCCTTGCATGGTCACAGGAAGCAGTAAAAAAATTTTTATTTCCTTCGTCACGCAGATTGCAAAACTTTTATGCGATTCAAGATGTCTCCGAAAGGAACTGAAAGTCAAAACATAATTCGTTCTCTCGTAAATTATTACCATTTGTTTCCAACGTGACCGTCCCTAATGACCTCGCCTTCGACGAGACGTTAAGCACAATTACCTTACCATCATGAAACCAACCACATAAACAGACAGCGTGGCGAACGGAAATTTTTATTACTACATATGCGTGTATCCACAACTTTACAGCAGGATGAAGCATGCACTGTGAATGTGTCTAATGTATTTACGTTGTTTACTTGTTAAACATGCAAGTGTTTGTAATGAACTTAGGTAATTCCGAAAGATCTTTGTGAAATCTCTAGTTTCAGCTATTTGCACTCTTAGGGGAAATCTTTTGTAAATAACAAAAATAAATTGGCACATGCTTTATACAAACCTTTCTTAAATACCTCAAGCATTTTTTTTTTTTTATAAATGAAGGCTTTCTAAAGTCCTGAGCCGCATTTTGTGCAATAGGTAAGGCTGGCCCTTAACAGGTCACTTAAACGTGCACTTCGGAACTAAATAAAAATGGACTCCGAATATTGGCTACTGGTCTTATAGTTAGGCCCCAACTTTTAAAAGTTTCGCGCGTATGTGCTAGTGCCTAAAGGCTGTTCACGATAAAGTGAGCACTTTTGAAATCAACCTTAGGACAAAGTCACTGCCATTGCTAGCATATGCAGAATGTCCCAGTATTTACCTGCCATTGTGAAACACGTGCAGTATGTTAAAACAGAGACAATATTTATCGACGTTACAGAAAACCGAAAGATACATGTCTGCCATCGCACACAACATAATCATTTCTTTGAATATTACTCCAGTGAGATGACGTCCGTCCAGGTTCACACATTCGCGCACTCTCAAAGCAGCACGTTTTCCATAACCCGCAACAATACAGCTTCCGGTATAGCTTTAATCTCCGCGGGAATCTATGCTTGAGTGTGTTCAGATCTGGCGCGCGTGTTTGAAAAACGCGACTGTCGAGGAATCCCCACAGGACGTAAATGCGCAAACCGACAGATGGGGCGAGTGGGCAGGCAACGGAATGTCTCCAAAGCGCGAAATTATTCGATGCTGAAACATTGTTCGTAAAGTGTCCATTGGCAGGAGAGCTGTGTGTGCTGTGTCTCCATCTTGATGGGAATAAACGTTTGCAAGGTCGATGTTGAGGTCTCATAATGCGCGGTGTCTAGATGATCACCACTCCATGCTTAACGGCAGTGGCATCACTCGCCGGACAGATCTGGCCGTATCACGCCATCCCCACCCTAGGGACGCACGAGCACTAGGCGAGTCAAAATGGTAGGCGAACGCTGGGGCATTCTGTATTATAATGGCGCACTGAGTGAAATACGTCAAATAAAGTTGGTAACGATAAATGGAAAACAAGTTTCATACCTTAACGTCGAATTAAAAGTGTTAGGTAATCATTTGCGATTCCTTAAAATAATTCTTTCGCTTTGTGTTTTTTATGTATCGAAGCGTAAAAAAGAGCACATTTGTGAAATATTAATTTCCTAATAATTTCACAGTTTCACTTGACCGATGCGCGAATAAAGTGATGAGGCTCATGGCAATGTTAATTTTACATAAGGCGGAAGGATACACAACGTGCATACAAGTAGATCTTAAGCAGGGCTTTCAAAAGTGTTCGTTTTACCGTGACCAGCCTTTACACGAATCTATGCTGGGCACACGCAGAGTTGTGGTAGAAACAGTCTTCATTTCTTCTCAAAACAACGCAACAGTGTGATGCGTACGGAGGTTGTTGGAGCTTGTTGTAAATGTTAAACGTAAAGCAAACTGATTGATAATGTTCTGATTCCTCGGAATAATGCGAGAGCTTGAAAGAAAAAAAAATGCTAAACGCGGCACTTTCTTTTACTCAGCTTGAAAATTCATGATTAAGTTACAGAATGAGAAATAAAAGTTTGACCTCTTTTTTTTTGGCACACGGTAGGACGTGATATCTGTATGCAATCTCTTAACTGCATCACCGATTATTATTATTATTATCGTTATTACATACAAAACATACAAAAGAACGAATTTAAATTAATATTCAATAGATCTTCGTTAGGGGTAGTTATCGATTATAATCTTGAGATAGTTCGATTGGAAACCTTGTCCTTAAAAACAAGAACTGAAATTTTAGATGCCTTATTATTACTCATTCATTTCTCAATTATTCATTATGCATTACTGTTAGTAAAAAAGTAGGATTAAAAGTTCCATCCTATACGCATAGAACATCCCACATGTTTTCGGTCTCCAAGTGTCAAAAAAATTTAATTAACAGATGTATTAGTAATTACAATAAATATTTTTCTAACTTTGAACCATTTATAGGGAAAAAAATTTATTTAGTGATTTGTTCAAACATTACAGTAGTTTACAACAATAAATATTAATTATATTAATTATACTATACGTGCAATAGTTAAATCTTTCTGTGCTTTTTTTGTTAATTTAATATTTTCGTGTTTGTCCATTTTATGTATGTTAGTAGTTAGATATTTTCATGTTTTTGTGTCCTGTATGTTTTTTCTTTTAAAAATTTTTGTGTAGACCTATGTATATTATTTTCAGGTTATGTGTCATGTGTTGCATGTTCATGTACCTCCCTGTCAATGGTCATGTACTGTTGGGTGGCACGTTAAGCCATGTAATAAATAAAATTAATAAAAAATAAATAATTCATATTGTTATTGCGTGTGGTTGTGAATGTCTTGCTTCGTTGTGGAGAAACTGCAAGAGCTCCTCTTCACTTGTGCCTTTCCCGTTGTCCGCAGAGGTCGGTGGCGGAAGTGGCTCCCACGGCGAAGGACATCGTCAACAGGACGTGCTACAACAGCACCCCTTGCGGCTGGATGGTGTATGTGCCCTTCACCCGCAGGACCGACTACTTCATGAAGAACACGTGAGTTCGCTCGTAAGACGTACATATGTACACCTAGCCCCGACGTTCAACTTTCCACGCTCCTGTCGATGCCTTCCACTGACTCCGGAACTCGTGTATAACTTGGCTCATACAGCACTTCGGGAAGAGCTTCCTAGTATCCTCTCCCTCTCCTTTGTGTATTCCTTCGCCACATGTGATAAGGTTGGCTCTTAACAGGACACACAAATCGTGGTTAGGTTAGGCCTTATGAATTGTGCAGCCTGTAAAGTGAGTACGTTTGAAACAAACCTATAAAAAAAAAAATAACTGCCCGGGACCCAAAATATTTGTATGTTATAGGCTATTCACGGTAAAGTGAGCACTTTTGAAACCCTAGTTACTTTTTTATTTGAGCCACGTTTTATGCTTTAACCATCTTTTTACATAAATATTGCCATGTAAATACTAAACACAGTGTGCTTATTCGATTGCACTAGGAAGTTGACGACTAAGGTAATAACTAAATAAATAAAAAAATTATATATATATATATATATATATATATATATATATATATATATATATATATATATATATATATATATATATATATATATATATATATATAGACTATTATTCGAAATGAGATGGCTTTCAAAAGTGCTCACTTTATCGTAAATTGCCTTCAAATATATTTTATTTTAGCCTTAAACGTTAACTTTCGAGTGCGGTGGAATCTGCACACTGTGTTTATTACTTACATGGCAATATTTATTTAAAAAGGTGGTTACAGGATAAAAAATGGCTGAATTAAAAAATAACTAGAGCCTCAAAAGTGCTCACTTTACTGTGAACAGCTTATAGTAACACATTCTTCAACTTCATTGCTCTTCAAGTTGAACATCACACTCCGAATAATATGTTAAGATCTTGGAACTATTTCTCCTAAACCCGCTGCCAACAATAATCACACCTATCAGCGTTAATCTTGAAATACTTTTGCAGCGATTGTTTTTTTTTTTTTTTAATTTCATTACCCGCGAGCCAGTTACCGCCGTAGTAAAATGGTATCTCTCGGATTGACGGCTACTGCATATCGCAATGCCGCTTGAATATGTAGCTAGAGTTTGTGAAAACATCCCTCTTTCAAGTGAGCTATGAGCGTGTAGGAAATAAAGGTTTTATTTCGTCTTCACTCCTTGGCTAGTATAGAAAAAGCCCTGGATGGAATATAAGCTGGAGTGCACACGTCATCGCACAAACAGGCCCCCCTCCCCCCCCCCAAAAAAAAAAGTTCGAATAGGTTACTGAGCCGCCATTTTGGCTCTAGAACATTCTATATAAAACATGCGTTTATAGCTCCTTAGTATACTGTGCGTATAAACATATATACTTTGAAATGTTTATGCATGTCCACGGACGGGATTTTAGTTAAAATAAAATAGTCAGTAATGCAACAATCATTAAAATGTAAAAGCAATTTTTTTTTTTTTTAATGGAAGACTTAACTTAAAACAAACGTTCACTTCGCTGTTTAATCACGAGATTTTGCCACCTTGCTGGCTGTTCATAACTAAGCCAAAAAGTTTGTTTTCGCTTCTACGTGACACCTTTCATTAGGCGCTAAAGAACCGTCCGTAATCACGAAGCAAGATTTCAGTTGCAGTTTAATTATTATTTTATTATTTTTAAGTGTCCTTGTAAAGGCGTACATATGCCTAACAGCGAAGGATGAACTTTCCATTGCGCAAGTTCTGCAGACCTGTTACATTATGTAAATCCAGAAAGTAATTTGTGAGGGAACGATGGCGCCCAATTGGACATGCAAGCAACTGTTGATCTGAACCTTTCCCATTCCCCGCCTGTTACAAGCGTAGATGAGTGAAATGACATAAAAATTTTTGTTTTAAATTCTTCGCTGTTAAGTGAGCACGACTTTTGGTACCAACATTTAAAAAGCAGTTCCTGCTTATTTTGAAGGACACCCTTAGTGATATGCTCCCATGAAGTTGGCAGCGAAATAGGAAAAGTAGCTCCATAGCTTAAAGCGGTGTCAAAAGTGCTTTATTGAAAAAAAAAAATGTATACTAAATGCATTAAAATCTATGCACATAAATTATCAACATATTTGCGTTCCTAATAACTTCATAGTTTCAATCGATCGACGCGTGCATGAAAAAAGTTATGAGGTCTATGGCACTCTGGCGGAAGAGTACATTTTCCGGGAAAAGTAGATCACAAGCAGGGCTTTCAAAAGTGTTCGATTAACCGCAAACAGTATGTACTAATTGTGTTGGTGGTGACACCAGTGAATGTAAAGAACATTTTGGAACGGTCAATGCCAGTGCAGAAACTCTCCCCTTTTCTGTCTGTACACGTTACTGGCTTGACACATAGAAGCTCTTTAAACTTTAGTCGATTCTTTCCCTCCTCTTGCACACCACGGCGTGCATATTTAACACTTAAAAAATTAAAAAAAGAGAAGTGATGGACAGTGTTAAAGTTACTCGCCGCACGATGGCGTCACTAGCAAACGGGAGCGATTACAGAGCAACTCTGTAAGGCAGGAAACTTAGTTGAAAAAAGACGGAGGAAATGTCTTACGGATACGCCCCTTATATTCAATTGTAACAACAATAAAATAGAGAAATCACAGCGGTGAATTGGCACTTTTAAAGCCTTACTTAGGATCTGCTTTCCCCTAATTTTTATCTTTCGCCACACGTAAAATTAAAACTCCTATGAGCCCAACGACTTTATTAATGCGTCAGTCAAGTGAAAACGTGAAGTTTATGAGAACATTTGTGTGTAACATGCCAATTAGTACTGAATAGCGTAAAAAAAAAAAATCGCAATACAAAGTAAAGACTTGGAACTGATTGGTTTAATTTGCTGCCAACTTGACTGGAAACCTGTGTGTACAATAGCATAATGTGCAGTTGACGGCAGAAACGTTTTTCCAAAGGTTGATTTCATAAGTGCTCACTTTATCATGAACAAGCTGTATTTGTTTGTTTTAAGTGTACAATGACGGGTATTCGTTTAATACAAATTGTAAGCTGTTCACGATAAAGTGAGCACTTTTGAAATCAACCTTAGAAAAAAATCACTGCTCCTACCGGCATATGTTTTAACGGCCGCACTGAGTGAAATGCGCCCAGTCAAGTTGGTAACGATGTATGGGAAGTAGTTCCGTATCTTAAGACGTCGAATATAAAGTATTAGGTAACCATTTCTAATTATTTAAATTACTTCTTTCGGTTTTCAACGCATCGGAGTGTAACAATCAGCAGATTTGTTAAGAATAATTGTTCTAATAATTTTAGTTTCACTTGACCGACGCATGAATAAAGTAATGAGGCCCATGCCAATGTTAATGTTACATAAGGCGAAAGAATATACAACATGCATGCAAGTAGATCTTAAGCAGGGCTTTCGAAAGTGCTCATTTTACCGTGAACAGCCTGCATATGTCTTAAGACATCTATGGACTTCCTAACTTTTCACGATTCATTCAATAAGTTTGTGCGGAAATCGTATCCCTCGTTCATTTAAGCAGGCGCGCACCCTAGATATACGCCCTGCAGAATGTTTGCCTGTGAACACGAGAAAGTTGAAAAGATAATTTAATATGGGTTATAATGTTTATGGTTAGGCTTATGTTTAGCCTCATTGCTGCTAAATTATTTAAATAACCGTCTCTTACGGTACTGTTGCAAGTTTGTGAACTCGTTCGGTGAGAACTAAAATCAATCCGATTGTGTTTGCTCGCAGGTGTGAGTGTCCGAAAGGGAAGACCTGCAAGCAGGCAGAGGACGACCTGTCGGTCAGCGCGTACATCTACAGGTGCCAAGACAAAGAAGAGTCTTCGTCGGAGGCGACAGAATCGTGAGCCGGACGCCGTCGACGACGCCGGCGATGAAGACAGAGGAAGGCCACGTATGCTGCAAAGTTCCCCCCTTCCAGTGGCGGTGCCCCTCGGAATCAAATGACATTTCACTCAAGCCTTTCGCCGTTGAACCTGCTGCAACACTCGAAGAGGACTCGCGCCTCGACACACGCCTGCACATTCCTCCATAACTAACTGTGGACTCACAACCATCTGTTTCTTCCGTCAGTCGGCCGTCCGTCCAGCGGACACGCCAATCGCAGGGCAACTTATTTTCTATCCGTCAAATATATTTCAAACTAACTTTTAACGGACCGACGGATGGCCCATCGCCTTGTAATATCGTTCCTTGAACGTGGCTGTCGGAGTTTGAATGTTTTTCTTTTTAAATACATAAGGCAGTGAAGTTGTTTACATTTTTATGTTTCACCTTTGAATTGATCTGAAGATGACTTGTAGATTTTCAGAGGAAATGCTAATAAATTATGTTAGACAAAGATAATAAACTTGTGACATTCATCAAAAAATTTATCTCTGCGCGAGGAAGTTAATATTGTTGGGTGCGACAGATGGTTGTGAGCCCAGCTTAAGGATGGTTCTACTCAGGTTAGGAACATAACGAGTTTCCTTATGGGAGAGTTTGTTATAGGGAAAATTTCCGCTGCTATGTAAGCACTAGTGTTCCAAAGAGGTCACTTTAAATTCAAATTTGAATCTACGTGAATAATAAAAAAAAAAGATTTCACTTAGTTAAGTAGTTATTTTATATTTGATCTATGATTATTGCAATTATTTTGTTTTTAATGGAGAACATAGAAAAAGTCCGGTATACTATGCGACACTAGGGCTTACCAGTAGCGAACAAATCTATCTGCCAAACTAAAAGCACTGAGCTTCCCAATCATATTTAACGTAGTCGATCTAGTTCCTGTAACGTCCGCGAGATAGCAGCAGCGCCACAAACACTTGCGCCGTCGCTACTGCCATCTCCCAATCGCGAAGAACAAGCTCGACGGGGCGCTTCGAGAGACGTGCCCGTTTCCCTTATTCTAGGTTAGGAACAATACGTGATTTCCTATGGGAGAGTTTGGTATAAGGAAAAAAATTCCAAAGCTAGGTGCGTGATGTTCCAAAAGGCAGGGTAACTTTTAATTAAAATGTTAAACTACGTGAATAATAAAAGAAAAAAGTTATTCTCACTTATAATTGATTTATGATACTGCAATTGTCCTGTTTTTAACGAGAGAATGTGGTAGCTAGTCGACACTAGCGTGTACCTAGTGGCGTAAATTTTCAATTTGACAAACTTTCAACATTAATCTTCCTTCCCAACCTGTAGTAGAAAAGAAATAAACTTAATTGAAGTACGCGTTAAAGTGTGCGTATCGTACTCATGTTTCAAGTTGCTGATGCTGACAATACACAAGTATTTAAAATGTATGTGTTAGGCCTGGTAGACATGCACAGGAATCTGAATGTTTGTAACTACTTGATCTTTGACATCGTGATGTGTAACCTCCTCGCACAAGATTGTGTAAACAAGTAAACACCACTATAATAAACATTGTTTCGTAAGACAAGTCAACCACTCGACAAACAGAAATAACGAGGGAAAATTTCTCAACTGACGTAACTTGCCCATTTTGTGGCTCCCGTTACAGTATCCAGATAAATAGTGTCTGTATTTGGACATTCAATTTTCGCATACCACCATTCAAAAGCTTTTTTAGGTAGAGAGGTGGGCACGAATGATATGTCAATTTATGGCAATGATTCACATTCTGGGTAAACATCTTTCAAGGTAAATTGTATAACTCGCTCAGGTTTCATAATATACTTTGTATTTAACTGCTGTCACTTTTATCACATTTATAGTCATTTTTGTAAAGTATTTAATTACTTAATAACGTAAATTCCAAATGGTGAAACAATTGAAACAGTATCTAACAATGTTGACATTTCTAAGCATTAAACTGTAGGCTTAAAAGGCATTGTGGTTGTAACACTGATAATTTCAGTAAGGAACTTATCTCTCCCCCTTAGGATTATTAAGGAACAGCGTCAATGAAGCATATTGCATTTCAGATTTTTGGTTACTGTTCTTACTAATTCTTGAATGATCCGGACCAAGGAATCTGATACTGTGTACTGGGCCTAAAATCCTGTTCACACAATATGTTGTATCTGTACTGAATAATGAATCACTTTGTGAGTACCTATGTTAATAATGTCACTGAAAAATCATTAGATTGAAAAATGTGGAAAATCGCTATAAACATAACTAGGTAGGAACCCGGGCCATTGTATTATTATAATACTTAGGCTCGTAAAAGCAACTAACAAAAAATGCAAAAACTTGTTTATTTTTAGTAGATTTGGTACAATTAGACACATATGTGTTAAAGAGTTGCGTGAACAGCATTTCATGCACATTGTGGTCATGTATCACTTGCCATCCCTACAGAACTTTATCTGAAGCATCATATTTATGTGCTGCTGGTATAATCTATACATATTGCATATTGTTAATAAATATTTTAATTTTTGCTGGTGTGAAACTTAACAAGATGACAAATACTATGATCTTTCTCTTGGAAAAAGGCTCTCATATAGGGCATAAAACTTAAACCAATTATAATTTTTGTGTTACCAAGAAAACTCTTGATTTTTCAAGTACCTGCAACTTAAATGAAGTTTGTAAATAGGTCTACTTGGTTTATTTTACCACAGACATAAATCATGTTAATATCAGCAACAGAAACATTATACAACACTTCTGAGGACTTTAAAATTAAACACTGATTGTTTTCTCCAAGACTTTAGGGTAAAATGTTTTGAAACCACACAGTATTTATCTTTAGTTGAATTGCTATGTAGTGTAAGATATCATACTAAATCAATTTTAGTGTTTGTGTGGTCACATTACTATCAGTAAAACAGTTGCTTTCTCTATTTATAGCTAGTTGTAGTGTATTTGAGTTACTTGTGCAGAACTTTGAATATTTTTCAAACTTTTGTAAGAAATATGTTCATTCTGTTAATACAGTATTGAAGGAATGTACTTAAATATTTAAAAATCACACCTATTTAAATTGTTCAAGATATATAAGCCTTTTTTATGAATGTAAATTTGTAAATAAAATTCGTAAATAATTTCCATAAATAATTTTATTTTTGTAAAGTATGCATTCACAATCATTTAGCTAATAAATTTGCATTTATTTACAAATCACTATGTGGCAATAGTAATTATTTGGAACACTTATTCAACGATAAGTAAGACATTATTTATAGAAACCATCATATTTATTGCTTATTTGTATGTTTTAAATGTTCAGGATTATGTTCGTTATAGACTTAGTTACTTGTGTAAATTTAACAAATGTGTGTCTGTTATATAAGACATCAACAATTAATGATTATGAAACTGTTGCTGTAACTAAAATTATTTAATTATTTCAATGAAATAAACTAATATTTATTTTTTAATTTTGTTGTTGGTTATTTAACTTTGACATAATGTGTATATCACTTTATTAATAAAACCTAAATTATCAATTCTTATTTGTACGCCTTATCCTTTACTTGCGAAAGGACAAGGTGGTTATGTATGATGTACACAGCCATCTCAGTTCGGTGGCTCAAAATCTTTGCTGTTTGCGCATATTTTCAATGTTTTTTTTTTTTTTTTTTCATGTGCTCAGTTTTATCTCAGCATTTGATGGATTTTACTCCTTACTGACATGGGAACTTAAAGGTATAGGCTATTAACGGCAAAGTGAGCACTTTTTGAAGCCCTCTCATTGGGAATAATAGTCATTATACGTTAAATTCAGCGTTCGGTGAAATACACTGTGTTTATTAATTACATGACAGTGTTTAATTTTAAAAGTGGTCGATTGACAAAAAAATGGCATATAGGAAAAAGTAACTAGGACCTCAAAAGTGCCCACTTTACCGTGAACAGCCTAAAGCAACATTCTCTCCACCCCCCCCCCCCCCCAGCTCCCTCATTGATGCTAGATGCCTTGAAGTGGTAGCAACGTTATATGCTTGTTTACATTTTAAATAAAAATACACAAGTGTAGCACATAGCTGAACGTCTAACTTTTATCAAATAGGCCCTACAGAATCTGTTGTCCAAACACTAACAAATTTCAGAATGAGGCCCCAGCCAGCTATACCATTTACAAATGGCATCAACGCCAATTCAAAGGGCATCTAGAGGTGTACATGTGTAACCAGCAACAGTGAATAAATAATCTGTATAAAGTTCAGTTCCTGTAACGTATTAAACATCAAAGGGGATTAATCTCAACATATTGAATTTATGGAATTTTCACAAGCAGCACATTACAGATATTGTATCGAATTTTACTTATCGACGAGACATAGGATATTGCAATGTATATAACCTGAACTCTGTTTGACTTGACTGCTATGGCTAATCTTATTTCTGTAAAATAACTTATTTCTTCCCATCAGTTACCAGTAAAAAATTAATAAGGGCAGTGAAGCATTAACAATTTGAGAAAACTTAAAAAGCTTTCATTTATGTGATATACAAAAAATTTCAATTAACGCAATTAAAAGTTTAACAGAAAGAATGCTTGCACAGGAAAAAATACGGGTCTCGTATAAGATTGCAATATTTTGACAGTTACACGAATGTTTACATTTAGAATTACTGACCCAATAGAAATTGCAGACCTGCCAACCCCTACGATTTTCCCGTGATTTTTACGGATAAGTTCGCACCTTACGATTTTACGGGTGTTCTCCATATCTTACGATTTTTCTCTCGACCGGATTCAAAATTCATGCCGGGCTCTTGGCTGTTAGTCTCTGTGAAAGTGTCACTTATATGTCGTATATTCACGATAATTCAAGGTGTGGCCACTTAACCGGGAAATCGAGAAATATGGGGAAAATCCGTGAATTTGAGATTCTTTCATGAGCACGCAGGAGCTGTAAGATGCACACTTATGTAGTCTTATTCTGTCTTGTTTTTAGTTCAATAAAATTCTTAGGTGGTTTTTATTCTCTTACGGTGCATTATTATGGTGACACTGATGCCAGTAACTGTCAAAAACGTCCGCAAAAGACGAAAAAGGTTGCCGTTGCCTTGAAGTGTGTGTGCCTGTCTGGGCGCAGCACATCGATCAATATCTTACCCAGCATGCATCCAGTCATTTTACAACTCAACACGGCACACGCTGACTGCGGCTAGACAAATACCAATGTTAGTTGTTGTTTATAAACTACAATTACTTTTCAGTGTTTGAACGTCATTAATATTGTCTCTTCACGCGAGTAATTTGTGTTAAATAGTAAAAAATATTTTAAGTTCATACGACAGTATTTGTGGTTTTTTTTTTTTTTTTTTTTAATTACGTGGCACGAAAAGTCCATTGATATGAAGCGTTTTATATTTTTGGTCATGAAGAGTTAGATGTTGATGATATTTTAACGTAATACCTACCATAATTTACATAGATTGTAGCAGGGTTGTGTAAACTTTGCCGGTATGTTTGTACATCAACTGCACATGTTTATTTTGTGATCTGGGAGTCGAGAATTTCATGCGATGACGTCGGATTGGCGCGAAGACAACGTATTATAAAGTTGATCGGTGTTCATGCCTTGATTTTTAAATTTTTCTGCGTTAAAGTATGGGAGTGAGTTTTCATTCAGGTGATACAAAACATAGTAAAATCGATTTTGGTAAGTCAATTTCACATCTTATTTCTAGGTTAGGTATGGCCAAGGCACCACGTTTCTTCAGTGTGTATTTGTAAACTGTTTGTATTAATTTTTCACCGGCTTGCTTGTCCAGCAAAAATCATTATATAATTTTTATGTGAAACTACCGCTTCCTGTATTTTAGGTGTCGTATATCTGTTAGCAGTGGTAATTCTATAAATTGAAAATATCGGCAAACACTCGCACGAAGTTGTACTGTTATATTCATTCATTCATTCACCAGTAGTAACAAAACAACAGTGTGCGCGCCAACATGTTAAATAACACGACGTGGAGTTTGAGAGTTGTGGATAAACGAGGGTCTTTTAGGAGCATTTGAAGTGTGAAGAAACGTTTTTACAGTGATTTACCTGAAATACGTCGGCTGTAGTTTGTCTTAATAGTCTGGTGCACGTACATAATAGCTGTGAGATGTGTGAAAAACATAACACAATACGTCCAAGTATTCAGTTGTGCATTTCTGAACAGTTTCCATTCATTCTGAAATCGGAGAAAGGAGAAAAGTATGCGTTTAGTAGCGTGGGTCGTTGTGACAACTATTTGTCAAGGTGGAAAAAGTGACATTACAAATCATGCTAAAAGTGCATTTAAAAAAAACTGAATGATTGCCAGAATTTTTGTGATCATATGCTAGATTTTGTAACTCACGCAATGTGCGGAAAGTATTGGAATATTTGGTAAGTAAACCTAGCTGCATTGAAAAACAAAGTAATTTATGTGTCAGGCTACATGTAATATTATTGTGTTCTCAATTGATACATGAAGCTCAGAAGATTGTGTTGTTGGATCTAGAAATAATTATTATGTTGATTTATTATCAAAATGTAAATCAATAATTTCGCATTTTCATAACAATACCGGTAACAGCTGATGAACAAGAAAGAATTTATATAAAATGCCGCGACCTGATTACACACTATTTTAAGCGTTCTTCAATCTTCTTGATTTCAAACTTTACAAGTTGGCAGGTCTGAAATGACTATTATATTCAAAATTGTATTCAAAATCACTGTATACGAAACATATGTTACTTTAAAAATTATGCAGGGCTCGCGGAAAAAATAAAACTATAGGTATCTGTTCATAAATTTGTTTTTTTTTTTTTTTTTTTTTTAACATATGAAACACATTAATTTCAGCTTTATAGCTGGTCAGGTTTGAGAAAGAGCTCATAGATGGCGCGCACGATACGGTAAGCATGTGAGCCGCGCGTGGTACCAACAGATAGCGGCAGGTTCGCCACCTCTAGAGCCTCCTTTTTAAAACTTGACTTTTCTTTTATTACTGTCTGGAAACGACACGAATTTGAAATATATTTCGTCAAATTATTTGAAAAAATAATTCAATATTACGATGCAATATTTCTGTAGGCTTTTGGAATTGATATCAAGCACTTATGGAAAGCATGGATGGACAGTTTGGAACACGACATGAAAAGATCTAAGGTTTGAAGCCGCGTTTCATTCGGCTATGAATCGTCTTATTGTGTTTCATTTTGAACACCTATACATTACTGCTTCGGCATGAAGATTAGTTTGCGATACCTACTACCACTGTTTTGTGACCACGTAAAATAAAATATATTAATTAATCCAGGAACTCTTTGTTATCGCGTATTTTGTACTTGTCTGATGTGCGTCGGCAACACACTCGGAATAGCCAACTTAATATGAACTTTTGTTCGTTCGTACATCAGCTGATAAACGATTATGTAAACGGCACTTCGTTTGTTTCGTATACGTCAAGTTGCCACTCACTGACTGTAAAAATCTTGCCATCTAATATGAGATACAGTAGTTTGTGAAGCGGATATAGATTGTTAGCGCGCAGTGGTGAACGACAGTGCATTAAAATGCACAACACACGAACACTGGTGTAATTATTTTCCCCATATGATAATTGAAATGCAAACATTTATTTCGACATGAGGATCTTTATTTTATTTTATTTTTTTTAACACAAGTGCCACATTTGAACCTAACATAATTTACAGCCGGTTAATGCATTTTAACACTGGCCCTACATTTCTTGTGAATTTTCGGATATCCATTTCAATGACATGCCCCACACATCATTGTTTTTTTTTTTAGATAACATTTGCTAGAGTCGGAATGGGGTTCAATTTTCAATTTTTACTAACAAACGTAACTTCCAACTTTGCTTACCCTCCAAATATATTTACCGTTTTATAATATCTAACATTAGTTTTACAAACGGAAACGAAATGATTGCAATAATAATTAAACGGAATATTATTTACAGACCATATTACAAATCATAAGAAAATTCCCGTTTTCCGGAACACTTCCATCCACTTTCCAAGGTAATGAGAACTGGAGGACGCAAACAGAACGACTGCTTACCCTGCCGAGGGAACGCGGCAGGGTAACTCGCTTGCGAGTTCGATTCATCGCTACGCGCTCCCGTTTGTGTAAATAAGTACTAGATAGCAGCACTGTGCGTGCACAGTACGGGAATCGGAAACGGGAAACTCAGATTTAAATCTGTTTAAATTTAAAGTCAAGGCGAAAACTATAAAGGGTCAAACATTTCCAATATGTACAGGGCAAGCAGTGCTTGCCTTGCGTCTACGGACTAAACGTCACTGTGAATCATCGTTTCCCGGAACAGGAATTTCTCTTCTCCAGATTTGTACAGAAATCGGAAAACGAGAGTCTGTGAATTTCGTAACATATATTTCCCATGTTAAAAATACGCGAACAGTAACTGATCTCCCTGGCAGTCACAGAATAGTATATACTATAGTCCTAGCTACTAAACACACTTCTACATCTCTTGTCAAGCGAATAGGTATTAAAAAAAAAAAAAGTTAGCCTCTAGTTTAAAAGTGGAGTGGAGAAATGAAAATGGATGGCTTTAAAATTTAATACAAAAAGGAATTTGCAAACAACAGGATGGAGATTTAGATGTAACATGGGGTGCAAAAAACCTGGGGTGCATTTCATGCGACAAATGAAACTTCTTTCTCGTATGACACAACTATACCAGTTCATCAGTTCGCTTCTGCCGCTTTTTAATGAATCCTCTTCATCATTATCGATGCTCAAACATAGGACGGACCTTATAAAAAAAGGTCGTCAATGTATTGATTACCTTATACTTCTATTGTTATAGATATAATTTTCAAGTTTATGTAATTTTTTCATTTGTTTTGCTTCTTACAGTGCTCCATTTGACTACAATTTGGATATTGACCAAATTTATGTCTGTTGTAGTATTGATCCAACAGACGTGGAACATGGCATATTCTGAATCGGTGTACTCAAGTGTTTTATATAAGTAATTGATAAGAAAATAAATAATTAAAACAACTAATTCCAGTATAGTGTGGTACATAATCCCTCTTTACATTACAAATTAAAGCATAAATGTCATGCAGATTTAGGCCATAATACTTTATTCCAGTATTAAAAAAAATGCAAAGAACAGACATAAAATTACTTTGACACATTATGTCATTCAAAATAAAACATCGAAAATTATTGCAAAAATTTGTTACTGAAGTCTGGGGTTCAGATTTCACCATATTTGCAATGTTTTCGTGTAAATATTCGTTCTCAACACCTCTAAATTAATTGGTTTCGACACCAAGAACACAATTAATGGATTACTTTTACTTTTTGGTAGACTATAAGTATTCCACTAATTTGAAAAAATACCGCAATTTTGGTATTCTACGTGCAATTTGTGGTGGCTCCCTATGTGAAAAAATTGGTAAGGCTAATATACATTTGCACATCAAGTGGCATATTCCAAACAAAGAGTGCAGGGATATTTGTCAGCCACACCCACAACCTTGTAGCAGAAGTAATTAAACAATAAGCTTCTTCAGCTGAACGATGTTTGTGCCAATGTAAGTTGCCATGTCCAGAGGAGGAGAAGGAGACGTGTCCTTGGTTTGCGTATGCCAGACTAAAATCTGTAAAAAGAAAATGATACACTCAGTCATAAATACCACAATATCAAAATAAGATTGATTGAAATGTTAACATTTTATGTTAGCACCATAAACGAGCCTTGCTAGGCATATTTTGAACATGTTTTATACACTGAAACGACAAAAGTCATGGGATGGCACTATGTAACTGAATGGGTCGTGGAGCCACCGTTGCAGAACGACGTTGCGCGGCCTAAACCGATCTCAGTTGTGAACAAGTGGTCGTGTCATTCGGATTGACTGTTTTTTACATGCTCATGGCAAGGCGACGTGAGATATCAGAGTTCGAACGGGGCATGATTGTGGGTGCCAGAACGATGGGACATTCAATTTCAGAAGTTGTGGAGACCTTTAATATTCCTCGATCCACGGTGTCACATATGTACATGGGATATCAAAATCAAGGCATTACGATCCACCGTGGACAACGCAGTGGTCGCCCCGAAGTTAATTGATGATCGTAACCAGCGAAGGTTGGGTAGAATTTCGCCCATGCTAACAGAGCAGGAAAACTTGCTCAAATCTCAGCCATATTCAATGCAGGAGGTGTTAGACGTGCATCTAGCAGATCTGTGCAACATGCATTACCTTCCATGGAATATAGAAGCAGGAGACCCACCAGAGTGCCTCTGTTAACAGCACGACACCGGGCACAACACCTCACTTGGGCTCATGAGGTTGCTAATTGGACCCCGTAGGACTGGAAACATGTGGCCTGGTCCGATGAGCCACGATACAGGTTGTTTCGGGCTGATGGCAGGGTTCGGGTATGGTGCAAACCCTGAGGCCACGGATCCCAGTTGTCAACAAGGCACCTTGCAGGTTGGTGGTGGCACCGTAATGGTGTGGGGTGTGTTCACATGGCATGGGCTGGGTCCACTTGTCCGTGTACCCACAAAATTCAATGGTAACCGTTACAAAACTCTCCTTGGTGACCATTTGCAGCCGTTAATGGACTTCAGTTTTCCTGACAAAGATGGGATGTTCGAACAGGATAATGCACCATCTTATCGGGCTGCGGATGTCCAGGACTGGTTCGAAGAGCTTTCTGGAGAGTTCCAGTGAATGGAATGGCCAGCACGTTCCCCCGATATGAACCCAATCGAGCATTTATGGGAAGTGGTGGAGAGAGCCATTCGGACCCAAGATCCTGCACCTAGAAAAAGCAGGGAAATTTGGGTAGCTATTAAGACAGCATGTCTTAACATCTTTCCAGAGGTATTCCGTCCACTTGTGCAGTCCATGCCACGTCGAGTTACGGAACTTATTCGGACTAGATGGGTCCTACACGTTATTAGACGGTTATTCCATGACGTTTGACATGTCAATGTATACATGTGTGTGTTTTTAATAACATGTAAAAATTAAAAAACCACAGCATCTATGCACTAACATTAACAAAAAATCTTGGTATAGGCTGTTCACGGTAAAATGAGCACTTTTGAAAGCACTGCTTAGGATCTAATCGTATTCAAGTTCTGTGTTCTTCCCCCTTATGGAAAACTAACATTGCCACGGGCCTCATCACGTTATTCGTATGTCGGTCAAGTGAAACTTTGCCATTATTAGAAAAGTAAGTGTTTTACAAATCTGCTCTGTTTTACACTTCGAAACATAAAAAAAAAAAAAAAAAACAGAAAGTGAAATAAATAATTTAAATTATCACAAAAAGGTTACCTAACACCTTTTTTCCTGGAGTTAAGATATGGAACTGTTTTCCATCCTTCGCTGCCAACTTTACTGGGCACAAGTCACTCAGTGTGCACATTGAAATATATGCATGCAGGGTCAGTGACTTTTCTCTACGGTTGATTTCAGAAGCGCTCAGTTTCTTGTGAACAGCCTTAACAAAATGTTCGGAAAATTCTTCTAGTATTTATTAATTAAATTTTAAGTTAGGCATAGCAACGCCGGGAGTACGCACATACGCGTACTTACGTGTGCAAGTAGTTGCATATCGCGTAGGCATACGGATTTGGAGTGATCGTCTACATGCTAGAATACATTTCTATCGTAGCTAATATTCCGTTCGCCTTCGTGGTATGCAACTAGTTGTGATCGCAGGGACGAGTAGCTGCGGACTCCCTGCGTTGCTATGCCTAACATAAAATTAAATTAAACAATTACTAGATGAATTCTCCAAACATTTTGCTACTAGTATTTTTTGTTTATAATGAGAAACCCCTATTTTACACTTTTCAAGGTACTGGGGAAAATTCGCAAAATGCGGGAAATCGTACAAAGAGGGAAACTTATGCTGTAAAAAAGACTATGGGACTAAAAAAAAGTGTGTGTAAATGCAGGAAAGTTTAAAATCACGGTGTGTGGTTTTAATTTCGACATTTTATTCAAAAACAAAATCTCTCTCTCTCTCTCTCTCTCTCTCTCTCTCTCTCTCTCTCTCTCTCTCTCTCTCTCTATATATATATATATATATATATATATATACACACACAAACACACACACACACGTAATGTGTGCGGGTGTGTGCATGTGGCCGCACAAGTGTTATTCCTAAAAAAGAAGCACCGTATCAGGTGGTAAACTTTACACACGCATTCAGGAAGAAACGGGTTCGATTACCGGTCCGGCTATTCAGATTTCGGTTATGCATGGTTCCCCGAAATATTTCCAGGCGTATGCTGGATTGTTCCTTAATATAGGCCTTGGCCGGCCGATACGTTCTCCGTTCTTGCTTCTACGAGGAACTTGCTCCGTCCCCAATGACCTCGCTGTCGACGAGACATTAAGTCCTACCTACCTTAAAAATAATAATAAGCCAGTGGTGGCAAGGGAGAAACTGAATGTCAATCCTCAGAACATAAAATCATATGAACAAGTAGTTATAGGCTGTTCACGGTAAACTGAGTAATTTTGAAAGCCCTACTAAAGATCTAATTGTGTGTACGTTGTGTATTCTTCCGCCTTATGTAAAATTAACATTGCTATGGGTCTCATCACTTAATTCATGTGTTGGTTAAGTGAAACTGTGAAATTATTATAAAAGTAAATATTGGAAAAATATGCTCATTTTTACACTTCGATGCGTAAAAAAACAGGAAGCGAAATAAATAATTTAAGTTGACACAAATGGTTACATAACTCTTTTTAATCGATTTTAAGCTATGAAACTGCTTTCCCTCCATCGTTATCAATTTTACTGGGCGCATTTCACTCAGTGCGCCCGTTCTGATATATGCAGGTTTCTGGAGGCTCGGGGCTCTCCCGTTTCCCCCTTCTTTGCATTTCGTTGTTGATCCATCTCCACCTTACTTCAGCCCCACGGGCGTTTAAATATACAGCAGTTAGGCGCTATACAAATCTCTCAGTATTTTCGCTTATGTGAGACCTCGTGGACGTTAATAATGGCCAGCGAGTTTTCTCAGGGCGCTTGCGTTTTCCCCACTAATTCATTGCGTTGCTGCTTTGCCTGAGGGTTTCATTTCAGGTCACACCTCAAGATTACAGAAAGGGAGGATCATGAAATGTGAGTCCCGCCTCAGAAACGTCTCCCACCAATTGACTTCAAATTAGTCGACAGTCCAACAAAAATAGAATTTTTCAAAGGTGACCTTTTTAGTCTCGGTTACTAGGGCGGCTTTGGAAGCAAGACATAATGTATTCTGAATAACCCTCTTGTAATGGGCTATTCATGCTAAAATGAGCACTTTTGAAAACACTGCTTAAGAACTACTAATATGCACGTTGTGTATTCATCCGCCGTATGTAAACTTAGCATAGCTATTGGCCTCATCACTTTACTCATACGTCGGCCAAGGAATACTGTAAAGTTATTAGGAAAGTAAATATTTTAAAAATCTGCTCATTTTTACTGGTAGATGCATTAAAAAAAAAAAAAACAACGGAAACAGAAAGAAATAGTTTCAACAACAGAAAGAAATAATTTAAGATATCACAAATGGTTACCTAACACTTTTTATTCGACGCTAAGATATGGAACTACTTTCCATCCCGTGTTACCAATTTTGCTGGACGCTTGTCACTCAGTACGCCTGTTAAAATACATGCAATCAGGCACAGAGAGTTTTTTTAAGGTTCATTTCAAAAGTGCGCACTTTATAGTGAACCTTTATCAACTTAACACTTTGATCGCCGGCATACTTTTCGTAAAATGTGTGTGTTTGTCTATTGAAGTTATTGCTTTAGTTTAATTAGATAAAGGAAATCAGTATATTTTATACAAAAATTTATGAAAGATGTTACAAAGTCACGTGAATAAATGTGATGCACACTGCTAGAATCAAAACGCAGATGTGCATCGTGTTGATGCACATGGTGGTCAAGATTTCAAGGTGTTCAGAGATTATGCTGAGCAACTCGAAGGATTAGGAGCGTGAAATTAATAAGCGTCCAACTATGTTAGTTCTGGCTTTACTTCGAATTTTTCAGCACACACGCTATTAGAAATATTATATTGCAGTATATGTTAAGCAGCAGCTACGAAATATACATCTTGGACGCAGTCTGTCTGTGAAATGTTAATAACCTCTGGCCAACGCGCGCTTACTCGCACTCGTGACAGGGTACTCAACTCACTCGCCACTGCCCAGCTAGTCGCTTCCCACTAGAGCTGTAACGAACCGGATGTATTCGTTACTAAGTAACGGGTATTCCAATAGACTCGAAGCACCAAATCGTTACTACCAAACACATCTCGTTACTCGCATCATTTCGTTACAGTCTTGACTCGTCGTGTCGCACGACACGAAACATTTCGGCTCGCCGCATACAGAATGCGCAGCGTTCGCTGGCTACTCTACTAGAACCGACGATATGATAACAATCGAATCAGAACGGTACTGGTACTTTCCGTACGATTTCAGCGCACTGTTTGTTTGCGAAAACGTAGTTTAAATTAATTGTAGTGTAATGTGCAGAAAGTATTTTGAAACTTCCTTTCATTCCTAGCGATTCGACAGTTCGTACGAGATAGCTGTAATGTATCGGGCAACGCTTTAACTGTCTGAAAATAATTTATAACGTCAATAGTTTTTAAACGATTACGTTTTTAGTATACTGTTCATTCATGTAGGTCACGTGTTAGTTTTCGTAGTTTCATTTCGATTTTACGTGGTTTTGATAAGCCTGGTGTGGGATTTTATTTTTATGGGCTAAATATTGCAAAAAAAAAAAAAAAAAAAAAAAAATGTTAGTATAACCTGTTATAAGATAGCCTTATTTTAATATGATCGTATATAATGTGCAATATAATGAACATTTTGAATCATTGCTATGTTTTATAAAACATTTCGCATTTGTGTGTGTGTAAAGTAGAGGTTCGATTCGATTCACTGTGGTCGGTTCGCGGTAGTAGGCCTAACGACAGTGACGAGTAACGAATACTCAGTAACGAGCACTAGGTTCAGAAATACCGAACACACACGAGTATAGATTTTATCGTTACTTTTACAGCACTACCTCACACAATCGACTGGAGGTCGAGGGCTCTCGCAGGCCGCCGTTGCCAGCCCCCGGCGCTGGAAGACACAAGACCCCGCACCGTTTATACGAGTGTCTTTTTATTCAGGCTGCCACGCCGCCCTAGCTTCCCCTAGCTCGGCGGCTCTGCTTGTCTGCTGTCGCCGAAATTATTAGGAAAGTAAATATTATACAAATTTGCTAATTTCAGCACTTCGATGCATTAAAAAAAGGCGAAAGAAATCATTTAAATTATTCTGAAATGGTTACCTAACACTTTTTATTTGACGTTAAGATATGAAACTACTTTCCATCCATCTTTACCAACTTACCGGGCGCATGTCACTCAATGCGCCCGTCAAAGTATATGCAGGCAGGGTCAGCGAGTTTTTCTAAGGTTGATTTCAAAAGTGCTCACTTTATCGTGAACAGCCTATAGCTACTCGGCTCTGACGCATCCCTGCGGTTTCCAAATTGGGCCGTAACATTTAGAATGTAGTATAAGCCATTTATGAGTGTGCATTTTTAGATGTAATGTTACGTTTCAACTTACAAGCCACTCGTCGATTCGCCTTAGGGCAACACAAGTCTTCTTACTTTTTCTTATTTTTCTTCTTTCCCATTTCGGCTTCTGGCTATACGAATTCCATTCCATCCATCACTTTGTTGTTATACCTGGATCCCCTTTACATTCAGGACTGTATTGAAATTTTTATTTAGGAAAGCATCTCTCTTCCATCCACTCCATGAAACGTATCTATGTCTACCTGTAGCTGTGTTCGTTGTAATTTGTTGTTCTTGCTTGTCATTAATTTTTAATCTAGCTTCGTGTACCGTTTTGCAGATCTGAAATATCTCATCTCGGCCGATTGTCGTAACTTTTGCTCCCAAAGGCCAACATTTACTTTCATATATCATCTTGGGGACTCATATTTATTTATACAGTTTAACTTGTGCGTACATTTTCGAACTCCTGGAACTTTTAATCATTATCGACTTCCTTGGCGAAAGTCAATCCACACCCTACAAATTTAAAATAGGGCACTTGTCCTAGCATATTATTATCTAAAATAATCTTTATGCATTCTGGAAACTTTCCGACAAATATATTAGTTTTGGGTTTATTTACTGATATTCTCAAATTATACGTCTCGCAGGTTAAACTCCCTGCGTTTTTATATAATCTCTGAAATACTAAATATATTGTCTTTTCAGTATCGTCCTTTCCTTTAAGTGTTTTTCTCTTCCACTACAAAGGACTCGCGGAGATATTAATACGTTTTACATTCAACATTTCTATGTATTTTATAGCTAGTAAACCACAAACTGTACCTCGGTTATTCTCTCACTAGCTTCTTTTCCCTTTTCGAAGTTATGAATTATGTAACCTTTCCTTTCTGCCATTCACAAGGTATGGTGCAAAGATTCAACCATTGACAGTACAGTAAAAATATAATTCTATTTCTCAGTTGGCATAGCTATGGTAATAATAACTCCGCGTATACTGTTATTCTACATTTAAATTTACGTCATGTTGCTACCAATGGGACACTATGGTGTTAAAAATTATGACCTACACAGACTCATGTATGACGGAGTGTGATGGCACGTAAAGTTAAAATGAGCGTGAAAAACAAGGTAAGTATAACAAAAGTATTTGCTAAACAATAATTGGTCTATGTATTTACAGAAATACAATAAGGCGATGCAGTAACTGCGATACAATACAATATTTATTTTTGTTTGTTTTGCTTGAGAAACCAACAAATATAAAAGACACCAATGCTTAATTAAATCTCCGCATATGTAAAATTTAAAATTCTCAACATTCAATGACTTTAATATGTACTGACTGGGAAAATTTAAAGAAATGGAACAAATCGATCTAAATACAAGTGGGAAACCTCCTCCTGGCGCCAGCCCACAACTATGCCAAAAGCAATTAAAAATTAACGGCACGACGCACACAAAAGTAGCAGAAAAAAAAGAAGGCATTAACGAATTACAATTAAAAATTGCGCTCCTTGACTCGGGCTTGATGCGCACCGCTATCAAAAGTTAATTTAAAAACAAGAACGGAAAAGTAGGAAAGGGTTTAAGGGGAAAAGGCCTCTCAAGGTAGCGGAGCGTGCCAATCTGCCATGTGGTACCCTTACAGTAATAATATTACTACCCTGCTCAGACCTAACAGTAATATTACAGGTTACTGGCAGACGTAAAATTACAGCACTCCGTGTAAAGCACGGTATTAGTTGTGTCATGAACAACGGCCAAAGCCGACCAAATGTCTGCCTCCACTAATATTAGAAAAACCACACTGCAAACCTTGGCGTGCGTTGCCTTAGAAACCTATAAAAACCTATGCCGATGAGGAACATGAGCTGAAACACCCACGGCGGCCCCGCAGAAGTGAGCGACCAAGTGCCAGGTCCCGTGCATGTACACAAATTTACCCCCTCGTCCAGCGCGACGCCACGCTCCCCTGAAAAGCGCGGCGCAGAGTTCATCCAACTCGAAGGGACAGCCTCGCTATCAGTTGAGGCCTAGCTCAAGCTTTATCCGCTGAATATGTAGCTCGTGGTGTCGGTGGCGGTGGCGACTGGGGCACCAGAATACACTCAGTGACGGGAAAATGTTTGCACGCAGCGCCCAAATCTCTTCAGTTCAAGCAAATTCAAACGGCAAATATGGTGACATGCGTACGTCGCGTTAAAATGTCTTACAAATGTTTTTAAAAATTGCATTAAAATGGGCTTAGAACTGTATTACAATACCAACGATTAGAGCATAATCTGGGCGAGTTAAGATATTTTTTATGGATACTTTAAGTTAACTAAAATTTTTCAAATGGTTTTTAGAATACAAGGTGTTCGATGATTGGGTAAATATTCCATTCAATGCCCACTTCCTTTGAAAACCTTAGCCAACTTAAATCCGAATTAAGAAAAACCAGTACCAATTTGAATACCCTATGACGTCTTTTTAAAGTGATGGGTACTCATTGTTGCAAAGCCATATTAGGACAAGAAAGAATAGAGTAAATAGAGAGTAAGGGGAGATGGAAATTAAGAACAGATGAAGTAAAAAAAAAAATCCAAACCTAAGAGAAAATGAAAAAAGAGAACGGGGATTGGAAGTCTTCAAATCTGTACATCTGTGCATTAGAACGTATTTAAGTAGATGGTTTTTATATACAATTTAAAAAAAATACAGGTGGTACGGTAAGTTCAATTTTGTTTAATTAACAACAAAGTAAATTAAGCCTAAGAAAATACCCACCTTGGAACAATTGTCGGCCTTCAGTTCAATTTCATGTGGCTCGAATGGAGCCAAGCTTTGCAGGAAACCATCTTCTTCATATCCGGCTACGTAAGGCATCGTAGCTTTCGGCCTCTGAAAATGTTACCGCAGAATGTGTATTTTCAGACTATCTGTTGTGACAATCCTGTAAATAATATTTTGATCACTTTTGATACTGTTTTAAAATAATATCTAAGAACGTTAAAAATTTCACGTGGTGATACAGGGAAATAAAGTTAAAATGCAACTATCTGGGACACAGGGGTAGTAGAATAATACCTTGAGCATAGAATAAGTAGAATGATAACTTAAAAATATAGAGTGATTATATTAAAAAAATAATAATAATGCTGCACATTGTTTCCACCCAACAAGTGACAAGCTCGTCTAAGAAAATCTACTGTGTTCTTCTGTATCATCGTTGTGTCTTCCAGTCTTGTGCGAAATTTTGTCTTTGTCTGTGTTCATCTGTGCTGTGTTAATTGATTTTCCTGTTTTTTTTTCTCACTTTCTCTGTTTGACTGAAACCAACTGTTTTTTCGTTTTATAATTCGTTATGTAATTTTAGTTTTTTTTTTCTATTTTGTTACAAGTCTGAAAAAATCCCTTGGGGGATTTGTTATAAGTTTTATTCATATTTATCGACTGCAGCCACTCTTGGCTTGTGTTTTGTGTTTGTTTCATGTCTCAGACTTGGTTTTCCGTGACGACAGTGTAGCAACGGAGTATGTTCAAAATATTTCACTTAATTATGAATTTTATAAAGTATACTTACATATCAGAAATTTTTTTAACATACATAGCTTCCCTTTTTGCAGTTATTTTTTAGTACAAATTCTTTTAAAAGCTTGTAACTAACAGTCCCTGCAGGATCGTCTGTGTACTTAGGGCGGGTTGAATGAAAAGTTAGCTACATAGATTTTTCTTATCAAAGTTTTGTATGGTAATTCAGACAAACAGTTTCCTTTATTGATGAAAATATGGTCACAAAATACATCACTGATTCGATAAAAGGGGGGGGGGAGTTGAACCCCCTAAACCTCTTTCCGATTCTGCCACTGTAAAAGAAGAGGTACACGTGGTTATGTGAGTAATGGAAATAACTATGTTCTGGAACACAGCGTATCAGTCAGACGGTAACTGTTCATTCGTGCGCTGCGGCTGTCGTTCGGTATTGCAGTGAAGGACGTTCCAAGCTGTTCACGAAAAAAGGAGAGCGCTTTTGAAATCAACCTTAGAAAAATGTCACTGCTCCTGCCTACATACATTTTAACGGGCGCACTGAGTGACATACACCCAGTAAAGTTGTTAACGATGGATGGGAAGTAGTTCTTTATCTTAAAGTCCAATAAAAAGTGCTGGGTAATCATCTGTGATAACTTATATTATTTTTTATGCTCTATGTTTCTTTATTTCATCGGAGTGCAAAAATTAGTAAATTTGAAAAAATATATATATATATATATGTTTATAATTTCACTTTTTCACTTAACCAAAGCATGAATGAAACTATGAGGCCCATGGCAACGTTAATTTTAGAGAAGGCAGAAGAATACACAATGTGCATACAAGTATATCTTAAGAAGGGCTTTCAAAAGTGCTCATTTTGCCGTGAATAGCCTATTGTTTGCAGTGTACTAGGTGGTGTAGTACGTATTAGTATGTGCAGTCGGCCAGATGGGGTTCTGTCATAACTTAGAAATAGCTAACTTAGAAACACAAGTCAGAATTTTCTAAGTTATGCCTGTTTAAAGTTATGTGGTTCTAACTTGTGAACTTTCCAAGTTATGTGTTACTAACTTATGACAGTTCTAAGTTGTGATATTTCTAAGTGACGTGTTTCTAAGTTGCGATCTTTTTAAGTGATGATTTTTTAAGTTACAATGTTTCTAAGTTATGTGATTTTATGTTATGTGTTTCTAAGCTGTGACTGTTCTAAGTTATGACTTTTTAAGTTATGATGTTTCTAAGTTATGTGTTTCTGCATTGTGTGTGTTTCTACGTTATATGTTTTAAGTTATGGTTTTCTAAGTTATGATGTTTCTATGTTATGTGATTCTGCATTGTGTGTTTCTAAGTTGTGATAGCTCTGAGTTGTGTATTTCTAAGTTATGATCGTTCTAAGAAATGATTTTCTAAGTTATAATGTTTATAAGTTATGTGATTCTGCATTGTGTGTTTGTAAGTTATGATAGTTCTAAATTGTGTTTCTAAGCTATCATCGTTCTAAGATATGATTTTCTAAGTTGTGATGTTTGTAAGTCGTGTAGTTCTGCATTGTTTTTTTCTAAATGGTGTGTTTTTAAGTTACGATAATTCTAAGTTATGTTTTTCTAAGTTGTGCCTGTTATAAGTTATGACTTTCTAACTTACGATGTTTCCAAGTTGCGTGACTACACATTGTTTCTAAGTTATGATAGTTCAAAGTTGTGTGTTTCTAAGTTATGATAATTCTAGTTTATGACTTTCTAAGTTGCAATGGTTCTAAGTTGTAATTTTCTTAGTTACGACATTTATAAGTTATGAATTTCTAAGTTAAGACAGTTCTAAGTTATGATAGTTCTAACATGTGTGGATTTTCTAAGAATTCTAAGTTAAGACTGTTCTAAGTTGTGATTTTCTAAGTTATGTGTGATTCCCAGTCAGACGTGGGTGAGGCAAAATGGGAGACTCCTCTGATTTTCAACGAGGGCAGATTGTTGTAGCGCGGTTATTTGGGGCCAAGGTATCGAAGTCTGCCAGAGCAACAGTGTCCAAGGTGATGATGGCACACGCAAGTGCAAGGCAGTATCAATGAAGAGTAGATAGATATAGTTCCTTCCATGGCAAGGGGATGGGGGAGTGGCGCCATGGCTCAAGCCACCATATTGGTTTCACCATTTTGGATGACGTCACAGTCGCCATCTTTTTTCTGGTCGCCATACTGTTTCCGTCTTCTATCTTGTTTCCGGCTGCCATTTTGTGGACGAAAATCAATTATTAGTGGTAGGGGTTGGCCGAACACTGAAGTGGATGGTCACAATGCCTAGGATTAATGCAATGCAAGTGACGTTAGAACTCAAGTCATCATCTCAAACAAACTGTCTCCACAATCAGAGTCCGACGCAAGTTGCACAAATCACGTTCGTTCAGGTGTTTCCATTGTTTGATAACCATTTGCATATGTTCGGATATGTACGGTCTATATTTGCACTTATGTATATGTTTGTTTTGGATTTTTTATGTATGACTATATGTATGTTTTATATTTTGAACCATCGGCAAAATTTTGTATGCAAAACTGTAATACTGAGTTGTAGTGGTCCCCAAACCTCGTTGTTAATTGTAACACATGAGAGGTCCAAGGAGTGAACCACAAATAAATAAAAACACATATAGTCCTTTCAAGGTTAATTCCAATTTGTGTAGCCGTGCGAAAGTTCTACTTTCAGCTTATTTCTCCAACTCGTGCAAATAATGTATAGTCAAGTCTAGAAAATTACATCAAAGGAACAACGTACCGTATTCGTGCACTCTCAGTTTAATAAAAGTCAATTTAGCATGAGAAACTAATTCTTATTATGCATTGGTAACAAACATTTTTCCTCTCTGTTTATAATCATATTAATTGAAAATGAAATATTTTAATTTATAGATAAAATACAAGTAAAAGTTCAGTTCAACCACAAATAATATCCTTCTACATTAACGGAAGTTCAAAACGCTTATGATATTTGGATTTTTAAACCACCCACAATGGCACGGGGTAATTTTTGAAATGTTGAAGATACAGAGAATAATTTTTTTTTAATGTGGCCAACTAAAGGCGGGTCACACTTTCTTATCACCCATGCACCTGTGCCCTTTCTGGGTAATGCATGAGTATAAGAGATTCCTTCCCTGTTAATTTCCAATTTCTTACTTTTGGCCCTTGTTTGCCTTGCTGTCGGGACGAAAGAAACAGTTTTCCAAATATTTGATTTTATTCTATTGCATCTACCTCCAAGTAGACTGGAGTAGTTTTCCCACTCTTCCCGGAATTTGTTCTACTTTATATCTATGCCATTATGTCCCTTTCAGACCCACTTTAATTTGCGGTATCAGGTGTAACGGACAAGAAATTTTATGATCCATGCTGTACATAAGTTCACACAACACTTGTTTCGCTGGTACAGCAAATGAGCTGCAGTCTATTTGTTCAAGTACAGTAATATGAACCACTCATAACCTGAACCATTAAGACGGTTCGCCAATAATTTGCCCACGTGTAAGATCATTTACTATAAGATTCGCAGAGTGCAGTTCAGAGGAGAAATTTCCTACATGTGCGCAATGTACACAATTGTGTACACCGGGTCTCAATGGGATAGAGTGGCAATAACTACTTGACTATAATCCATTCATGGTTACTTCACTCTTTTCTGAAGCCCTAAAGTTCTACTTCCAGGATATTCCTACACCTCGAGCAAACTAAGCTTAACTAAGTGTAGAAGATTACACCAAAGGACAAGGCACCGAATTCGTGCACACTCAGTTATATTAATAGTTTGCATGTGAACTATTTCTTACTAGGCACTACCAACACAAATGTTTTCTCAATGTTTTGTAGTAGTTTAAAGATGTAGGTTCTGGTACACATGCCGTCTGGCAGCGGACATGCAGATCCTAATTAGCATATTACCTGGCGTCGGCCTGTGGACACCAGGAGCGAGAATTTCCCTTTTTTTCCAGTTTTACCGTCCAAAACGTTCGATTCCGCGTACAAAAACGTCACCTTTTCTCTTTTCCCTCAAAATGTTTCGAATTTACCTCCCGCCACCGCCGGCCATGTTGGCAGCCAGTACCGACCGCAATTTTCTACCCTAATTAGCATAATCCGGCAGGTGACCAATCAGGATAGCAAATTAATCATGTGAGATGTGCGATCTTACTTCCTATCACCGATGGTGGCCATCTTAGCAGCCAGTGATAATTAGCATAATCCGGGCAGTTTGCCCTTTGTGGCGGAGGATTGCCCAATGCGGCGGAAACGGTCGGAGATACTCTCAAATTCGGAGCTTCTCATTCCCTGGTGGCCATCTTCGTATCGCCGACCTATGTCTACCCAGGACAATTGTCGACCAGCTGAGGATGTCGAACATTTCGGCGGCCAGCACATCGCCAGCGGCGGCAGTGGGACATCAAGACGTCGCGAACGATCGGATATTGTGTAACACAGCAGCCTCCTTAAGTCTGCGTGTGTGTGTATAACACTTATAAGCATAGTTGGCTATCATTTCCGAACTGTTTAAGTTATAGTTGCAAATCATAAATTGGCACCCACCCCGACTAAGAGAAGGGTCGCAGGGTCAAATATGCCCCATGTTAACTTACAGGCATAGTTGGCTGTGATTTCCGAACCATTTACATTGTAGTTATCAAATTCATAATATAGGCTTCAACCATGATTAGGAGAAGGATCGCGGGGCAGCATGCCTGATGTCAACTTATAAGCATAGTTGGCTATAGCTTCCGAACCGTTTAAATTATAGTTGTCAAATTCATAACATAGGCATCTACCCCGACTAGGATAAGGGTCACGGGGTCATATATGCTACATGTCAATTTATAAGCACAGGTGGCTGTAATTTCCGAACCGTTTCAGTTATAGTCATCAAATTCATAACAGAGACATCATCTGTGAATAGGAGAAGGGTCGTGGGGACAAGTATGCCATACGTCAGTGTATATGATTCTGGGGAGGGGGTTAATTTCCGAACAGTTTGAGTTATAGTTAGCAAATTCTAAACATAGGCATCCACCCTGACTAGGAGAGGGGTCGTGCAGTCAAGTATGCCCTATGTCAGTATATAAGCATAGTTGGTGTAATTTTCGAACCACTAGAGTTATAGTAGGCACATTCATAACATAGACATTCGCCAAGACAAAGAGAGGGGTCGCAGAGACAAGTATGCCCTATTTAAGTGTATTTCCCACATTTTTACTCACCTCCATATGTCCTGTCCCCTCGGTGTCACTGCCTTAACACACACACATACTTCCTTGCAGACTCCTCCTCCCTCCGCACCTCGACCAGCACACCACACTTGTTCTCACGCTCTATCTATCCCTTGTCCCCCCCTCTGCCTGCCTACATCACCTCTTAACATACATCCTCGAGTGCTTGCCACCGCCGGGCCTGCGACTCGCTGCGCACCGACCTTCCCAAGCACTTATGTAAAAGTATACTTACTTTCAGACATTCGGTCAGTACCATCGGCCTTGCATGCGGACGCTCCCGAGCACTCGTGTAGCAGCACTTGCTTCCAGATAGTCGATAAGTACCACCAGCCTCGCACTCATGAGCCGTGTACGGAGACGTCAATGTATGTATGTATGCATGTAATGAGATGTCACTCGCAATGAACACACAGTCTTTGCTAGACAGTAGTGTCCCCTGCACATACAACAACACATGATAGAACGATAAGCATCCTATTACAAAAACGAATTATACCCTACCTTAACTGGTGTAGCAGTGAATTCATGTAGGCCATGACCGCATCTCACTGTCGTCGTCGTCATCATCTTCTTCGTCGACAATGTGACCTTGCTGGAACCGGAGACCAAAATGACCGGTCCTGCCTTTCCATGCACGATAGAACCCCCTCTCTCCTGTTTCCTCTACAAGGCCACATGCTCTCCCCCCTCGGCACCTCTACCAACCACACTTCCTCGTGGTCTATAGCTCTTGTCCTCCCCCTCCCTCCGCCTACACCATCAGCCCTGAAGATACTTCCCCAAGTGCTCGCCACCACCTGGCCAAGCTCCAGCTACATCACTGCACGCCGACCCCCAAGCATATGTGTTACAAAGAGCAGAAACCCTTTCCGACCCCCATGTTCAGGGCATAATATAGGCGTCCTCCATTACTAGGAGAAGGGTTGTGGATCAAGTATACCCTATTCACAACATATAAGCACAGGTGGCTGTAATTTCCGAACCATTCGAGTTATAGTTGGCATATTCATAACACAGACATCAACCATGACTAGGAGAAATGTTGCGGGTCAAGTATGCCATATATAAGCATCGTTGACTATAATAACCGAACCATTTGAGTTATAGTTGCCAAATTCATAACATAGACATACACCACGACTAGGAGAAGGGGCGCAGGGTCAAACCATCCTTATGTAAACTTAGAAGCATAGTTGGCTGTAATTTCCGAACTGTATATCACAGCAATCAATTGTAGGTGTGGGGGAGGGGGTCACCCTGGCAGCACTTGTTACTCGTCGGTCTACTGGCCACCATCATGGGCAACCATCACCACTGGCGACCACCACTGTCTGCCCCACCATCAGCCACCATTGTATTAGACAGTGCGACTTCCAATATTCAGCATTCAGACATCATCCGTACAAAAATTGACAGAAGAATCGAAGGCTTATGTTTGACCCATGGCTATGTATAAGCATACTTGCATGTAATTACCGAACCGTGTGAGCTACAACTACCAACAGTCACCAAAAAGGATCGAGGGGTCTAGTACGTCCAAAGCACAAATATAAGCACTACAGATAGCACCAATCACTTGGGTGTACATACATTCAGTAATGACAATGATAGTTCACGATTAATCACCAGTTTCTGAAATACACTTGTTGAAAAAATCTGCTTCAATGATTGTACATACTTTCAGAAAGTCAGTTAGTACCACACCACTATGGCGGACCTACCTTGCACTCATGCATCGTGTTTCAAGACTTCTATGTATGTACGTAATGAGATGTCACTCGCTACATTGCACATACAACACATGCTAGACCAATAAGCTTATAACAAAACGAATTACCCCCTACATTAACTTGTGTAGCAGTGAATTACCCATATGCCACAAGCACATCTCGCCATCGTCGATGTGACCTTGTTGGAAGCGGAGACTGCAATAACTGGCCCTGCACTTTGTGCATTGTAGATACCGATCAAGTACAGCACCCCCAACACCTCCCCCTTGTCAACGAACGTACTGGTATTCTATAGAAAGGAGACAATGCATGTACCCTGAACCATCCGCGTGATATCACAGGTTCTATTCCCATAGAGAGTGGTAATACAAATCGTCATAAAGCTGACATTGAATGTTCGTTCGTTAAGGGGGAAGCAAGGGGCCCCACTGCTAATACACCAACACGAAGAGAGTAACTGCAATTGTCTTAAACAGTGTTCGTAATTACAGACAGTCCCCGACCTGCACTCACGTACCAAGCCCATCTCTCTCTCAGACACACACAAAATTAGAGAGAGATAGTCAAATGCATTGCTCTGTGTGCTTTCTTCCGTCATCCGCTAGAGTGAACGAAAGGAAATATACCTACGAACCTGTGCGTATTGCACAAGCAGACCATACAGTGTATGCCATTCAACATGAAAAATATGTAATTCCATCACTAATACAAACTGTCAGGTTGGCTAAGCGGCCTAAGACGTCTGATATAAACACTGGTTCCAGTAAAAGAGGGTGTGGGTTCAAATACCCGCATCTGACAAATTTTTTTTATGTACCATAGTTGACTAAATAATTTATAGCAGGTTCAATTCCGTTTGAGAGAACATGCTGACAGGCCTGCAGATATTCGTTGGACCCACTGCCCATGAAGAGACTAGCATGAAGTCATATTCTGGCTCCGACTTGCACTCGTGTACAAATCTTTTTGCAATTACAGGCAGTCATACTCTGTCTTCAACCTGCACTCATGTACCGAACATTTGCAATTACAGATAGTGATACTCTGTCTCCAACTACACTCATGGACCAACCGAAACTTTGCAATTGCAGACAGACATACTCTATCCGAACCTTCGATGCATGTACCAAGCCATTGAAATTACAAGCAGTCGACCCGAATCATTAAAGTATGCACTTAAGACAGTTTCCGTCTAGCATTACATGTTCAGCCATTCCTCTATGATAACCTCAATGTTGTGTTTAGCCATAGAGATACGTCTCGAACCCAGGTCCTTACACATAGCTGCTGGCTCTCCCCAGTTGCCCGCTAAAGTGTACAAAAGAAAAAAAAAATACAACACGATATGAAATAAAAAAAAAAAACATATGTATGTCAATTCGAATACTTGCATCCAGAGGTTCGAAAAAAAACCTACACTGGGGTGCCACTCTAGCAGACTGCTAACACATAGCAGTGGATACATTGCTTAGCCAGTAGGAATTTAAAAAAAAAAACAGGTTTATTGTTACTGTATTTATTTACATGCATAACCAAATCATACAATAAAGCTTCTGGCTTTGAGTTCATCAATAATGGCATGTATCTCTCCGATGACAGAAATATATCCAACTATCTGTGTGGAAACCAACAACCGAAGTCTATCAACTAGGTCATTGGGGTCTTCAGAACCATGTGTACGCCTTCGCATGACAAATGTTGGCACTTTATCGTCATCAGTAGAAGATGCATCATCACCAACAACAAATAAACACTTTTGCTTTTCAGTTGTCAGCTCATTATCATCAGTAGAATACACATTGGCATCATCAGCAGACTTGGAGGACACAGATTCGTTGTCGGTATCCAGGGTATCATATGCGGTTTTCACTTAACATGTTCGTGGTGCAAGTCTAATATGTAAAACTCCTGATGATCTGTCTGGTTCATGCTCTGCAGCACTCATAGGTCCTTCTTCGCACACATCATGCTTTGCAGTAATAATAGTTCCTTTTCCGCACACATGTTCTGCAGCACTAATAGTACCTTTCTCACACACATCATACTCTGCAGCACTCATAGTTCCTCTTCGCACAAATCGTGCTCTGCAGCAATCGTAGTTTTGTCTTCGTACAATGGTTTGGAACACCACACAAGTCCGCGTAATGTTATGGGAGCTGCAAAGAATGTTAGGGTACAAGACGAATGAGCAGGATGCCTAACCCTTGTCATGTGACAACACATGCTGGCGCATACCAGGCAAAGGTGTGTTACCTTTACATGTACCAGTGTGCCTCTTGAGATTATCGCTCCTTTTGTACAGTTGCTTCTCTAATGGCGACGAGCATGACAACTTTTGCTACAGATCATTCCACATGAACAACACTGTTTTCCAGCCATGGAGGCAGTTATATCCATAGAGGCTTGCTCTATGATAGACATCATATCAGCTTGCACCATCTGCAAAACAAAATGGAAGTTTGTCCCCCAGCAGTTTCATGGGTATAAATAGGTACTCACACTCATTTCATCAGTCAGAATTAAGCATTGTACCAGTCGAAGTAGCAAGTCCTTCACCCAGCAGACTGGCCCCTCCCTACAGCTGACCTCTCACTGCAGCTGACCCATCACTGCAGCTGATCCCTCAGTGCAGCTGACCCCTCACTGCAGCCGACCCCTCACTGCAGTGATCCCACTACAATGTCAACCCGACACGAGTATCAGTTTGGGAGCATGTGTCTTTAAATCGTCAACATACACATACGTTCTTCGATAATTATCATGTCAGATAGTGCGGGGTTACATGTTGCAAGATGACATCTCAAGTCAACACAGCGGACAAACCGTGATGTACATGTTTCGCATGTGAACACAGTACGCTCTGGATTCTGTGAGAACCGGCCTCGTGCTGTCTGCAGTTGGTTATTTCAGAAAATATCGTCTTACAATAGCAGCACAAATATATGTCCTGTTCCATCATAATCGACAGCACGATATCCACAAACAATGTTCACTCTTCACGGTCCGAACAGCAACTGTGCCGGCCAGCTTACTCTGACATGTATTAAACAACTATCCATGCGAACATAACATGAGTATCAGCATGAGAGCAAGTGTGTGACTTATCTAGACCTTCACCCAGCAGGGCTGTGCTTCAAGCCCTGGGCTCATTCCTCCAGTTGAGAAGTGCATAATTGCGAAGTGGCCTAAACGAATTTGTTCTCAACTGTATATGATCTATCGTATGTAACGTCCAACCGGAACCTTTCCCCATGTACTTTTCTTCCTTGTTGAAAATCTTCTCTGTATACTGTATACCTCTACACTGGCCGCAATGTCGAGTGTGTTATACAGAGGCACAATCAGTGTCTTGAAGTATTTCCGACTAAATTCATCATCATGTGGTTCTGATTTAATATATATGCATTCCAACCAATAATTATATTTAAACACAACATCTTTTTCCACATAATCTGTAAGTTGATCTACGATACTCTGCTTTGTTTGCTTAAGGTATGTATAAATATCTTTTGCCATGCTGGATACAACATACATCTTCATTAGACCACAGAAAGCAGATTCCTTCAGGATGAACCCATTCTCATTGGGTGAGGTTGTAGCAGGTGGTGGTGTAGCAGCTTCCTTCTCATATGTACAGTTCTTCATGTGGTTGTCATTTGTCTCACGAAATACTTTTTCCTGATAGTTACATATTTTGCATCGTGCATGAACTGGAACGCTTTCTGTTGGTTGTTAACATGTGAAATCGTGTTTGCATCTATAACACTGGTGAGTGAAGAGTCCCCAGCTCGACTTCATCGAATGTTGACCGGGTTTCTCATGTTGACATAAATAGGATATTTTACTGAAAGTCCTACCACAGTAGCAACATAAATACAGCGATGTCTGTGGAGAATTGTATATGTACAGGATCGGTGTTGCCCATGGCAACAGTGCTAGAGTATCCACTATAGCAACTGCAGACCATACTCTTGATGCTTGAGGAGAATGGCCGGCAATGATCAGGTCCAATGGTGAGAGTGGGTAAGTATCCAATGCAGATCTAGAGTGCTTAGGAGGCATGGACGAGAGTCCATCGCACAATGCAAGATGACGTTTTAAGCTATCATGGCACCCAAATTAAGAATTTAACTGTTCACACATTAATGCAGAATGCTTCGTGATCATAGCACAACCAGGCTCATGTGGATGAGCATGGCAGCTGTTGGCAAATGACTTCATGCAGAACCGGCACAAATGGTTGTCTGAAGTAGTTTCCATCGTCGCTCGAGTCGATGTTCACTCTTCAAATAACAGCAACACAGTAATGTTTCCACCAATCCCACATGCTGTATATGTACACATTTTCACATTCCATCAGTCGGAGGTAAGCCTTTTGTAGACAGGTAGTTAGCCAGTCGTATCTCTGTTACTACACTGACATGCAGCTTCAAGTTAGAAGTGGAATTTCACATCATGTCACATACTTTACCACTGACCTCTTTCCAACACAGCCAAATACGTCATGTCGATGTGCATTGTTATTTCTACTAAAGATCTTACCACAATAGCGACATTGTTTCCGCCCTGAAGGAAAGCTGAGATCAGAAGTTGGTGGTGTACCACCACCATTCGATACAACAGGCACTTGCCCGCCACAGGTTTGTTGCGTAGCAGGTGCGTGATCTTTACACGTGTTTTTCCTATGCATTTTTTAACTGTCTATACAAATGAAATAACGGTGACACTTATCACATCGATATCCTGTACGATATGGATTCAGCTTTAATTTGTGCTTCATATGTCTCTCTGCACTGGGGACATGTGCAAATATCCTGTTACAGTAGTTGCAAGGATGTCTAGGAGTTGATCCAGCCATTGTTTCTGCTGTTGCTGTTTTTTTTTTCACAGGCAACTTCCCTTCCTTAAACTTCAGTAAATAGTGTTTGGGTTGAACAGGAAGGAGTTTTTTGTATGTTGTAATATGTCGTTTGAGGTTATCACGTTGTCGAAAATGTGATTGACACTGTTTACAATACACATAAACACCCTTCATGTTGAGCAGACACCCAGTCTCATGTCCACCTATATGGCAGATTTTAGAAAAGCTCTTCGTACAGTAGCGACACAGATAGCTTTCCTGAATATTTACCATCATCGTGGATGGGCACAGTCTCCGTACCCACTGTTCACTCTTCGAAGTCTGCATGGGAATTGGGTCGGTCCACCTATAACCAATATATTACTAGTTTAACCACTACTGCTACTAAGTCTGAAAGTGAATTAATGGTTTAGGTCGATATATGACCACTGCTAATTGTACACATAGGTCATGATGACCTGCACTTGTGTACCGAAGTATGTAATAATTACAGTCATACCCTAACATTCAATGCACTTACTTACTACTAGACAGTTCCCCCAAACCTTCAATGTGTGTACTTAGTTCCAGACAGACGATTGCTAATTGTATGCTTGGTACACAGATGCTTATGACTATCAGCACTCGTGTACCGAAGCAGGTAATAATTAGTCATGCCCGAATCTTCCAATGCACGTACTTACATCCAGACAGTCCCCCCGAACATTCAATGTGGGTACTTACTTCCAGACAGATGGTTATTACCACCAACACTATGGAGGAGGAGGACCGACCTCGCACGTGTGTGTGTCGTGTACCGAGACTTCGATGTATGTAATGTGATGTGACTCGCAATTAATACACACAGTCATCGCTAGACAGCTGAGTCCTCGCACATACAACAACACATGCTAGAACGATTATTACGAAACTAATTATCCCCTACCTTACTTGGAGTTGTAGTGAATACCCGTAGGCCGTGAGCACATCTCGTCGTCGACGTGACTTCGCTGGATGCGGAGACTGCAATGAATATTCGCGCCTTTCCATGCATTGTAGACACCGACCAAGTACTGCACCTCCACCTCCCCTTGTCAACTGACTTACCGGTATACTATCGAAAGGAAACAATACAGGTGCCCTGAACCAACCTCGATGTAATGCAGGTTCGATTCTCGTAGAGAGTGATAATACAAGTCGTCATAAAAAGCCATCATGATGTCTACAATGGTGGCACATGCATGTTTATTGCAGAAGCAATGGCTAGACAAGACCATACATCGTACGTCATCCGACAAAAGCCATGTAATTCCATCACTAATACAAATAGACTGTTTGGCTGAGCGGATAAGACGTCTGTTATAAGCTCTGGTTTCACGAAAAGGGATCATGGGGTCGAATCCCCACTCCTGTACACTAATTGAATAAATAAGTTATCACAGGTTCGATTCACATTGAGTGTGCGCGCTGACATTCCTGCAAACAATCGCACAATGGTGTGTGCGGGTGGTGGTGGGCGGCCAGAAATCTGAATGTGGACGACCATGTTGACGGGCATCAGCCGGTGGCGGGCAGTCAGATAGGTCGGCGGTCATGGTGACGGCAGGTACAATGAAAAGGGCCATTAGAACAATGGCAGGAGCTGGTGGCAGGCAGTCAGAAATCTGAACATGGGCGGTACATGAGTGCAGGTTGAAGACAGAGTAGGACTGCCTGTAATTGCAAAAAGATTGGTACATGAGTGCAGGTCGGAGCCAGAGTATGACTTCATGCTAGTCTCTTCATGGGCAGTGGGACCGATGAATGACTGCAGGCGTGTCAGCAAGCACTCTCAATGGGAATTGAACCTACGATAAATTATTTAGACAACTATGGTAAAGAAAAAAATGTCAGGTGCGAAGATTTGAACCCATGCTCCCTTTTACTGGAACCAGTGTTTATATCAGATGCCTTAGGCCACTCGGCCAACCTGACGATTTGTATTAGTGGTAGAATTACATTTTTTTTTCGAATGGCATTCAGTGTATAGTCTGCTTGTGCAATACGCACAGATTGGTAGGCATATTTCCTTTTGTTCACTCTAGTGGACGATAGGAGAAAGCACGCAGTGCAATGCATATGACTATCTCTCTCTAATTGTGTGTGTGTGTGGGATGGGCTTGGTACACGAGTGCAGATCGGGAACTGTCTGTAATTACGAACACTGTTATTTACTATTGGTGTTTTAGCAGTGGTGCCCCCTACTTCTCCCTTAATGAACTAACATCCAATGTCAGCTTTACAACGACTTGTATTACCACACTCTGCGGGAATCGAACCTGCGATACCACGCAGATGGTTCAGGGTACATGCATTGTCTCCTTTCAATAGTATACTAGAAAGTTCGTTGACAAGGAGGAGATGTTGGTGGTGCAGTACTTGGTCGGTATCTACAATGCACGAAGGGCAGGATAGGTCATTTCAGTCTCCGCTTCCAACGAGGTCACATCGGCGATGGCGAGATGTGCTCGCGGCATATGGGTAATTCACTGTGCTACACAAGCAAAGGAAGGGGGTTATTAATTTCGTAATAAGCTTATCTGACTAGCATGTGTTTTATGTGCGATGTAGTGAGTGACATCTCATTAAATACATACATCGAAGTTGTGGTACACGATGCAAGAATGCAAGGTTGGTTCCCTTAGTGTTGTAGTACTAACCGACTTTCTGGTAGTATGTATGTGCATTGAAGGTTCGGGTATGTATGTGTGTAATTATTATTATTATTACCTGCTTCGGTACACAAATGTGGGTTGGAGATAAAAAATATTGATTTAATACATCCTGTGTGTGTGAGTGTACCACTTCAACTGTTCTATATATCATGCTTTCTTTTGTGCTGGTGGAAGTATTATTTCATTGCCAATATGGCTGGGAGCATTATTTCCGTAATGTTATAAACAGCAGATTTTTTTTCAACAAGTGTATTTCAGAAGCTGGTGATTAATCGTGAACTATCATTGTCATTACTCAATGTATGTACACCGAAGTGATGGGTGCTATACGTGGTGCTTATATTTGTGCTTAGGACATACTAGACTCCTCGATCCTTTTCGGTGACTGTTGGTAGTTTTATCTCACATGGTTCGATGATTACAAGCAACTATGCTTATACATAGCCATGGGTCACACGTAACCCTTCGATTCTTCTGTGAATTTTTGAACAGATTATTTCTGAATGACCAATCTTGGAAGTCGCACTGTCTAACATTGGCGGCTGGTGGTGGGGCGGACAGTGGTGGGACGGACAGTGGTGGTTGCCAGTGGTGATAATTGCTCATGATGGCAGCCAGTAATACGACGAGTAGGAAGTGCTGCTAGGGTGACCCCCAACACACCTACAATTGATGGCTATGTTATACAGTTCGGAAATTACAGCCACCTATGCTTCTATGTTGACATAGGGCAGGCTTGGGCCTGCGTCCCTTCTCCTATTCGTGGTTAATGTCTATGTTACGAAGTTGGCAACTATAACTCAAATGGTTTGTTGACATAGGGCATACTTGACCTCACAGCCTTTCTCCTAGTCGTGGTTGGTGTCTCTGTTATGAATTTGCCAACTATAACTCGAACGGTTCGGAAACTACAGCTATGTTGTCATAGGGCATACTTGACCCACGATCCTTCTCCTAGTCATGGTGGATGTTATATTATGTCCTGTGTGTGATGGTCGGAAAGGGTGTCTCTCTCTGTTATACATATGCTTGGGGGTCGGCGTATGGTGACATAGCTGGAGCTTGGCCAGGCGGTGGCGAGCACTGGAAGAAGATTGACCAAGGGAATTGTGGACAGGCTAAGGGGGGGAGGACAAGAGCTAGATAGCACAAGGAAGTGTGGTAGGTGGAGGTGCCGAGGGGATAGAGTGTGTAGCCTTGCCGAGGAAACAGGAGAGAGGTGGTTCTATCGTGCATGGAAAGGCAGGACCAGTCATTGTGGTCTCTGCTTCCAGCGAGGTCACATCGTCGACGAAGAAACGATGACGACGACGACAGTGAGATGCACTCGTGCTCTACCTGAATTCATTGCTACACCAGTTAAGGTAGGGGATCATTCGTTTTTGTAATAGGATGCTTATCGTTCTAGCATTTGTTGTATGTGCGGGGGACTCGTCTGTCTAGCGATTACTGTGTATTCATTGCCATCTCAATACATGTGTACATACATGCTTTGATATATCATTACACGGCTCATGTGTGCAAGGCCGGTGGTACTGACCGACAGTCTGGAATTAAGTATGCTGTTACACATATGCTCGTGAAGGTCGGGGTGCAGCGAATCACAGGTTCAGTGGTGGCAACACTCGAGGATGTATGGTAAGGTGTGATGTAGGCAGGCATAGGGGGAGGACAAGGGATAGATAGAGCGCAAGAACGAGTGGAGTCTGCTGGTCAAGGTGTGCTGGGAGGGTGGGTGAGCACGGAAGTGTGTGTGTGTGTGTTCAGGTGGTGGCACCAAGGGGACAGGAGACATGGATGTGATTAAGAACGGGGGACTTACACTCACATAGGGCATACTTGTCCCTGCGACACTTCTCCTAGTCATGGCGAATGTCTATGTAATTACAGCCAACTATTGTTATAAGTTAAGATGGGGCATATTTGATCCCGCGACCCTTCTGCTAGTCGGGGTGGATACCTATGTTATGGATTTGGCAACTATAACTTAAACGGTTAGGAAATTATTGCCAGCTATACTTATAAGTGTTGTGCACACACACAGACTTAAGTTGGCTGCTGTGCTACACGAGATCCGATTGTTCGCGATGCTTTGCTGCCCCACCGCCGCCGCCGGCGAGGCGCTGACCACCGAAATGGTCGACATCCTGAGCTGGTAGACAATTGTCCTGGGTAGACATAGGTTTGCGATTCCAAGATGGCCACTAAGGAATGAGATGCTCCAAATTTGAGAGAAGCTCCGTCCGATTCAGCCACATTGGGTAAAGTTCCGCTGCAAAGTGCAAACTGCCCAGATTATGCTAATTAGCACTGGCTGCCAAAATGGCCACCATCGGTGGGGGCGTAAGATCCCACATCCCACCTGAGTTATTTGCCGTCCTGAGGGGTCACCTGCCGTATTATGCTAATTAGGGCAGAATAATGGTGGTTGTCACTGGCTGCCAACATGGCCGCCGCTGGTGGGAGGGAAATTCGGGAAATTTTGAGGGAAAAGTGAAAAAAGGGAAATTCTCGCTACTGGTGTCCGCAGCCTGACTCCAGGTAATATGCTAATTAGGGTCCACCAGACGCCAGGTGTGCCAGAACCTACCTTTTTATACTACTTTTTATTGATATCTATTATAAGTTAAATATTATAATTAAATATAAAATATACGTAAAGCATCAATTTAACGAAAAATAGGATACATTTATGTTAACAGAAGTATGAAACGTTGGTGATATGTGGTATACTTAGTAAATAACAAAAGCGTAATACATGGGGTGATTTTTCAACTACTTGATTCAAAAAGTGTGAAGAAACCTCTAATAGCCTATAATTAACTGATATTCTAAAGCTGTTCACGGTAAAATGTGCACTTTGGATATAAGTCTTAGAAATATGTCACTGCCCCTGCCTGCACACATTTTAACGGGCGCACTGAGACATGCGCCCTGTAAAGTTGGTAACAATGGATGGGAAGTAGTTCCGTATCTTAACGTCGAATAAAAAGTTTTAGGTAACCATTTGTGACAGCTTAAATTATTTCTTTCGCTGCCTGTTTTTTTTAATGCACGGAAGAGTAAAGATGAACAAGTCTGAAAAACATTTACTTTTCTAATAATTTTACAGTTTCACTTATCCGACTCGTGGATTAAGTGATGAAGCCCGTGGCGATATTAATCTTATACAAGACGGAAGTATACACAACGTGCATACAAGCAGATCTCGAGCAGGGCTTTCAAAAGTGCAATTTTACTGTGAGAAGCCTATAGTTTCGATTCAACCCATATCCTAAAGATGAGGTAGGATGCTTATTCGTCTTCTGCGCATGTACCCAACATTGACCTACCGCAAAAGAACACAACTGTCAAAGTCACATGGTTACTAGTGATGAACATGTTTGTTTATATAGCAATATTTAAATGACATGCACTATTGTATTAACAAATCACTTATACCAGTTTGAATTTAATAAAAACACATTACGAATTGGTTAGAGAAAGTATGAAATCATCTCAAAAGCATTTGTTTACTAAACAGTGTCATTACCCCAAACCAAATCGATGCTATTTTTGCTAGACGCGTAGGCAGAAAAGCAGTTCAATTTTGATACACGGATATAGGTTGTGCGCAACCATCGAGATCGGTGTAACTCATCTTTAGTCTATGGTTGAACCCCGAGAGCAGACTATAAGAGCGAAGGACCTGCAGGAGGAAGGCGACGCTGACGGCGAAGCCCGCCATGTCGACGGGGAACTTGCGTCCGGCGGGCCAGCCGTCGTAGAAGCCGGCGAACTTGCCGCCGAGGACTACGGGCGAGCTGACTCCCAGGTCCGTGCACAACCCCACCGGCCACATCGAGACGCGCCTCGTCCGCCGCATCTGAAACACAGCCTCGCCTCGTCGACGAACCTAAAGACTGCTCACGCCTCACAGAGCACACACACATCCAAAGAATACACCGTAAAAAAATGCTCTGGTAAACTTCCTTACCAGTACTGGAAGTTTTTAACCTATACACTGTATGTATAGGTATTGGCTATTCACGGCAAAAAGAGCACTTTTGAAATCCCTGCTTAGTATCTACTTGCATGCACGTTATGTATTCTTCCGCCTTATGTAAGATTAACATTGTCATGGGCCTCGTCACTTTATTCATGCGTCAGTAAAGCGAAACGGTAAAATTATTAGAAAAGTAAGTATTTAACAAATCTGTTCCTTTTTACACTTCGATGCATTAAAATAAATCATAAACCGAAATAAATTTTTAAAGTTATCAGAAATGGTTGCCTACCACTTTTTATTCGACGTTAAGATATGGAACTACTTTCCATCTATCGTTACCAACTTAACTGGGCGCATGTCATTCTAAGCGCCCGTTAAAATACACGCAGGTAGGGGCAGTGACTTTTTTCTAAGGTTGTTATTAAAAGTGCTCACTTCATCATGAACAGCCTTTATATATAAAACCATACAACAAGTTGCAGATATAGGAATGTATAGCGTCGCTACTATAAAAATTTGGGAACTTCTCTACTCATTTGACTATTTCCTGAGCAAATGTAGGAACGCTACAATAAATGTATAGGGGAAAACATTACCATTCCTGCTTTCTCACTAAGCGTATATATTGGTATGGTAAATTTACAAATAATTTCTTACAGTATATCTGACGGATATCGCTCTTTGATATTCAGGATAACCAAGGACATCCAAGAGTAGCTAGGTTAAATTTAAAAAAAAAACCACAAAAAGATATCCAAATGTCCGCCCAATATCCAAAATATGATATAGATATTATGAATTTCCTATACACGTCTTTAGATGAATAGCCACTTACCTTAAGTAGTGACCATTGATGGTTTTGTCGTATACATTGGATATCCAGTAAGTGGTACACACCAATATCTACTATTGGGTATCCAAACGATACACATTATATAATATTTACTGTAGGACTTAGATGACATTCAAATATTGTAGATAGGCCTATATTAAGGATATATGGTGTAAATCCTGTGCTATGTGGGCGGTGAAGCGAGCACTTTTGAAACAAACCTTTAAGGCTCGGCTTAAATCCTTTTGCAGAAATTCTTCGTTTTCGCATCATAATTTCGGATTCATAGTCATTACTGACAGTGTGCGAACATGGAAATTTTACATTTTACATTATTTTTGTGCAAAATTTTAATTATGAGTTATCTGCTTGTTGCAAAAAGTTTCAACATTATTTTTAATAAAGGATTTTATAATAGCATGTGCTGGGTTTTTAACAGTAAATAGTTCCAGTTCATTTATGCGATTATTAATCTCTTTAAAAATATTTTTTCTGTAAATTGGTTCGTATACTTTGTATACATTTGCATATCTAGTTATTTTGTACATTTCCGTGCATATCATTCTTAGAGAATAAATTCCACTGCCAAATTCAGTTATGATACATGTACTCATATTCTTCGCATGCCTTACCTCCTCGAACACTTCAATGTCATAAGTGTTGTCATCATCTGCAAAGTAAACCACGCCAGATGTGGCATTCTTCCTTATCCATGCCAACCCTCTGTTACGATTCGACACGCCTCGTGGCTTACGACGTGGGAGAGTTTTGTAAGCCTCAGGCATTGGAGCTGGAACACACAAGACATGTGCTTCGTCATGCAGAAGTGCGCCGGACTCCGTTAGGGAGGTCGTGGGTTCGAGTGGATTGGAGAGAGGTCTGGGCTGGCTAAAGCCCCTGTCACACTGTCGAATTTTCGCCTTCAACTAAATTTGACAATAAAATTTGAAGACAAAGTAGGAGCATCAAATTTTTCCCTCCAACGAATATCTTGAACGTGTTTGAAAATGTGCCACACTGTCAAATTTTTTTTTACTGGGAGAATATAATTTGAATTATAATTTAAAATTTATTTCCATAGTGAGATATTGCTTTGGTTTTTCAGTGCAGTACGTTACAGGAATAAATGTACGGAATGTTATTTATTTTCGCTTCTTTATTTAATTGTAATTTTATTAATCAGAAATGTATTCTGCACAATATAATTTAATACCTCTGAGTTTGTTATGTTATATTCACTTATAATAGCGTTCATGCTCAGACAGCTTCTAAATAAATAATTATTTTCATTACCTATTTAATTTCCAAAAATTGTTAGTTAATTTAAAATTTCATGATGTCCAATTTTATCGTGCACGATTGTGATTGGCTGAGACCGTCAAACATCAATACATTTTATAACCGTTCCAGTCTACAAATGTTTGATGGAAACTGACGTCATCCAACTTTCTCAGACAAATATGGCGGCGTTCATGACGTTACAATGACGTCATAACTGCCCAACTTTATTTGATCAAACTTATTGGCAGCAGTCTGAAGGAAAATTTGGACAGTGTGACAGGGATTTAACATCGAGGGCGAAGCGAGGTGAATATGGGGCTACACTGGAATACAAGGACGTAGTAAACGGGAGATACCCGAGAAAATACGCCGACCAGCAGCATCACCCCACACGATTCCCACGTGTGAAAATCCGGGAGTGGGAATCGAACCCGATTCGCCTAGGAAGGAGGCGAGCGTTCTAGCCCCTGCGCCACCGCGGCCCCTCATGGGCTCGGTCCCGTTTGGCTGCACTGTGGGTAGATTTATCCAAATTAATTTTCCCGCCCCTACTCGAGGAAAACGCTGGTGCCATTTCCAGCATATACACCCTCCCAGTACCTTATCCTGTGCTGTCGAGTAAAAAACCTAAAGCTTTTGGCGTGCACTTAATAACCAATACAACTAAATAAAATAGAAGTGTCTGTAGGCGATTTTCAAAATTTCCACTTTTAATTATTATTTTTTCATATAGTATAATTGATTACGAAGCCATATCTAATGGTAATTTTTTTCGTATCTGTTTGTCTGTCTGTCCGAACGGATATAACTCAAAAACTACTGAACATATTGACATCAAATTTACACAGATACAGAAAATAACCCCAGGACCAACTTAGTCTTTGTTTCATCGAGATATCTCAAACGGTTCCGAAAATATGATGATCAGGGATGTACATAGGTACTGGATTAGGATTTTATTAGGATTATTGCATAAAAAAAAGTATTGTTAAAAAAAAGTTCCGTCATTTCACCTTTCTTTTTTGTCTGTGGGCTGTCCTTCTTTCCTTCCCAAGAGCGATTCCAAATCCTAAATGTCATGCGTACGAAGTAGCAAAGGAAATCTAGTGACAAATAAAATTAAAATACGCGCAAAATTGCGATTTTCTTAGCCTATAAAAGATGTTGAAACAATAAGTTTTCGTGTTACTATTACAGACAAGTGGTATTTAAGAAATAAGAGGAGCAAGCACACTGACGCAATGGTATGGCATTCAGAAAACATAAGAAACTTGCATAAAAATACTTTCAGTGGCGTCAACTTCAGGAGGGGGGGGGGGAGGGGGATATATTACTTTTGCCCAACAAAAATTTAAATTTTTCCCAGGAGGGGCAGAGGGCCTTTTTGCCTCTTCAAAAAGTTTGTTTCCTACCGTTATTCATATGTAATAATTTCTCGAAGAATCTTGCAGAGCACTTATGTTTTCTTGTCTAATTATAAAATTCAATCTAAACAGCTTAGGGAATGTTGTTCTTTGTAATTTGCAAGTGACCACCTATTGTATCCCAGGGAACTTACAGATGTCTGTAGTGTAACTTATGGGCCCGCCTGACTGGCAATCGATCTGCAATACAGAGTATTTAAAACCAGGTTTTTCTACGAAACAATTAATCGTTCGTCTAATATGCTGAACTACAAATTAACAGAACACACACTTCAGACTATGCCTGTTGATTACTTTTAAGACGCCTCGCACATTATAAAAACAAATTCAGTACACTCCGACATGGCTAAAAACGGTTTTTTCGAAGCGTTGTATCTCAAAATATACGAGTTACACTTTAGGGACATGCGCTGAATCTTGATACAGACTTTAAGGTACATGCAGCACGACGATAACACTACACGTCAGTTCAAGCCCTACGCGTAGAGGCGATGGCGCACTTGTAGCGCGTGCCAATGTAGCCCTCACAGCTCTTGTGCTTCTCGGCCTCAAACGCGGACAAAAGTTGCAAACAGGCGGGCTCCTTAAGTATTCCCACTATGTCCAACTAGACAAAGAGTAAGATATAGTTTAAGGCCGTGTCTCAACAGAGTGCTCACTCTCACTCTGGCTCACTCTAGCGAATTGAGACTTGTGCCCTCTGTAAGCCTTCGGCATTATTTCTCTTATAGAAAAGGTAATAAATAGTGAAAAATAAAATATTGCTGGCCTTCCCCTTCCCTCTGATAAATGTACAGTGTTTTATGAAATAGTAATTAACTTTAACATGTTAAATTTTTTCATGACTTAAAATATAGTTGTTATAAGCAAAGCACAGTATTTAATAATATGCACACATTTAACCTAAATGAAACGTGAACAAAATAGCATCATAATTTGTTATGTTTCATATCAAACTGAATATTGTGTTTATTACACATTTCACAAGTTAGTCGATAAAATATTTCTAACACTGCGTTAGAAACAAACATTATATGTCTGGATATTTGAGGCTAGACTTGAAAACAACATGGCTATTAGAGAGGGCGCGAGAGTGAGCACCGAGTGTACATCGTCATTCACTCTCCCTCTCGCGCTCTCTCCTCCGAGTTGGGACAGCAGAGAGGACTCTCTGTGACGTCAAGAGTGGGTGAGAGAGTACTCTCTCAGCGAATTGAGACACAGTAGTCACTTTCATCCGTCCTTTCAAATTATACAGTTCGATGGACATTTTTACGTCCATACCAAGTAGTGAGTGATTCAACCGAAACTTAAGCTGCCTCATTTTTAAAAGTAACTTATATCTTTGATTTTTTCTTTACTTTTACTGTTCTTGCCAAACTATTTTGGCCAGGTTAACACTGCAAATTGTGCGTTGCAAAAGAAATTGCTTCACTTAGAAGAGGGTCAGATATCGATTATGACCCTGAAAGCAAGCATTTTTCAGAGGAAGTGTCCAAGAAATCTAGTCTGAAACACGAGGAAAAGTCTGCATAATACAATCACCAGGATGAGGAAGATTTCCAAACGATACGACAATTCTCAAGATATCTCAGCAGAACATTTTGACTCAATTGAGCAAAATAGCATGTGTCTATTCTTGAAAATCATTGTAAATAGTTTCATTTCCTGTTTTGAAATAGCATTTAACAAATTTATGCTGGAAGTGGAGCAGTTTCTGCTTGGGAGTGATGTAAACAAATAAATTGCGCAATTCTACAAGGATAATGTCGATCTTTTGCTTCACAGAGAGATGTTTCATGAGTTACTGCAGAATGAAGGGAAATTTGTTGAGAATATATAATAGATCACTTCAAGCGAGGAGGTATCGAACTCTTAAAGTTTTTGATCATTGCGATGACAACTTCCATGGCAACAGCAACAGCAGAGAGGTCTATCTCTGGTCTTAAAGACTAAAGACGTAGGCCTACTTTCGTTCAACGATGGGACAGTTGAGATTAAATTCTGTGTGCTTTCTACATATCCTCAAGGAGGCTAATGCGGTATCAGATCTAGATAATGTTATATATTACTTAATATCAAGAAATAAGACAAGAAAGCAGACATTCCTTCTGCGAACTGCATTTCCACGTGAAAACTATTTATTGCGCTATATTTGGTGGCTAAGCAAAGAAGTAGGATATTTCTTCAGTAAAGGTATTTATCACATTTTCGAAGTACGTTCTATCGTTGTGCTGATTTGGTCCAGTTGAGGTATGAATATTTTTAATACACACAGAACAATAGTCACAAAAATATTTGTTTTGTTTTCCCTATTCACAGTATGTAGTGACCTACGCCATTAAGATGTAGAAAATTCCTATAAATAAACATGTTTCGGTAAGGCACTATCATACATGGAAATACTCTGTTTACAGTATAAAAGTTTTTAGAATGTATAAGAGGACAATGAGAATACGAAGCAACAAAAGGAGGACGTATTCATGCACAGAAGTATTTAAGAATTACAATTTAACTATTCCTAGCCAATGCATTTGTTCCTTGCTGAGTTTCACCATGTATAATTCAGACAATTTTAATAAGAACAGTAGCTACCATAAGTAAGACGCTAGAACTTCAAACAATACACATAAACCATCAGTACGATTACCAATGTTCCAGACAGAGCCTTGTACGAGGCCAAACGCAGTTTCAACAAAGTGCTCATTGACATCCTTAATATCAAATATGCTAAAGCATTTAGAAGGTTATTGAAAGACTTTCTGTTGTCATGTCCTTTTTTTTCTGTCAAAGAATACATGGAGGTGAGTAGGTAGTAATTTTTGAGAGTGTATATAACGTGTATTTATTTATTCTGTATGGTATTACTGCTTAAGTACCGGTATGTTTTTTAATATGACAATTTGTATTGAATGATATTGTTATGGTTTTGTCATGTGTTATTGCAAAAAATGGCGTATTCCATAGTCTTATGGCTTTCGCCATGTTTATAACTCAACGGAATTAATATTTAATAAATAAGTAGATAAATAAATAAAAGTATTTATATTGCAGTACGTAACATTCACGTAATGTTTCTCCTGAGAGAAAAATAATCCTGAATTTGAGTGGGCAAGTCTAAGAAGATATGTTTATGAAATTGTTCATTCAAACAAATTTTATCTTAAAAATATTATAATTTCTACCAGCGGTATATTAAATGTTTAAGTACGAAGAATGCTAAAATAGCACAATTTTGCACTTTTGAATCAAAATTTTCCCGGATGGAACCCCCGACCCCACGCATTTTTGCGGATATTGGTAATATTTTATAACAAAAACTTAAAAATTGTGACACCCAATATCTAATTGAAGACGGCGCCACTGTATCTAGGTAACTCGGAGATATCAAGTAACGCCGTGATAGAATGCTCTTAACCACGCCGCTACCCGAACTCTAAACAGTTTCAGGTTTTCCCAACAGATGGCAGAAGCATCCAGGAATTTGGCAAGTCATCGCGCATATCTACGCAACTGTGCGAAGTTCTACGAATTTATTCGCTCCGGTGAATCTGAGTTACGTGGACGGGGGCAGTTGACAGTGAAAACAGTAGTGAACGTATTTATTACTCAGAAATAAATTTCCCAGTGTATAAATTTCATTTTAACGTCACTTAAGGTAAGATACAGCTAATTAACGCATAAAATTGATGTGTAGGTAGTAGTTTCGCGTGTTTAAGATGTGCGAGCTTAGCAATGTGAGTTTTTTTTTTTTTGGGATCATTTCTTTCAGGCATCGAGCTGACATGCCGCCAAAGCGGAATAAACCAGGACGCTCTTACACATCTGAGACTCTGAAAGAAGAACTGCGGTTGGTGAAGGCTGAAGGATGGATAGTGTACAAGACTAGTAAACGCTTTAGTATCCCACGGAGTACACTTAAGGATTATTTGCGGCAAATTTTTAGCAGATTCAGATAGTGTAATTCGTGTCTTTTGCTATGTCACTTGAAATTGAACTTACGTTAGGGAACTACATAATATTGTAGTTATTAAGCTTTGGGCTTCAGTTAACCAGGTCACGTGCGTAGTGTATAGGGTAGCTGAAACTGCAGGACTCAAACACTCTTTCTGTTCAGATAAACAAATGGCTAGTTGGTTGTGGTGGGATAAATCATTAAAGCAGATGTACAATATAACTCTCAGAGTACCATAAAAACCGTCCCTTGAACGATTGGCTATGGCAAGTCGAGCTATTTTAAGTTATTTCTATGGAAAAAAAACAAAACAGTTAATGGACGAACTAAACTTAGCAGACAAGCCAGCTCGATTCGGGAATGGCGAAGAAACTGTGCTTTCTTTATGTTCTGAAGTCTGGGAAAATAGTCAGTAAGGTGGGCGAAAAATGTATTTACAAGCAGAGCTTCGAGGAAAAGGGAGTCACTACGACTGTCCTTTGCTGTTAGTGCTACTGGTATGAGTATCTGACCAATGGTTATTTTAAAAGGAGTACGAATGAACGACCGATTATAGGCGAAAGGTTGGATTACTGTAGACTTATTTCTGGAATGGTTTCGCCATTTCTTGATGCGCATACCTCCTCACCGACCTATAATATTAGTAATGAATTCTCATGCAAGCCATATGACTCGACACTTTGTCCTTGGCAGCTGACAATGACACATTTGGTTGCATTTATGAATGATAATCATGGTGAGAAACCACATCGCTATAATTTTAACAGACTTCTGGCTACTGCTTATCAAGATGCCTTTCAGACCACCACTATCCGCAACAGTTTCGCGAAGGGGATATTCCCTTTCAACAAATATGCAGTTTCTGATGATGAACTTGCCCCATCCCTTGTTACTCAGGGATAGATGCAGAAAATCATCTGGAAAGTAGAAGGCTACTGTAGACGACATTTTGAAACTTATGGTATGCCAGAAGGAGCGTAAAGTTCACAGAAATGATCCTTCTGCAAAAGTAATCTCTCCAAATACAAACAACCCATCGACATCAGGGGAAAGAGAGGCATCTACTAAATTCAAAAATTATAAATCCCCATAAGCCTAAATCCAGACACAGAAAGACGATAACGATGCTTGTGGTGTATGTAATGACTCGTATGCAAATGATACCAAGAAGAAGACAAAGCCGAGTGGATTGAATGTTATTTTTGTAGGGTCTGGTATCATGTGAAGTGCAAGAAAGTGTTAGATAAATTATATTTTAAGTGTGATGGGTGCGAGGAATCTGATGATAGTGACTAAGAACTGCGAAGGAGACTTAATACACATGCAGACATTTTGTTTGTATAAATTATTTTGAAAATTCTAATATTTTTTATAATTTGTGAATTATGTTGTGCAATATGATATTTCGTTATGGCCTGTCAGATGTCCCAGGCCTTCATTACTATGTTGTATACAATTTCATTACATTAAAAATATTTTTTACAGTCAAATAATACTTTTAGTGGTAAACACCACACTATCACAGAGTAAACTAAATACTATCATGGTGTATCTGGAATATCACGGAGTTGCCTACTTTTATTACCAAACTTTGTTAGGTAATAACTGGGGAAAGAAAGTGTTATTTGCAATATTTTGTTATGAAATTGTTCGTAAAGAATTACTCTACCGCATGAAACAAATAGAAATAACCATAGCCTAATATTTTCCGAAGACTTAGTATCATGTAATTACTTACTATTACCTACCAAGACAAAGCTGTTGTGAATAATTGATAAGATTAGAAGAATTTCAATTAAGTTATTAATAAGAAACTAGCTCTCTCAAAATGTTGGTGTTTCAGCATCAGATCGTACCTTTCTCTTTTCACAGCTACAGTCCCGGAACACTTTTGATAAGGAGTTGATGCTGACATTCATTTCAGAGGCGTGAAAGTGCACAAGTGGACTGATGAGATGTGTTTCCCAGAGGAGGGTTGTAGTCAAGCTCGTTCAGGCCTCTCTACTAAAATTTGAAAGCTCATATAGACCATTATAAAATTAAAGATTACACAACTCCTTCCCCTACACCCCAATAACCTGCCCATTCCCCTTTGTAAAGTCCCTGAGCTCAGGTAGGAACGAGTTCATTCTGACATCCAGATGAGAGGTGTATTCGCTTAAGAGGTAATCGAAGGACAAACGAATATCTCCACTAGAGGGGAATGACTAAACAATCATAGATCCTTATACAATTATGAATGGAACAACATCACCCTGTTACCTGTCCCTTCCCCTTCGCCATATTTCTGGGTTTACTTGGGAAGAGTCAACATGAGGTGTACTCACCAAAGATATGGTTGAAGGAGATGCTGGTTTTCCACTAGGCGAGATGACGACTCTCACATTAACCCTTATAAACTTTTGGCTAGCACATCACACTTTACCCTGCCCTTTCTCCTCTTGCGAAGTTTCTGGACTCAGTTTCGGAGAAGTTAACAAATCTGTCGAAATAGTAGGTACACTTACCCTCCATAGGAAAAGAGACAGGGAGAGTGACTAAGCTCATATAAATCCTTTTATAGGCTGTTCAAGGTAAAATGAGCACTTTTGAAAGCCCTGCTTAGGATCTGCTTCTATGCCCGTTGTGTATTATTCCACCTTATACAAAATTAACACTGCCATGGACCTCATCACTTGATTCATGCGGCGGTCAAGTGAAACGGTGAAATTATTAGAAGAGTAAACATTTTATAAATATGCTAATTTTTACACACTGATACGTTAAAAAACACAGAAAGCGTAATAAATAATGTAAATTATCACAAATGGTTACCTAACACTTTTTACTCGACGTTAAAATATGGAACTGCTTTCCACCCATCGTTATCAACTTTACCGGGTGCATTTCACTCAGTGCACCCGTTAAAAAATACGTACGCAGGGGCAGCGACATTTTTCTAAGGTCGATTTCAAAAGTGCTGACTTTATCGTGAACAGCCTTTAAAAGATCTTGGATGGCATAGCACTTCCCTGTGATCTGCCTCTTCCCTTTAGTCAAGTTTCGGGTTCAGTTTGCAAGGAGTTGTCGAGACACGAGGCGCACTCACCCACGAGGTGGTCGAAGGAGATGCGTGTTCTCCGGAGGAGGTCGGCGACGAGGCTGGTCTTGCGGGCGGCGTCCTCGACGACGAGCCAGTGCAGGTCGCGGACGTGCATGAGGGTCTGCGCGAGGCGGGTGAGCTCGGCGACCTGCTGGGGCCGCGGGTAGGTGGCGGTGACGACGTAGATCGGCGAGGTGGACCACGCAGTCATCGGCGCTGGTGCCGGGGCTGGTGTGCATGGAGCTGGTGTTGCCGTCGCGGCAGCGGCTCCGGCCGACGTGCAGCTGCTGTTCAGCAAGTACTTGAGGAGCTGTACGCCGAAGATGACGACTGCTGCGAGGATGATTAACCACTTGCTTGTCTTGTACAGCCTGGTGCCTATCACTTGATTCATGCTCTGGAAAAGATTTGCTCTGTATTCTGTTTGCAGGTACAATCCTTACGAAGTTTCAAACATACCGAGACTTCAGTACAACAGTGTTACGACTTAAAGAATCTGATTTTTTTATTAATAGAACGGTAAACAAATCTCTGTTATATGTAAAAGTTTTAAATATTAATTATTGACCCTTGTGCTTTTGCATGGGCTAATATAGCACGGCAATGCTTCGAAATAAGGCGTTTTATAAATACAAAACTGTTCCTCCTAAAAAAATCACACATTTTGAGTTGTAACACTATTGTACTGAGCAGTGATATTATAAATATTATGTCTATACATATAAATAATAAAAATAGTCTCACAGTTTACCTAAGAAAGCTTTTAAGACAAACTGTAACCGAAGCACAGTGTAAATATTCTTATTTATAACCAGTGAAAGTTTTTTAACAATTATTTTTGAGACCTTAATATAAAAAGCAGTCGACTATATAGTAAATCACTCCTTTTCTGTGTTATCTAAACACCATTGCCGTAATTAACCATATATTCACCACCTGTACAAAATATTTTCTGACATAAACAGCTAACTTGCAATTCTTCACTCACACCATTGTCCCTTTTGTGTATAATGTCACAGACTATTTGCGAAAAATAATATAATTTACTTTTGTTTACAAAACTTTTACACACGGCACTTCTGTGGCGTTTGCTGAGGAAGCAGTGTGTTCCTTCGTAAGTGGCAAAAATAAAATTTTTTTTTGCTTTTATTTTTAAATGGTGCTCCAGCATTTGCTCAATGAAATAAGAACGTTTTGATTTTCGAAACAACGAATCAGTGTTGGCTTGAAGAAAATTTTGTAATGGGACTGTCGTCTCACCTAGGTCTTGAAGCTTGGCACCAGGAAGTGGCTGTAAGCAGACACTAGTCTCTCAATGGTCTACTCTACACCATCCACATCTTGAACGCCCCAAGGTGCTCTAATAGATGAGGATGAGATGCTGTTGCACTATCATGAGCTCCTTCACTGCAGTTTTCAACTTCTACAATATGTTCTCAGTGGGCCTTATCTGGTTTTGAGGTTTGCTGTTTTACGAAGGTAACTGGCATGCATCCTCAAGTGCGCAGGTTGTTGACTTGTGAAACCGTCTTGGTACTTGGATATTCAAGGGCCAAGGCTACTCGATATTGCTTTGTGACCGAGCAAACAGTTTGCATGCGTTTGATTCACCGCGAAACATGCATTTTTGAAAATGTCCGACGAGTGATTTATTAAACCGATCAGGCAGGTTGTATAATAGGTCTGTACATAAATGTATGCCCTGATAACTTCGAAGCTTTAGGTAATTAAAGATGATGTGATCATTACATTTTATGATAAAGATTGATAGTTTACAATAGAGTAAATCTTTAATCCAAGCTTGGAAATACAGGATTATCCTGAACTTCAAGTACAACCTTAGTGGGATTATTCATTATGGAAAATGTGGTAGAAAACATAAGACCTATCACCTAACGTGATTATCAAGGGGAAGGCATACACTTGAAAACTAGGAATTAAATTTAGTTACTTGCAAGTGTCAGAAACTACATAACATGCAACAAAAAACTTCTGAATACTGTTAAGACATATTTGATATCGGCCATATGTGAAAAGAGTGGCGGATGATAACATTGCAGTCATTGGGAAATTGGGGATGAAAACTGATTAAAAAAACAAAAGTATGGGTGTTAATTTATTGTCATCGCCCGCTATATGTACACATATGGCAGATATATTTATGAATTTACTGTTTCATATTATGTAGTTTCTGACATTTTGTCCAATTTTAAGGGTGGGCCATTTTACATAATGAATCATCTCACAAAGTTGGGATAATTCTGTATACACGAACAGATCAAAACACAAGAAATGCTGTACGTTCGGTCTGCTGACGAGAAAAACGTAGCTTTGTTACACCTTTATCCTGGCCAATTTCACGTGAAGAGCACACGAACTTGGAGGATTGCGGGAATCCTAATAGCTGGTCGTGAATACACGGCGCATATTCTGGCGCAATGAAAGGTAAGATGGTGCGCATTTGCCAAGCAGACTATATGTAGTGCCGTGAGCAGTGTACGTATAGACTGCGTTCGACTTGGTACTGACAGCATCTGAAATTACTGACGAGCGTTCCTTTACATACTGCTTCTGCTGATCAGTAAATGACGAATGGTGTGTTGTGGCATTTGAGTTGGAGGCTATACTTCCGGCTGACGTGCAGAAGGTCAGGCAGTCTCAGTAAAAGCAGACGATGCAATATGGCGGCGATGGATAACGAGCAAGTTACGTTGTTGTTATATGCAGAAGATGCAGGTGGAAAGTATGTTTTCACGTTCCTCGATCTCATCATCAATTGATGACTCTGAATCAGACGAAAATGAAAACAAAAATATATACATCCCTGTTGACAACATGTTTAGGCCTACCATTGCTTCAGCATGCATAGCAGACGCCATTATTCGTGCTAAAAACTCTACTGACGAGTGTTCCACCTGGTTCCAGTACTGAGCGCTACTGAGTGCGGAATTTTACCTTTTGGTATGCTACTGATCAGCGCTGTCAGTACCAAGTACTGCTCATCCCCTCCCTACCGTACTCGCTCAGCCGTGACGCAAACTCAAGGTCGTTTAGCGAGCTGATCATACGATACCGCATTTGCGTCTCTAGGGTTATAGTTAGGCAATTATTAAGACGAGACGATATAGACATTTTTGTTACGGTCCTAATGTATATCCTGGTACCCGTATGTTTCGGTCTGATTTTAAAAACGTTTCACGCTAAAAATGTGAAGAAACCGGGAAAAGACTATAATCTAACAGCATTGCATATAGAGAGGTAAACTTAAAGTGGCACTTACCAACGTGTCGCAGTCGCAGAATGAGGCGACAGGTTTCGAGCTCTCTGTATTTACCAAGAGTGTTTCACACTACACCGCCTTTGCGGCCGCTGATCGGCGCCCGAGGAAGAAGAGACCTCTTACCAGAGCCTGGCGACAGGAGCATATGCCCAATGTAGGGACACCTGCCTCCAAGGAAGGAGGTTTATGGCGGGTGGGGCAGACTCCGGCGGCGAGCACATGTGCCACTGTGTACAAAGAACGACACGGCCAACGACGTGTGTTACACCAACATTTACTGCTCAGGCTCTACTTCCAGGGTATTCCTACACCCCATGCTAACTAAGTTTAACCGAGTCTAGAAGATTACACCAAGGGGCCAGCGCACCGCATTCGGGCGCACTCTTTGTAATACAATTTTGCATAATAACTACTTATTATTACGCATTACTAACACACACATTCCCCTTCTGTTTTATTTATATTAATTATAAAATAAATATTAAAACTTATAGAAAAATGTAAGTAACGTTCAATTTAACAAAAATAATGTACTTTTATGTCAACACGAGTATAAAACGCTTGTGGTACACGATATGTATAGGAAACAACCAAATATGTAATATACATGGGATGGTTTTTCAAATGTTTAATTCAAAAAGTGTGAAAAAACCTCGAATAGACTATAACATACCATCTCCACCCATTGGTACCTCCAATAAAGCGAAGTAGTGCCGGAATTTTGACTCTATATTATTTTACAAATGATTATATTACGTTATGTTATTTTTAATTGTACTATATGATGTAATGTTATTCTCTAGTTTATCTTGTTTGTAGTAGAGCTTAGTCTTCATATATACACCTATGGTAGGAAACTAATTATTTCAAAGGTAGACCTAATATGTAATTTTTTTTATCTATTTAGAAAATGTATATCCATGATAACGTGGTTGAAAGAGAAGGTGGTAGGCTTTATCTTCACCACAAAAATAAAGACAATTTGCAGGTCCAAGTTTGGGCTGTTTTTATCGAGGAAGTTCTAATTGGGCCATACATTCTACCCGGGAACTTATTTACAAACATTTACAGCATTTTTCTGAGGGTAACATCACAGGAACCACGGGAGGATGTTATACCGGTTATAAGGGATGGCACTTGGTTTCAACATGATGGTGCACACAACCCATTTCGTCACACCTGTGCGTGGTTTATTTTAAAGCCTGGTTCCCCAATCACCGCATAGCACCCAGGGAGTCAGCTGGGTGGCCGCCACACTCCCTGGACCTCACAGCGTCGGACTTTTTCTTTTGAAGTTACATGTAGTCACTTGTACACCGAGACCCTGGTGGACAGAGAGGAACACCTTTTCGCCCCGATCCTCGTCTCCTCTGGGCAAATCGCATCTAGAAGGGACTGTTTTCTTACGTACGTCACTCAATGATGCGTAGGTGCTCTCTGTACATCTGATTCAATGGTGCACATTATGAGCATCTACTGTAAGTGTATGATTGGGTACAAGGCGTAGTGAGGTTGTAAGTATATGCAACCTTTTAATGATTAGTATTTGGTCAACCAACTTAAGTTCGTTTGTGAATAAATTTGTCTCCAGTGGCTTGCGCTCTGGAAATTTGACATGGGTCACCGTGTGACGTATCGTGATCGAACGTTGGCCGCACGTACGTGGTGTAGAGTGCGCGTTTATATTTAAAGTGTTGCTTAACTATAGCTGGTATTGTTACGCACCCCTTAAATCTTGTGTGTTATGTTTCGAAAACGGCTTGTCCGATATCGTTGCAAAAATACGAATATTTTTGTTAAATTGGGCATTCTGAATAATCATCAGCGGTAAAATGATCCATAATTCCTGACGGGTAACTATTTGACAGCACAAACAGGGTGTTACATATTAGTTTTACTATGACCAGAGTTGCTATTCGTAACACATTTGTAAGCCTGTTCATGGATTACCTCTTACAATGATGCAGACTGCAGATATGTAATGCCACCCCACATACAGTAGTTTTTGAAGTACGTATTGCAAATAAATTCATCTCGTCATTACATTTTCATGAGATGTATAACTACGTCACGACTCGAGTTAGGCCATACGTCGTATCATTGGCGTAACGAGCAAAGGGAGAGGGGGAGGATATATATTACCCACCCACATGTTCGGGAATGTTTGCTGGGGCACCCTAACATGCAATACTGTATAATATCGCCCGCAATCGTCCTTGCACTTGTGTACCAGACTTCGTGAACTAATTCCTGTTACAGATGCCATGCGTTACAGAGACCTGTAAATGTCGTGAGTTCAAGCGATGATAGGACCGACTTAAAAGGCTTCGTTATAATGTGATCAGGCCTTAGGCAGACGGCCTGCCTGATCACACCTTCAAACACTGAACCAGGACACGAGCGGTATTTCAACACCACCTTGTGAAAAGCCAGTTGCGGAAACCCCCTCCACAGGCCAGTAATCGGGGCCGAATATGTCAAACAACGGGCCGATATAGGCCAACGTCACCATGGGCACGGCGTCTTTCCTCATCAGGCCATCACCACGGGAAGAACACGGAAATGGGTATGTCCGGCCGTCGATAATCGCTTACCAGAAACAGCCTCCGGAACCATGAATAATGTGGAGACTTTCCCAATTAGCTTGCAATAGTGGCGGCGTGTTGAAAATAATCATAACAACCCTCTAAGAAAGTATTCCGAAATTTACCATACCAGTGTATTATACGCTTAGTGAGAAAGCAGGAATGGTAATGTTTTCCCGTATACATTCATTGTAGCGTTCGTACATGTGCTCAGGAAACAGTCAAACGCATAGGGAAGTTCCCAACTTTTTATAGTAGCGACGCTAAACATCCCTATATCTGCAGATTGATGTGTGGTATTATTTCCGTACACTGTATAGGTTTAAAACTTCCATTACATGTTGTTAATAAACCCCATCATGCACAGTTGGGCTCCAATAAATCACCTCTCATTATTCAGCTACGCCCATAACCATTTCATGTATGAATATGACAATAAGTCAATTCATTACAGCTTGCGCACGTCTTGATAATTCATCAAATGGGCCGTTGGTTTCAAGACACGCCCTGCAAGACTACGCGCCAGTAGTACACGTGTAGAAAGAGACAGCGAATCACGTAAAATATAAGTATGCATAGAAACAAGTGTTCGTCACGAATTCACCAGCCAATGGACAAATGGAAGCACCCGTGGTGTGTACAGAACTGTCGCTTTCAGCCTAGTCGTTAAATGAACTCACGAAATATTTTGATCGCTAGACATGAGGCAAGTGTTATCGTGTAACTCTGACTACCAAACAACCGCACGGACTTGTGCAAAATCCTCAACCAGCGAGCAGCTGCGTCGCCAAACCCCTCCCCTTCCCGAATAGCTCGTCACGTTACTGCCACTGGCATTAAAGTCAACATCCGGCCGTGTTCTTTTGTTTTTAGACTCAAGTTTGCTTTCTCGCTGCTGCAGGTGTGTCGACCGAGACAAAATAGTCTTGTTTTGTTGCAGACAGTCGGCCATCTGCCATTGCAAATCAAGTTACGCAGTGATGGTAACATGTTATGAACAAAGTTTTTTTTATTGTCATCAAAGTTTCCCTTTCTTGAATAAAGCTTCCCTCAAATTACATTTTTAAATTCAATGCGTTAATGTTACCAAATAAGGATGTAATTAATGTGTAGAAAGCATATAAGTACTTACAAAACACGAACAACTGATGTTCGTTCAAAAATATAAAATAAATTATAAACGCCTAAAACAGAGCCAACCTCACTGTCATCGTCTTCTCCCCTCTCATTAATGTCCAAAGAACTATAAACATTTTTATCGGATGACGATACAAAAAGGAGGACATCTGACATTTCGAAGTTCGAACTCTTCATCTGTTTAAACAGAAAATTGTTTCGAATTGCACGCAAAATTCAACATGGTTGTGCCAAGTCGGTTACGCTTCTTACATCGCAAATTTCGGAAGAGCAGTAATTTTGGAAAAACAGAGATTTACGGTTCAATCATCTTGTGGCCAGTTTTATTCAAAATTTAATCGATACCGAAGAATAAGGCAACTTCCTAACTCAACGATTGCAGCTTTAATATCGTTAGCAAAAATTCCTGTAACAACTTATATTACAACTTATTAAGTGCTTGAGATTTCCTCGAATTTCAAACGATATAGTGAAAAATTTTCCTTTTCCTTTTTCTTCAAAGAATATCCCGATTTTCTCTCAGAATTGTGCATTTCTCTTTACTTAGCATCACTTAGGTTACTGAGACTCGATGGCATGTTCAAAAACATATTCACAAACATTCGTAGGATAATTAGGTTCTATTTAGCATGTACTTGTAATAGTTCTTAAGACTGATTCATTTAAAGTGTATCTTTTATGCGCGTATAAGACCATTATCAATTTAGGAGAGATCGAAAACATGCCTCCCACATGTGTTTCAAAACGACAGCTATATAAATATCATAGACTACTACGCTATATCTAAGAAACCATGTAGGCCTATGGGCTATTCACGGTAAATGATCACTTTTGAAAATCCTGCTAAAGATATACTTATATGCAAGTTGTGCGATCTTCCACCTTATGTAAAACTGACATTGTCATGGGCCTCATCGCTTTATTTATACGTCGGTCAAGTGAATCTGTGAAATGATTATAAAAGTGAATATTTTACCACTCTGCTCAGTTTTACACTCCAATGCATTAAACAAAAAAAAAAAAAAGCGAAATAAATTACGTTCTCACAAATGGTTACCTAACACTTTTTATTCGACGTTAAGATATGTAACTACTTTCCACCCATCGTGACAAACTTTACTGCGCAAATGTCACTCAGTGCGCCCATTAAAAAATATGCGTGCGTGGGCAGTGATTTCTTTCTAAGGTGCTTTTCTAAAGTAGTTACATTACAGTGAACAGCCTTTAATCACATATTTTCAAAACAACAGTCATGTAAAAATTTTGCGTTAGTAACCCATATGTCTGAAACAATTTTAACCGACGTTAATATGAAGTAGCATCTATGACAAACATAGAACGTGACAATACTGTAGTGAAAATAACACCACACGAGAAACTGAAGCTTTTATATCGTATGTCTGGGTCTAATGAACTAATTCCCACTGAACTTTGTACATAAGTAGTGCTACAGTAGGCCTTCGAAGATGTTATTCCATCAACTGATGAAACTAAACTGTAAAAAAAATGAGGCAAAATTTCCTTACGTGTAAGGGAAACTATCTTACTTTACATGTAAGGTAAAATTACCTCTTAAATGTAGAGTAAATTTACATAACAAGTAAAGTACTATTTCCTAATTATACGTGAAAAGTACCTGATAAAATTGGGGGGGGGGAATCCCATACAAGTAGGGATAGTTAACTATAATGTATAATAAAATTATACCGAAGTATTAGTACTGTTAATTAATTTATTATCTATAACCTCTGACGAATAGTAACCGAAACCTCAACACTAAAACCCTCGACACTTGCTAGTGGATGAGCTCGAACCATGGTACTCTATTATGGTGGGGCCGATGCGCTATCCATTACACCTCGAAGACAGCGTGATAACATCGGTGAATATAAACGTGTTATATGACTGTTTCTTCCGCCCCCCCCCCACCTATATGTTGAGAATACTGAGGAGATGCACGCGTCGTAAGATGATTTTCCCATCCATGTATGAGATTTTCCAGTACCATGTACGTGAATTTTATTCCGGAGTGCGGTCATTTTACCTTTACCTGTAAGGAAAACTTATGTTTCCCCCACAAGTTTGCGAATTTTGCCTTACAAATGTAAGGCAATTTTCCCATTATTTTATACACGTCGCAGATGCAGTGTTTCTCCGGTGCGTGGACACGTGTCTGAATTACGATTTAAGACCAATTATTCCATGTCTTGTCTTTATCTTGACACATTTAGTGTGCGGCAAAACGTATATCTTTGTAATATAAGTGAATCGTCCTCAAAGATTTTGTCGAATTCGAAGTCAAATACACAAATCTTTGAGTGTGGCGCTAGACCATTCATGCGTATATTATAGCCCTCTCCTTTTTTTTTTTCACGTGCGTCTCAGTTTCCTGTTTCCAAAAAATTGGGATCCCTGTTTCGGCCATCAGGCAATTAAACTGCAGTTGTTTACATACTGGTCAATAATACAATTTTCTCGGCAGGAATACACGATATTCTAGCTTATCGCACATTGTACCAAAATACGTTCACTTGACTAATTGATTGATTAAAATAGACTGTGATGCCATGCTCGATGGAAAAATTTATGATAGTAAAAAGCACAAGGCAAATAAAAAAAATGCATGCACCATTGTCATATATACACGATTATAAATTAAATTTATAATCAGAGGGCACAAGCGTAGCCAGATATTGACACAACAATTTGTAAGATAAATATGAGTACTGCGAAATGAATACTTCGCATAATTAACAAGTAAATGTGCAATATTTACTTACTGATTGAAATAAAACAGCGTGGACAAACGTGAAGATAAACCAAGCAACAATAATAAAACCGAGGCAGTTACATAGGCGCAAAAGAATCAAAGAGTGCAATTCAATTAAAAAATTCAAAACAGGATCATAGCCATAGACTAAATATAAGGTAGACTGATCTCGCTGGCTGCGCACAAACAATCTCGGCGTCCCTACATTGAACTGCTTTTTTACCAACACGTCTAGGGAAAACGGCGTGGTTTCGATTTTAGGTTTAGAAAATTGTTTTGTAAACAAGTGCTTAGAGATGTTTTTATACTTCCTCTAAACAGTTCGTAATGCTTTTTGATTAAATTCAAAATGATACAGGTATTTAATTAACATAATAGCGCTTGTCATTTAAAATTAAGATATAAACAACCACGTTCATCACTGTTGACCATGTGGCTTTGACAGTTGTGTAGGAATGGTGTCGTTTAATGTTGGGTACATGCGCAGAAGACGGATAGGCGGTCTTCCTCATCTTTAGTCTATGATCATAGCGTTTGTGTTTTGTCTATGCGTCTGAAAGAACATAGACTAAATATGAGGTAGAACGTAGCCTACATAATATCTGAAGGCCGGGGCAGAGAGTGTTCGAAATACGAGACGTTTTAATTCAAGGAATTACCGCTAGAGTGCCCTCTTTTGTGTTATTCTATACTAGGTATAATATAGGCACTACACATTAAAAGTACGTAAAATAAATGTTAGTTAGTAAATTAATTTGATTAAAATATGCATTTAAATAAAACAGCTTTAAACTACCCTGAATTTTGTTAAGTACTTACAATAACAAACAATTTAAAGCTTTAAACCCAATTTCAACACAAATATGTTACAGCTTCAAAATAAGTTACATGTACGGACAAAGTAAAGCATCAAAACAAGCTATAAAGCCATTATGACTTATATAAAATAAGCAGCCCGTACATTTTCTTTATTTAGAAGTTTCGATACTTTACGGCTTAATGGTTTTGTGATTATTCTTGAAGGCTTATCAAATAAATCTGTCACTAATCGTGCTTCGTTGTCCAAAATAGGTTTTAGAAATTTATAAATGATTACATTACTGAGTTTTTCTTGATCACACTCGCAAAACTTGAAATATTCTACAAACTTAGGCACAATAAATACCTTTAGCTTCTTCACTAGGGCCTACCTGTTCGTGCCCTAAATAATTCAAGGCAGTGCACGCAAATTCCAATATGCTTTTAAGGAGAAACACAAATGTTCTTGATAGGTAGAGCAAAGCTCCTCGATCGCATTTTTTATTAAGCACAGCAGTGGGCTGTCGCAATTAGGAGCTGAAATTTGTTCCAGGCAAAATGCGCAACTAGTATTTTCTTCCGCAACACTAGCTAAATAGCCAGCAATCATTACCAGTGATGTGATCTCTAAAGTTACTGGAACCTCTGAAAGCACAAAAGGAAGTCTTAAAAATTCTGCATGATTCCCTTTTAATTTTTTAGTTCTTTGATTTTTTTCCCCCTTAATCTGTCATGAGACTGTTTCATAAGTCTGTACTTGCGTTTCATGACAGTGACTTTATTTTTGTATGATGACACAGATGGCACCTAGATTCCTACTTCTTTCAGTGCAGAACTACCGTCAATGGAATCGTCCAAACCCTCATTGTTACAGTGTCTTCGCGCTCGTTTTCTCTCAAATGGTGGAAAAAACTCAGACGTACGTATTGGATTTGTCCTGAGTTTCAATTTAATTTGCTTATGTTGAGGATACCCAGGAAACAGTGATGGTACTATATTGGCGAGTAACCTTTTTGAAGATGTACTAAAGCTAAAATCAGTTTCTCTGAAGTGTAAACTACACACTCGTAAGCGGCAGTTTGGCAACCAAAACGATCCAACTTTTCCTTGATATAGCTATTTAGCTATATATCTATTTCTCTTTTTCTTCAAATTGCGATGGGAAAGCATGGAAAGTGACATTCTTCTCGCATTTTAATGAATTAGATAGAGGTACAGTTTGGTGCGCAACAGTAAACCATTTCAAAATGCGGGAATCATTGTTTCTTAACAATATTTTTATACACATATCAATATTCTGCAGCCGCCAAAAGTTTACTATTAATATGTATTTAAAAAAAAAATACCTCCTTGATAATTTTCTCAATAATACCTTTCTGAATGATTTATATATAGTAATACCCAGTAAATGAGGTCGCAAATACAGCGCACAAAGCCACACAATCAAAAAATTTGTTAACATACGATGCATATGTAGTATGGTACGTCATTTAAGAATGAACAGCACAAAAGCGAGACACCTAGCGGGCAACAGGTGAAACACGCGGGCACGGATTTTTATGCTGAAAAAGGCGTCTGCTTTCCTGCCAACACGACTAGCAAAAACGGCGTGGATTGGATTTGAGGTTAGAACACTATTCATGTAAACACATGCTTTGAGATGTTCTTATAGGCCCTATATAATCTAGCAAATTTGTAATGCAATTAGATTAAATTCAAATTGGTAAAAGTATTTTATTCTTGAAAAAGGGCTTGTCTTTAGAAAATTAAGATATAAACAAGCACGTCCATCGCTGTTTATCATGTAACTTTGACACTTGTGTTGGTTTGAGGTTGGTCAAATATTTGGTCAAATTTGGGTAGGCCTACATGCGCAGAAGAAGAAGAATCAGTCTACCTTATCTTTAGTCTATGGATTAAACCACGATATCAAATTGAATCTACGGGATATACAGTAGCCAAGCATATAATTACTTGGTACAGAATTGTAGCAACATAATAGCATGAATACATGTACATGTATAATAGGTATGGGTGCTATATTTAGATTTCGTAACAGTCCCAATAAGTAGATACACGGTAAGAACGGTCAAAACCACGTGATTTGGAGTAAGGTTAGCACACTGTTTACTAAAATACCGTGAACCGGGGCTACTTTATTCCATTCACACTTTCTTCAGCCTTTTGGAATCAAACCTTTGAAAAATCACCCTAGGTGTAACATGTCAACCTGGTTTGTTCAATCATTTGTTTTCCACAAATACATAACACTGTGATTAACACTAAAGTACTGTATTTTTGAATAAATGAAACTTCTCTTAACCTCTTCTATAACTTGTAATATTTGCTTCGTATTATATACGAATTAAAAACAGCGAGAGCAGCGGTGTATTGGCAACGGCTAGTAATAAATAGTTCTCAGTTCAAATATTGTTTCAACATAGTTTTTTGGTATGCTCTTTGTAAATTAAATACTTATATTGAAATATTTCAATACTTAGGTATCCCCGATAGAAATATATTTCATTGCTACAGTTAAAAATAACAGCGCAAAATAACGTATGTAGGCCGTACTGATGTAGTGTTTGTTTTTTCGACCGACGAAACTGTTGGCTGGGTGGAGCTTATCGCGCGCTCTCTCTCCTCCTCCCTCTCTGTCACTCTCTCTCGGGAAATTTCCCATCGCTAGTAAACAATGAATATATACATGTTTAAAATTGTAGCATATCACGTACTTATTACAACAAAGTATATATATTTTTTTAAATTTGGAATTTACAACTGAAAAAAAAATTGTATTGTTTAAATACCTATGTTATTTAGATGAGATGGCGCGACGTGCGACGCTTACAAATCCGGCAGGTTGGCAGAAGTGGTGTGGAAGGGAGAATCTAGAACTTGATCACCTCCCACGCGCTTACCACAATATGGCGGGCGAGCGATTATACCCAGTTTTTATATGGCCGTACGACTGACAGTGATGTGGCGACATGTCAATGATACGGCGTGTTTCTTAACGAAGCGTCAAGTTCGTACGCGTGTTTTTTTTTAAACATCATGGGCAAGTTACAATGTTGTGATAAATATGTGTTTCCAGGGCAGAGTGAACTGTGCTGTTATCGTTGCGTATGAAAGGGCGTGGTGGCTGCGTTGTAATCGTTACGCAGGCCAGGTGTGTGTGTGTTGATTTCAAATATGTGCAAAATTTATACGTTTTAACCATGAACTGATGTTATAACGAAGTTAATTATTTACGTTCACGTTTGTTTATCACAACGTTGTACCTTTGCGCTAGGTGTTTGAAAAACCGTCGTGTACCTAGCTTACGTTTTTGTGATTTGAATGTCTGCAACAATCCCAACGAAATACTAAGCCACCCATATAAAATTAAATAACTAATAAAATAAACCTACAAACCACCAAGTACCAATGCATGTAAATATTAGCGAAATAGATGTTATGGTAGGCCTATGTATTTGCACGTTCGCCGCTATCTTTTACATTTGTCGATGTACAGTAAATAAGCGACACGAGTTGCATGCTTGAACTTACTGCGTCGGTTCGTTGGACTGGTTGTCCCTTCGTTTAAATTTTTAACACAAACACACATTAATAACAACAGGTTAAATACTACTGTTGTTTCCGCCACAGTTGTAACAAATACCGTGCCAAAATATTAATGTGTATTATGTGTAACGTGCTATATCATGTGTAAGGAATAGTTATAAAGCTGACCTAAATATTGTTACAGGCCTAAATTGTGAACATTCGCAGGAAACGGTTTCTGCAATATGACATAATTCTTTGAACAGCTGTAAACAGCAACCAACGCATTTGACAGTTATAAAAGTAGAAGTCAAATTTGCAGTGTTTATGTTTACGTGTAACGGAAGGACACGTAATCAATAACCAAAAGTAGAAATTTAGCAGGGCTTCAGAAAAGGCCGAAGTTATATAGCTAGATATTTTAAAATTGGAATGTTAGGCCCCATCTACAATCGACATGGCGCACACTACACGCGTAGCATAAAGAAGTAAAAACCTTTATTTGAGATGGTAACGTCCACAACTAGCATTTGGCGTGACTTACTCGGCGATATTTGCGTCACTTGGCGTTAAGATGGTAATCTCTGAGTATCTTACGCCAAGTTTTTAACGCCGGCTAATGAGAAAGTGAAACGTCATAAAAACTGCTGTAGCCAACTTTTGCATATAAAAATTCTTGCACTGGAAAAATTATTTCTTATTTATTTTCTCTTTCTAATTTGTTAGAAAAGCGTTTTTTTTGTTGGTTTTTTTGATGGTTTCGCTTGTTATGCTTTGTAGGTAATGTTATTTAAGCCAAGTCGATTATTGACGGCACTTTACCTACCCCGGAAATTTTTGGTACCCATTCACCAAATGGCACCCAAACAAATATTTTGGGTGATGCAAGGTTGCCCCAGCACGCGCAAAGCAGCCCCGGTGTACGCTAACTGCTCAGATATACTAGTGCTCTACTTTTGACTAACTTGTAACGCAATTACTATGTGTTCAGAGATCTAGAAAAGCGTTCTTCTTCCCGCGAGAGCGTGGTTTTAAAGTGAAGTCCAAATGTAAATAAACGTTACATCATTGTTTATACACGTGAATTTGACATTTGTCAGTTCTTGAGCACATGTTGGGGCAAACCCCACAAAAATTAGTCTTATCTCCTCTTAATCTATGGTCTGGAGTATGAAGATCCTCCTAGAAAAGGATAACGCCCATAGTACACCTATTGGTCCACAAGATAGCTGTGCACCTACGATTTATTCATTCATTGTCCGGAAGACAACTATTACTGTAGCACTTGTAAGTGTAGGACTCGTCAGTTATTTCAAGTATAAAAAATATAAACACAAAACACTACACAAACATAAAATACCATTCAATATACACAAACCTTATAATAAAAGAATGAAATCTTTCAAGTTAGGCTAGTTTTGTACAATAAATGTTTCAATTTTACTTATAAATAGGCTCTTAAGTTAATTATCTTAAACGATGAGTCAGTACGGAACATTTCAATAGGAATTTTAATTATGCATAAGAGAGAATGTCTTTATAAACATGTTGGTAATCATTATTATAAACCGTTATTCCTCTTGATAGACTGTGTGGTTGGTTTTTAAACATTACATGACAACTTAATGCAACACACAACAATACAACAGGATATGTGACCATATGTAAATTAAGGTGAGAAATTATGCAAAATATCCTTTATTTGCATATGCCATAGCAATGGGCACCTTTCGATGGACAAAAGGAATTATATGCGACAGTTTAAAGTCACGTACTGGACAGGTGGGTAGAGTGCATACCCTAGCTGCGCAATTTCTTTGAACTAAAACTAATTATTTTTGTACCTTCATCTTAACTGAGTAAATCAAATATTGCCTGAATATTTTTAGAGAGAGTACTTCAGTGACTTGATTGTACGACCTGACAAGATACAAATTCCCGGCACCGTCCAGTCCGCAGAACAGTAGACATATACACTCTCAACCCTTTCCTTATCACACCAGGTTGAAGCTGCGGGTACCATTTGTGCATGTTACTGGAGCGCACATTCATGTGGATAGCATCTTCAAATAAATAACAACCAGTCATGCTCAAGATATTTAGAATAGGACCATAACTACGGAATAACAACAATAGCCCAAAAACTTTTATGAAAAAACCTAGCATTTAATTAAGGAAAAGTAAAAAATCAAAATAGTTAATTCGAAAAAAATATTCTAATATTGTTCCCTAGATGGCAATTGAGAAAAGAAAAATTACTTTGAAGACTCAAAAATACTAGTTGTGGTAGTGGTCGTTAAACTCCCTCAAAAACTGTCTTTAACTGTTCCAAAACTGTTCCTCACATTAAAACGTACCAGTTATAGTCAGTGGTGGCACAAAGAAACTACTCGGGTTTGCCATGGTAAAATTACTAGGAAAATGTGTACTCTCAACCAAAACAAAAATTGCTGCTGTACCAAACCTTCTAGAATGTTTAAACTTAGGTAATGTACGTATCACTGAAACTTTATTAAAAAGCAAAAAATTATGCCCTTAGCTAATGATGATGTAGACTTGAAGGAACTAATTTTCATGCTAGGTTGTGAAGTAGGCGGGCCTCTCGCGCGGCAGGATAGCATAAGGGGAAGTCAGTAAAATATACACGTAAGCTCACGGTTTACGGACCAACGGTCTAAATAAAAACGAGAATCTAACTCCAGAAAACTATCGTGGAGGGAGCGTTCTCAGGCCAACTTAACATCTCACGTGGCATATCTTCATAATGTAGACTAGTAATAAGGGCGAAACTCGGACTCCCTATCCTTAAGTAATTAAAACTGCCTCTCGCAAACACCCACTACCGTCGTCCTACCAGTTGAAGACATCGTATCTAAGTGCCTGATACCTCAACGCAAATCCAAATTCAAAAACCGTTCAAAATGCCACTCCAACGTGTTAGAAGCATAGAGTTGCAGGTCTCGAAATGGCTAATTAACAAAGAAAATAATCAGCAAGAATTACAAATATGCGAGACTATAAAAACTAATATTTTGTATAACAATAATAAAAATCTAGCTAATCTCAAATATAAATTACACAATAAATAATTTTTGCCATCTTACAAAATAATAGTAAATCGTAAAAATTAAATATAAAAATGCAAAATAGGAGTTATGTGTTAAAATGAAACACGAATAATTAGGTATTCATAAACACCAGAATTTAGGGTGCTACAACCCATTATTCCATTAGGATAAATATTTTACATTATTTTAAAGTTAATAACTTGTTTAATGCAAATGATGCAGTAATTTATAATGCAGTATAGCTTAAAGTGAAATGGCTGTGGTCGTTGTTTCTCTATCTGCATTATAGTATTTTTTATACACCGTGATATACTATTGATGTACTTTAAGAGCACGTACAATTTGTGTAGTTAAATGGGCCATTACAAGTTTGCTCCGTTGGCCCATCAGGACCATGCACCGACACCGTCTCATGATACTGTTTGTTAACACTACAACGTCAGTGGAGCCACGCTACCGCCAGAAGGAATTCGACATCTTACAAGTCCCATCATGTGCTCATTACCTCCTTTACCACCAACACTCTGAAGACTGAAAAGCTCGAAGGCGTCAAGAGACAATCTTTGCTCCACAGATGGACCTGCCTTCCACCTGCCAGCGAAGACCTTTATAACCATCACCATCGACGACTTCGACAACCAACTTTTTAATACCTTCGTATGACGTACATTGTTTATTCATGTTAATGTATTTAAAATCGCTTTATGCGGTTTTGTATTTTTTTTACGGCATCTGTACATATACTTTTAGTAGGTGGAAAATTGGGTTTTTGACGCAAAGGAAACAAAGGTAGGAGTAACGATCTTCCGTCAACATGGTTAACATCGCATGTGTGCTAGTCATATTGAATGACTTCACAGAGGCAATTTTGGATGTGTGAGACTTATACCTTGACCCGGTGAGACCTTGATTCCGAGATGAACTTGAGATAATCTTGGGTGAAAAACAAACAAAATCGCAAAAACTTGAGAAAAATAAAAAAATATGAGAAAATTGTAATTTCTCTCGAAAACACCAAATCTTATTCAAAACTTTTAAAACATCTTAAAGTTTCGGATTTTGTTAACTTCTTAAACAATATATAATTATAACAAATGTAAAAGTTATTATAAACATATGACGTGATGGAATTTTGGGACATCCGGGGTTGGGAGGATTATCGATTACGGGGCAGGTTCCTCTGAAAAGACTAAAACACCGCCAAATTCTTTAGGTTTAAAGAACATAACTAATACTACCCTGGCTAAAATTATCATATAGAATAATAGGGTATCTAATCCTAGTTTAAATTCTAAATTTCAAAGAATCTATTAATAAGATTAATAAAAATTTAAATTTTACCTAAAAATATCATAAATTAAACTCAAATAAATAATAAACTTTAATAACCAATAATATTAATTAATATTTATTGTATAACCGCGTATGCTGGCACAAACATTTACAATAATATAAAGAATACCCAAATCTAAATAACCTTAATAATTAATATTAAATACTGCAAAAAGAAAAATATCAAATAAATAATAGCAAAAACTTACATGTATACTTACATGTACGAGATTTTTGTTAAGTTATACCGTGTTTTGGGCGCCAGTGCAGAGCACAAGATAGACGCGGTATCGTGATGGCCGACGGCCCATGTGGCCTCACTGGTGTCCTGACGTCACTCCCCAGCAGAAACCATTCCGTCGTAATTATTTGAGAAATTATTATGTTGTCCTGTAATCGTCATGCCAGGTCTAGTAGGGGCTGTGGGCCTCCCCATAACGCCAATCTACACATAGAGGGTTGTTTCGGCCACTCAACGCCGTAGAAAACACACGTAGTACATTTGATAATAGTAATAGTGAAAATGATCCAGTGGTCAGAACGACCAGTAAATAGCTCGTACGCAGAATTCAGTTGACATGACGATTTATTCACGAATCCTCATTTGAGGCACATGCGTTTATATCTCAACTGTAGCTCGGAGAGCTCTGAAACAGTTAAAATTGGTACGAAGCTTTCATTATATTTAGTTTGAAAATTTACATCCCGGCCGTGTGCAAGCGGACTGGGCTGTGGGGTGGCACACGCTCCGGGATGAATGATAGCTAAAAGTTTCCAGAAATATTAAAGTTAGCAACGGCAGTTACATTATTGGCGGCAAAATGACGAAGTCCCCGGAGCGGGCCCTCACTCACGACCTACCCCACAAGCTGCGATGACGCTACTACTGAATGCTTGCGCGGGAGCCGTCCAGCAGTGGCGCGAACTCCCACGTGATGTCAGAAGTCCCGTTATTTAACAAGACTTTATTATGTGAAATGAAATTTGATAAAGCAATGGAATGATGAAGGTTGCACGTCACACAAGACACTATAAGTTTACTATCAAAAATACAAAACAGAAATAAACATATTACATTATACCCTTCACTTATGACATATGACTTAGCCTTAGTCTGCATTTTGTGCGTATTTCCGATATGTAATTATTTTATTCTGGGTGATCCCCTCTGATGTATATTATCTCAGAGTGTTTTATTTGTGGTTACAATTACATTACAAATGTGCATACAAATTATACAATATACTTGCTACATAAGAATTATGGAAAAAGTTAGGTTATCTGGCCACGTGGTCGTCCTACTGCCTTATGGCTTTTCTGTGGTCGGCATACATGAACTTACTCTACTGAACCACTACTGGAAATACGGTCGTGGTACTGGCCGCAAAAAATAATATATTGAATCTAAACAAATTAAGCTAGGCACACGTCCGCACAATGCACACAACATTACGCTGGAATATTTATTATGTTGCACTACTAAAAGTTTTATTAGCGCGTGGCTAATTTAATAATACTTGAATGCACATGGTAACTATTGACACAAAACCCTCTTAAAATCAACATATCACCCTACACTTACCTTATAAACTAAACAGAACAAAGTGACACTCGAACACACTGGTTACGCGTGTAATTATACAAACGTAAACAAATGCCATATATCAAAAGAAAACGTCACACACGTGATATGGACCACTGGTGCACTGAGCGTGTGGCGTAACATGGGCACACAACATGGAAACATTACCCTTTGACAATAAATAATTAAATCCCTTTTTAAAAGAAAACACAAATATTGCATTACGCACTGCACTGATGCACTGTACACATACACACGGAACATTGGCTGATGTCTCCTCATGACAGTGTGGTGTCTGGACAGTTTGTGTGTCGGCGGGATGAACGGGCTAGGGTTGACCAGTTCACGTCACATAAATTGATGTATTTATAAAATTAAATTATGAATAGTTTTTTTTCTTCAAATAATTGACACGTTCGAAGACCAGTGTTGAAATTTTCATAAAGGTTGTTTAGCACACACACCCTTCTGGTATAGCGAACAAAATATGACTGCCCCGCACTACTATTTTCAATTGTTTTTGCAGTCAGCCTCCCATCAACAGGCCCCCTACATTTATTCCTTGTAGCTCAATCATCCATTAGTGCCTATTGTTTCGGCATTGCCCTCTATACAATACTGATAACTCATGTTTCAAGAATTATCCACTAGAGTGCACTGATAACTCATGTTTTCAGCATTGCCAACTAGAGTGCACTAACACATGTTTTCACCGTTTACCCACCAGAGTATATCCATGTCACCTACATGCAAAATGTATGCAATGAAAATAATTATCTTCGTTTATTTAATTCATTTAATTAGTCATTTTATTTTTAAAAATTCAATCGCAAGACAAACAATTCCTTTGTTTTTAAAACTTATGGTGAAACCCTATATAGAAATGGCGAAACAAGCAATAGTTTTTCGATTTTCTCATAAGTATGTTGGTATCAAATAATTATTTAATACACGTATTTTATTTTTCAAAAAATAAAACTCGTCTTACTTAAAACCTTTTTTTCCTAATTTGTACTGAAATTGCACATACTTATAGGATTGCGGAACCTTGTAGAAGTTTCTCATTATGTTATTACATGCATATCAATTAACTATCAAATAGATTTAATTTAATTTTTTAATATCTACAGACAAAGTTATAACACGTGGAATATTACTGGCCATGCCTTCTCCGAGGCGAATTCAATCATGTTGTCACAACCTTTTTATCACCCAAGGTATGTGTCATCTTCATTATCGTCTTCATTACACTAACTCGTTGGCATATTGAGTTTTTCACTATAGGCATACCGATTCTTTAAATATTTTTTTACATATTAAGTATATGAGATACATTTTTTACAAATTAAGTATATGAGATACTACATTTCAAGTCTTTTCTCTTCAAGTCAAATTCTAACATGATGCCAGAATCTGCAAATTGTTCATTCTCTTGCTTGATCTCCACTTGCATAACTGTTGTATATGTAGGCACAGATATGCTTATAGGGAATTTTTATATGTATATATGGTTAAACCAAGCCCATCATTTGAAAAGCGACCACTCTTTAAGTCACATTATGAACATAGTGCGGACCCTGGCACCCACTGCACCCCCAGCAATGAAAGTCATATAGTTACTCTTCATTCAGCATCCATTAAGGCCAAGCCCTTGGAACTTTGTGTATCATTCAACATCCATTAAGATCAGGTCACTGAAACTTGATGTATCAGACTAGTCCAAACCAAAAAAACTAATTTGTCATATTACACCCTCTTCTCTTTTGTAAATGTAGTTCATAATTGCGTAGCCCATTCATAAATTAGAACTCAGTTCATTCTATCCTCAAAACATTCCTCACTTAATTTGTTCCTCTATATACTCCTCGGGTTATTCATTCTCCAAAGTATTCCTCACTTAATCTATTACCCAAAATACTGCTCAGTCCATTATTTTTCCTTGAAACATTTCTCACTCAATTTATTCCACAAAATACTCCTCAGTCCATTCATTCCTCAAAACATTCCTCACTTAATACATTCACCAAAATAGTGCTCATTCGATTCATTTATCAGATATTCCTCGGTCAATTCGTCTTCAAAATATTACTCGGAACGTTCCCCAGTCCATTCATTCGTCAATCATACCTCTGTCATTTGTTTCTAAAAAATTCCCCGTCCATTCTTTCTCAAAACATTTCTCATCCTTTTGTCTTGCTGGTGACATTAATCTTCACATATACTAGTGCTAAATTATTCTTCATTATCCAGTTTAACAAGTGTACATTTCGCACAAACAGGCTCTATTGCAGGTTACATCGGTTTTATTGTCTGTAGTGAACATATATATATATATACACATATATACATATATATACACATATACACATATATACATATATATATATATATATACAAAAACACACACACACACATATATATATAAATATATATATATATATATATATATATATATATATATATATATATATATATATATATAGTGTAAAGCAGGAGGTAACGGCGAAAAATGGTGTTTCTTGTTAGGAGAAGGAACACTACACATGCAGTAATTGGCAGAAAGTAGAAGGCATTCAGTGAAAATTTGTTTTCAAAACCCTACTTGCACAGGATCATATCTCCTTTATTATTCTGTTTAGGGATATGGCGTACTGTATATTTTGAACTTTGTTTTTCATAAGGAATCATTTCCCGCAGTTTGGGCATTTAATTTTCGTATACTCTGTATTTATATGCCTAACAGGGGTGTAAAACAAGTTCATGGTCAGAATCTCGCGGATATCGATAGATTTTATTAATGTCAAGAATATTAATATTTACTACCGTTGAACGGGAATAACAAGGAAACTATTCAAGACAGTCTGATGAATGGACTGTTGACAAATACCATCCACATCTGGATGCTGCAGGAAATTTATTTGCCATGCGTACCTTTTCAATTTAATCAACAGGCTCTCTACTCGTTTTATTGCAATCATGAAATCAAAAACCAAAATATATAATGCACTTTCTCATCCGCAAAGCAGCCATGGATAATTTATAAATGAGTTCAAAATAAACAAACGAAAGTTGTTCTTTCTATTCCATTAAACAATTGTATTTTAGATTCACATGTCAAATTATTGACGCAGTTAATTTGACACAGACATGAATAAAAATGCAGAATTTTCAACAACAAACAACTCGTACAAAAAAAAAACGTAAATACAAGGGAGATATTGTTCCTCTTTGGGATGTACGTCCTAGTAAATTACTTTTGTGTGTGTGTGTGCGTGTGTGTGCACGTGTAGGTGTATGTGTGTGCGTGTTTGTGTGTGGATGTGTGTTGCTAGGAAGCCTGAACATACGGTAAAGTAAGAATCATTTTTAGTACCAATAAAAATACAAATAAAATTTTTTCAAATACCAATAACTAATTTATTTTTCAGAGGAACTATGCACTTAATAGTTTTTATAGTTTTTTTTTTTGTGGAGCAATACGTAAAGGAGAAATACTGAACTTTAGGAGTGGATGATGACGAGGAACGTAATCATGGTACAATTACTACAATAAAAGCATTCTTACCTCTGTGCCGCCCATTTGGAAACACAGCCAAAGTCGAGACAACAGCTGAGTATCACATACTGTGACTATAAGGGTCACGGTGGCTGAGCGGTTAGCCTGCTTGCCTGTCACCTAGACGAATCGGGTTCAATCCCCGGCCGGTTCACTACGGATTTTCGCAAGTAGGAATCGTGCCGGACTATGCTGCTGGTCGATGGGCTTTCTCGTGGATTTCCCGTTCCCCCTACACTTTCATTCCGGCGCTACTCCATACTCACTTGGCTTCACCAACATTGGCTCTCAAGACCTCGATGTTAAGAGCGGCCCAAATTTATTCACTCACCATTACTAGAGCTTCGGCTCACACCTTTAAAATATGAAGAGAGTACGAGCTTGATATAGTCCTCTAAACTGATGGCACGTGATGCGCACTTTAATTCATTGGAATCATTTCAAGTATTGTGGGGCATCCAAGCTCTATCGCCGTCTATGTTCATTATGGAGAGATAAAAAAATATTTTACTGTTCCAACAAATACCCCAGTTTAGGGAAGGATATGAAGAGAATATTTTCTAGTCTAGTTTTAAAATTAAAACATGAGAACTGAAACTATGAAACTATATTTTCATAATATTTTAGTGATACAGAAACGTTAATAAAGTACAGAAATAGTTTCGAAGAAGTGAATTTAATATCAGTCGCTTGAAGCTAGTCATCACACTGGCGGGTTTCAACGTGCGAAGTTGGTTCATGGATAATTGAATGTGTTTTAAAGTCACTTTTCTGTCCACTACGCATTCTACCACCAAATGCAAGTATTAACTTGCCATGGACAAGAGAAGATTTCGTCTGTTTGAGCGATCATTAATTTTAATTTAACAGTTTTTTTTTTCAATAAGTCGTTGGTATGTGTAAATATTTTTCGTGTTTCGTTGGCAATATTACTGTGGATGAGCCAGTCAGTGTTACACACTTTGAAATATTTTCTCAAGCAAAAGTGATGTCATCCCTCGACCCCAAGAGTGGATACTAACAAGTTCCCGTCAAGCTGGAGTACCATGGTAAGACCGCCTTCATAGCTCCTGCAATGCTGTCTGGTCTCAAGTTGCCTCCTGCCACCTTTCAGGCGATCATGATTAGGGTGCTGGACGGCCTCATCGGGGAGTTCACACTCGCCTACCTGGACGACGTGGTAGTGTGGTCGTCAAGCTGGGAGGAGCACCTGCACCACCTGTCCATAGTGCTAGAGAGGTTGGCCAACAACGGCATAACATGCACAACCAGCAAGTGTCACCTTGGGATGACGAAATTTGATTTCCTGGGTCACAACGTCGACGACGTAGGTAACAAGCCAAACCCAGAGCAGTTGCTGCTAATCGACGAGTGCCCACCACCACATACGTGCAAGCAGCTCCGGAAGACCTTCGGTATAATAAACTGGCTGCGGGAGCATATCTAAGACATTGCCGTTATCGCAGTGCTGCTGACCGACCAGCTGTCATCTCAGCGATGGTTCCAGTGGGACAGCTCCACCGAAGACGCCTTCGGCGAAATTAAGCAGTGCTTCAGGTCGTGCCCGACCTTGGCAAGGTACGACACCAGCAAGCACCTCTACCTATAGACCGACACCAGCCAGAAGGGACTCAGTGCAGTACTGTACCAGTCAGTACGACGACGATGGCGACCGTCATGTCATTGATTTCGCCAGTGCCAAGTTGGGTCAGACCGAGTGGAGATATGACGTGAACGGATGCGAGTGTTTGGCCATAATTTGGGCGATGAAGAAGTACTGAGCCTACTTCGAATACCAGAGGATTAGACTCCGCTCGGACAACCGCTGCCTAGTATGGCTACACAACATGCGGAAAGCCAGAAACAAGCTGACCTGGCGGGCATTGCTTATTCAAGCCTACGACTTCATTGTCGATCGTGTCCCCAGTAGCGAGAACCAGCTGGCAGACTTGCTGTCTAGGTCCCCCAGTACTGACGTCGTAGTCCACGATGACGTGGAGTGGGAGGACATATTACCACCAGTGAAGCAAGAGCCGCTACAAAAGGTGAGTCTACTCCAAGTTAACGTTGTTAACAGTGGCCAGGGACATACTAAATGGTGCAGAACGTAAGAGAATAGTTCTTCTGGACCGGCCTCACTCGACAGGTGTGTCAGTATGTGTCAGATTGTGCCACGTGCAATCAATTCAAAGTGCGAAGAGCAGATGGCATACAACAGCAACAACCTCGCCTACCTAGCAAGCCATCCGATGTGGTCTGTTAAGATCTCATGGGGCCGTACCTCAGGTCCACCGGGGGTAAGCACTTTATTGTTGTCATCACAGACAATTTCTCCAGGTGGGTGGAAGCATATCAGTCAAGCAGTACACGGACATCATACATCGCGCGAGTGCTACGAGGTGACGTCTTCCGCGGGTAGTGGTACCCGCAGAACTTGTTGACAGACAACGGGACCCAGTTCGCTGGTAAGAAGTTACGGGAGTTGTGCACTAAGGAGGAGGGGGGTAAGGCATCTGAAGACGGCACTGTCCCACGTCCGTACTTACCCCACAGTGCACCGCAATCAAGAGTTGAAGACGCAACTGCAGTTCCGTGTGGGTGAGCAGCATACGTCGTGGACCAAGTACCTGCCCGCCGCTCTCTTCACCCTCTATCGGTGCGTCAATGTCGCCACCAACAAGGCAACAGCCGATGTGCTACTGAGACGCAACCTCACACTGCTAGGTGAGTTCAACTGCCTGCAGGTGGGTGGGAACACCGATCTAGTCAGCAGCGATGTCCGGCGTGAGTGGTGCCAACAGAAGCACTGAGAAGTGCGCCAACATCAACATGACTTTGTCGCGCGGTGGCCACCAGTCACCACACAGCCACACACTACATGCAGGCCAAATTGTAAACATTAGTGCACACCCACAATCTGCCACCTGCAGGGATTTCGGGGTGGGCTTTGCAGCGAAGTGAAGAGGGCCGCATGAGGTGATCAAAAATATCGGACCCATCACTTATTTGGTCCAGCCTGAGCGGAAGAGCATCAAATCACATTGGGACGACATCGAACTTTTACTGTGTGAAGTCGCCTACAAAGTAGCACCGAGCGCTCTGAGGCCCGATGAAGGCGATGCTGCTGCTGAGCTCCCCCAAACAGCCACAGGGGAGGAAGGTGCATCGCAGAGAGGCAGAGAGGCACCCCCTCAGAGAGGCCTCTACCAGGGATAAACATCACGTCGACGCCCTACACACCAGTGTCATGGGTCATCACAACATAAATCCACGTGTCGGGGATGACATGGCGACATCCGGCATCGTCATCCTGGCACCACCAGCACTCTAGGTGCACCAGCAAGGCGAAGCAGGAGCATCGACCCCGGTGACCCATGATTGCGATGCTGCTGTCAAGTGTCCCTGGGGACCGGGAAGACGGTGAGTCAGCACCTCCCTCAGTAGGGTCGCTAACAGGGACACCAAGCCCGGCGTCGCCCAGAGCACCAGCACCCTGCTGGGACCGTCTAGGTGTGTATCCGGGTGCGGCGTATGATGCGGCGCCATTCAGCACAGCGTCACAAGAGACTTAAAGTTTCCACTTAGAGTGTAGTGAAACATGTTTCTGCAAGGTTAAAATATATGGATGTTTGCAACGGCATGTATTTATTTATGTGTAGTGCCTTAGGGTGTTTCAGGGCACGGGTCGCCTACAACCCAGTAAAGCAATTCCTATCTTTTAATTAAGCACAGTGACGAGTCAATCATCTCAGTAACCCAATTTCAGGCACGTGGATCATCCTTAAATAGGCCCACCATTTAGTAAACAAAGTAAGTATTTAAGACGAGGGGCAGCAGTCAAAGAGTCCGGGCGTACGGCCTGCAGCACCCTGAGGACGTCCATAGTCTACTGCTCCAGCAACATCAGTATCACCAATCGGGGCTGCTTGGTGCCTAGTCAGATATCCAATACTTATCGAAATCCCTTAACCATGAGTTCACTGGCCCTCAAACACACTTTAACCCTAAACCATCCAAACACACGGCATCATAGTTTTATCATGCTTAATTTAATCAAACTGCATTACAAATTAGTTACATGAAGTATACATGCTTCTCAAAGCATTTGTTTACTTAATTAGTGTTCTAACTTCAAATTGTATCCAGGCCGTGTTTGCTAGTCGCGTTGGCAGGAAAGTAGTTCAATATTGGGACACTGAGACTGGTCGTTCATAGCCAGTGAGATCGGTCTACCTCATATTGAGTCTATAGTAGAACTATTCGTAGGTAGGGGCAGTGACACTTTTCAAAGGTCGATTTAAAAAGTGCTCACTTTATCGTGAACAGCCTTTATAAATTAATAATGTGGGATGTAGCGTGGTATCAGGAACGTTAGTCGTTGCAGGTCTTGAGCGGTTGGAAAGGGGAAGGGTGCTACGCCTTGAGTGGCTTGGTGTTGGCGGCGAGCCTGCGGTAGTCCTTGCTGATGAAAGCAGCGAGCACGACGCCGAGGACGAGGCTGGCCGTCATAAGGGCGTTGGCGTGGAAGTCCCCCCAGCGATACATGGCCCACGTGAAGCACATCGTCATGGCGCAGCCCAGCACATTGGCTGGGATCAGCAGAAGGCCGCCCATCGTGTTCTCGGACGCTGGGTACGTCACCTCGGCGCCCACCTCGAACGACACCATCACGAAGCCGAACAGGAACAGCCTGCCGTTACCAACACACATACACATGCATACACACTCAGGGCGGAATTCATAGTGAGCACATGAACAATACTTAAAACAGTAATTACTTATACTCGTGCTTATCCAAAGGATGATTTTCTGTCCATAGTGCCAGATATAAATATTACTCGTTTGGATAGTTTGAAGTTTTACTTGTTTCTGAAGTAGTTTGTAAATAATCAAAAAAGCATTGCTTATTCAGCTAAGAGTAGTACTTCATCAAGGCTGAGGGGCCACGATGGCTCAAGGGTTAGCCTGCTCGCCTCCCACCAAGACGAATTGGGTTCAATCCCCGGCCGGTTCCCTCCAGATTTTGGCAAATGCGAATCGTGCTGGACGATGCCGCAGGTCAGCAGGTTTCCTCGGGGATCTCCCGTTTTCGTAGCCCTTTCATTCTGGTGCTGCTCCATACTCACCTCACTACTACCTCATCGGCTCTCAAGACCTCGATGTTAAGAGCCGCCCAAATCTCTTCAATCACTCGCTCACTCAGCCTGAAAGAGCAAAAATTACAGACTTAAAGATAAGGTTGATCAATTTTTGTCTTTTGCCCACGTTCCCAACACTGACTCAGAGATTGCCAATACAACTGTCAAAATCACAGAGTGAACAGTGATGAATGTGTTTTTTTTTTATAATTTGAATTTTAATAATAAAAAAATAATAATAAACTTATGCCCGAATAAAATACTTTGACTGGGTTCGAAGTGTACAAACATTCCAAAAAGTTTACTTTCGCAAAGCACGTTCTGAACGTTGTTTTTGACAGTGCTAATGGCATAAAAGAAGTCTAGTACTAGAACATGCGTAGTTGTAAAATTTTCTAAAATTTTGTGGCACAATATGTTCCAGATTTTACCTAATTTCATATATTTTCATAATTGTGTCTAGCTAATTGTGTCAGTACGTTGTTAAAGTTTAGGCATATGGTGAATTATGACAATTTTAGGGCAGTTGTGTAATTTAAGAAATTTTATTTCAGTCTTGTATTAATGTACTGGGAGTTCGTACAGATTAACCTCGCTGCCAAGCCTGGCAGGAAGCTGATTGCTTGCTGCAGAAAGCTTAGTTTGCAAACTGGATGATAGTTGACATGCTTGTATTTCTAAAGTGTGGGACAGTTCACGCTGAACCTTGTCCACGCTACTTGCCAGAGGTGCAACAAAAGTAATTTCTTTCCGTAGGACAGCTGTGTGTTGTTGTCGACAGTTTGCTGTAACCCCAGCCTCTCTAGAAATGGCTTCACACTAAATTTTGTCACCTGTGTCCTGTTGCGCAACTTGCAATTTTGTACGCTTCTGCTGTTGGTAACAGTTTTTGCCAGAACTCCCTGCACAGGTGCAGTTGCGACATGGCATGTACATCGTGTGCTGCCGTGTTCGGGGAGGTTGATGCAGGCGGATGATTACCCTGCAGGCTTTTTTTCCTTTTAGAATAGCAGTACTACAGAGAGAGTGTAGTAAAAATATAGCAAATTTAATTGTGAATATTCTTTAATGATCCTACGCAGTTTCACCTTTTTCCTCCGAGATGAGCGAGTACAGCTTCAGTCTTTCTCCGGTAGTACGTGCCATGTCTTATTGATTCTGGGGCAAGTAATTAATTTTCATCTAGCTGGGCTGTCGTGGCTGCTCACTCTCCGGGATCTGCCCGCCCCTTGGGACCAGCGAAGGCGAGGTGCTTCTACGAGTGTGGTGCGACCATGACAGCTAAGGTGCTGTGATTATTCCGCAACTAGACGCGTCCCCAGGTGGCGGATCGGGGATTCCCAGGCTCTGGTGTGTCTGGGAATAATTAAATACCAGATCGTGGACCAACTGGCCGGCTCTACAGCGCCGTCGTCGTGGATATCGGGAATTTGGGTGGCTCAATACGAGATGGCGAAGTGCATCTGCTGGAGGCGGCCCGAATATCAAGGCGGGGAGGGGTATCTCGATGTGCCAAAGGGCGAAGTATAGCGAACGTCACTACTGGATTCGGTGGGCTGTCGACTGCGGATGCGTGAGGAATGTATTGGAATGCATCGGACCTCCGAAGCTCCCCGATATCAGCCTTCACACCTGGGCCAGTGGATTCGCTTCCATCACTGGTAGCTCCTGGATGTCTCGCAGAGCACTTTAAAGTGCTCACCCAAGACCGACGAAGATTTTGGAGGAAAGGGATGGGGTACCTCCCCTCTTGCTGGTTCCCCCTGCACCCATGGCGTGGAGACCCTGATGCCGGTGCAGAAGAGAGAAGATGGCGTCGGTGCCACGACTGAGCATCCCAGTTTTCCGACGCACTCGACGAGAAGCAGGGATGATCCTGCATTAAATCGCTGCTGCCAATATTGTTGTGCTGGTTCGCCTGCACAGGAATATTGGCAGTAGTTAAATCAAGGGCGCTCCAAGTCCACAGACACCGCCCCCTCTTTTTTCGACACCTATTAAAATGGCACGGATTCCACACCTGCTGTCTTCTAGTAACATTTTCATTTATGTTTCCCAAGTTTTTGAACTCTTTTCTGTCCACTGGGTTTTGGCGGTACTATGCCGGTTTTTCCCAACCTCTTCTTAATTATAGTTTCAGCTATAGGTACACCAAGGGAGGCAGTCATGGCCCAAAACGGCGGCCAAAATTGCGCAATATAAATAGTAAACTATCGTAAATACGTTTATTTTACGTAATTATTTTACTACAGTCAATAAAAACAATATTTAATTCGCCACTGTAGTCGGCCGTCACTTATTCAATCAGTGAAGTTGTTTCACGTCACTAATTCAATCAGTGAAAATTTTTCACTTAAAACAATCAGTGGTTTTCCACTGATTCTAAGTGGAGCTTTTTTCACTGATTCGAGTAGTTGAATTTCACCGCGAATCAGTAGTTTCCCACCGATTCGAATTTAGAGTGTGGTATTCTGAGAGAAAGGCCGTATTTGTTTGTGCAACCCTTCCCCCACCATTCACCAGTTGTCTGTTCTTCTTCATTGAAAGGGTGTTTCTTTTCTGATTCTATTGCGAGTTTGTAGGCTACCTTTCTTATAGCAATGACCCTGAAGCCCATCTATGATTTCTTGTGTCTCAAGAGCAAGCTAGTAGAGCAAGTTTTCCTTAAAGTTTTAGGCTAGAAACTGTTTCTTTGAGACCTATGTATTTTAAGTTGTATTGAAAGTGAGAAACATTTTTATTAATTTATTTCTTTACACATATGGGTATAGAGGCCAGTAGAAACGGACACTACCTAACAAAATCTAGTTTTTTTTTTTTTAATGTTTTGTTGTTTGTTGCCATTCATTGTTTTCTATTTAAATATAGTTTCAGCATATATTAAGTTGTACATGATCAAAAGGAAAGTAGAATAAAAAAGATGCTGAAACTTAAATGCTGTGCGTTACGTTCTTATATGTGTAGAAGTCTAACCTCTCCCTCCTTAAATAAATAGTAAAACATATTTACTTTTTGCAAAGTGGTCATGCTGTAAAACAATTTCAGCTCGGAGAAGAAAAGTTTTTGTCTTGGCCGAGACATCTATAATGCGAGGGTCGTCATACATCATCAGCAGTTGTTCCTGAGCCCGAGCGGAATCAGGCACGATTGTTCCGCAGTTGGGACAAATGACCGCTCTATTATACTTGATCAATTCAGAAAATTATTATTTTAATTTACAACACCTCAATCTTTTAATGTGTGTTACATGTGAAGAGGCGACAGTGTCGCGTACTGCTAGGGCCTGCAGAGGACATATGCAAATTAAGTGGCCACTGATTGGTGTCGTGAGTTGCAATTACACTATTACACAAGTGCTATTTTGTTGCACACGCACATGTTTATAGGTGTTACGTGGAACACGGTACCTACACTGTCGCACACGTCCCTGCAGACCAGCACGTCTATGCACATATTGTACACATGTTTCTTATATGCATGTCGCATACATGCTGAGGGCAAGTGTATGTGTATTATACGCTGCCGAATTATGTTGCATATTTGAATATCCCTGCAATCTCGACCTACGTGTTCTGTTGGTAAGCAGTAGTTACATTACATATTTGGCTTTCACAACGTGGTTGCCGTTTACGTATTGGTCCCCTTTAACGTGTGTACTGCAGCGTTGTACGTTACACTACATAAAAGAATTCGGAGCCCATACGCGGGACGTTACATTACAATATGGTATAAAATAATTGGCACGGCGTTTTATTGTGAAAATTGACAAAAACATACGCTATGGACTTTAAAGAGCGTGTTACGCAATACCAATATAATTAAGGGCAATTTACAAAAATTGTTTGTTTAATATAATTATTATCTTTCTGTAAATGATATATTAAATAAAGAGAATATTTGCGTACTAATAATAATAAAATTTTACTTTACAAAGCTAAATGTTTGAGATGTAAAAATAATTTAAAAGACATTTTTAGACACTTTAATGCTTAACAATTTTCCCCTAAAAACCTATTCGATAAATATTCAACTTTTGCTATAAAAAAATAATTTAAGAGAAGGCGTGTTAAGTGATGGCGATTATTTTGAACTAAATCATACTGAAAAACTTGGGGGGTGAGGGTAGCCACCCAACTTTTTTTGTCTTGATATACACTCAAGTGACTAGAGCAGAAATTTATATATATACATACACTTGCAGGATTTCATAAAAGAGTATTTGGCAAAAATAATAATTCTCATTTATTTTTTGGAGCCTATTGATTGGGCTTACGTATCCTAATGATATTAAAATGCGAAAGTTTGTATGTTTGTTTGTTACTCTATCGCGTCATAATGGCTCGACGAATTTGGATGAAATTTGGTGCAGGATAATTTATATTTTGGATTAGGGTAGTTTTCATCCGGGAAAAACGAACAGTTTCTTAGGGAATATATAAAATCACTTGAGTAGGCGCTGGTTGGTGGTCTGTTTTTTATATTTCCCAAGGAAATGTTCGTTTTTCCGGGTTGAAAAGTATCCTATGTGCTAATCCAGAAAATTAGAGCGATAAAGAAGAACAATTAAGATAAAGCATTATAATTAAGGTTTGAATTTTGCACACGGGTGGAGCCGAGAGTAACATTTAAAAGCCCTCGTACATGTTTGGTTTTCCCAAGATACTGTCGCTTATTTTCAAAACGAAGCTGTAACGAATATTTGTTACCCGTATAAAATATAATTCACTCAGTACACATGCGGCCATATACAAGATTCTTTTAATAATGTGTCGAAATTGAAACCCCAGTATCTATGGAATAATATAAACAAAAAATCCTTGTAACAAAATTTTTGGAAAGGTCATCCGGTATTTTTAAATTAAAGTTGAAGTTAGGCAAAACAATGCCGTGCTGCGAGCGCCTGCACATAGGACACACAACCTCGAGGTAGGCCTACATAGGCGCCGCTAGTGGTTGTTTGTTAGTACATGTCTTTCAAACTACATGAACAATGGGAGATTGGAAATTCAGTGGTAAAGGCTGTCAGAAATGTTTTTTTTTTTGTTTATATTAGTCCATGTATGCTGTGGTTTGAATTTCGACATGTTTTCAAAAACTCCTGGTACATAATAGATATGTATGTATAAATAATTATAAACATACATATATGTGTGTATACATAAACTGTACGTATATTCATCTGATTGTAGAAGCATATATTCACATTTGTTTACTCTTTTACACGCACATAGAAATAATTAATATTTCTTGTCAAACTTACCCGAATAATCCAGCTGATATGTATACCAGAAAAGCACTCTTGGCCCAGAACACCACAGCAAATCCAGCATTGGTTAATACCAACAAAATGTATACTCCTAGCGTTATCTCCCTGTAAAGAGAAACGTTAAAAATTTTTACTATGCATAAATTTTGTTACATATATCAATCAACTTGGAATCAACTTGGCAGGTCCAATAAGCCCTAGTCACTAACAGCATTTGCATTTACATTTTTACTCTCTCCTATGGAATGTAAGTACAATTCAATTTTCTCATACGTACTGTACAAATGTGACAGATAACAAGTGTGTTCGACTATTTACAAAGAAAAGTTATTTATTTAATTATTTTCATTTAAATATATTACTATACTACACGTAGCTGTTACCACGTGAGCGCAGAAAGCTGTTTCGCTGCTGTGACGTCATCAGTTAAGGCCGGTTCAGACACGATGACCACTATAAGCTGTAAGGGCACGGCCGTGCATAGCATACAAATTGTAAAGGGTGAAAATATAAAATTTAATCCCCCCTCCCTCCAAAAAAAAGATAATTTTAATTGTTATGCTCGTAACATTTTTCAATAAACATAACTCAAACAACGTGTTTATATAAGCGAATGGCAACTACTTTGCAATCACATCGTCTCTTATATTTAGTTTTCCTTGCATTCTTTCTCAAATCCCATCACCCCTCTTGTACGCAATTTCGCCCCCTTACAGCGATTCTTGACTGGTGGGGTGAGCCCCCCCCCCCCCTTACACTACACTACTAAGCACGGCCCTGTGTACGGGTGGCATTCGAAACATTTATATGTGGGGCTTGGTGCATCTTACGTTGTATGCAGGGCTTATTATGTGTTCCTGTACCTCGTTAGCCAGGCTCCTTATGTCTCAGATATTACCAACCCCATATTTTGCCGCTCGTCTGGTCGTTTCTCACATCCGACATGGCGAGACCAGCACATCATTGTTTCTTTGGATGCTTGTGTTTAAAAGAGAACTGAGAAATCAATATGACTCAATACTGCTTTCTTATAAAATCTGATTCAGGCATAGTGCTACGTAGTATTTTGTAGCTGCCAAAGCAGGTTCTTTTTCCCGGCGTGACATAAGAAAAAAAATGGAGATGTGACTGTGTCAAGGATACGGTCGTGGGCTTTACGTGATTACGTCTGCAATTTTATCTGTGATATATATATGTATATGATGTATTTCGTTTATTAACAAAACAAACGCGCTAGCACAACGGAATTACATGATATACTACCCGAAATTTTCTCCTACGTCCGAAATAGCAGCAAGTCGCCACGGACCCCCACCCATGCATCACGCATGCATAGCTAAGCGTAGTCATATACCAGATCGAACGAGACCACATTTATTTCAAACGTACTGTTAATCACGACGTTACATTGCCGTTCCCGACCTAGACGCGAGGTAAGCAATGCTTACACTATACATTTGGGAAATGTTTGACCTTTTATAGTTTTCGCCGTAACTTTAATAACATTTAATTCTGAGTTTCAGGTTCGAGAACCAGAGTTTTCGTAACTCCCGTACTGTACACGCATAGTGCTGCTATCTAGTATTTATTTTCATAAATGTGAACGACTAGCGATGAATCGAAATCGCAAGCAAAACAACGCGCCACATGCTCGACCGCGTTCCTTCGGCAGAGTAAGCAGTCGTTAGGTTTGCGTGCTCTAGTCCTACATTCTCCCTTGGAAAGTGGATAAAAGTGTTCGGGAAAACGGGAGTTTTCCTATAATTTGTAATATCTCTCAAAATAATATTCAGTTTCGTTATTATTACATTAATTTTGTTTCCGTTTTTATAACTAATGTTAGGTATTGTAAAATGGCAAATACATGTGGTAGGTAAGCAAAGTTGGATGTTGCGTTTGTTAGTAGAAATTGCTTACCCTGTAAAAAAAAAAAACTCACTTCACGCCACTGCCTTGTACCCCATTTGCCTGTCTGATTTCAAGGACACATTCTCGTCAAGAAGTTCTCCGTATATAAAAACCGTCCCCAGGAATGTTGCTGTGATGGCACGCTGGTGGTAACTCACTTGTATTTGTGTGTCTTGTCCAGGAGCACCCCGAACACAATGGACCCGAGCATGCCCGACAGGATCATGACGAGCCCCACTCGACCAGCAAACTGCTGCTCGTTCTGCACACATGAAACGTGCGTAAAAACATCCTAGTTACAATAACATATGTAAAGTTGATAATATGTTAGAACAACTATAATCTAACATACCCTAATGTAATGTAGCCTATGTTAGGCCGACTTTAGGTGACCCAAAAATCTAGTAAAAACTTAAAAGAAGTATTTTAGAAATACAAACTTCATTCATTATGGTATCCCTAGGAATCATGCACCACCCTTGGTATCGGGCCTGAACATTTCACGAAAAGTTGTAATTAGAAGGGAAACCGTACCTTTCGACTCTGTTAACACTGCAAAAGCAAAAAAATAAAAAGATGTTAGACACACAGTGTTCTTGAAGTTTTATACCAAATGTGTAGTTAAATTGCTTCTGGAGTTAAATAGGATCATCTCTTTCACCTCGATTATATAGAAAGCTTAAAAGCATCCCCTCCCCGCCCTCCAGAAAAAAAGCACATCAAAGAAAGAAGAAACGAATTCCACTTACAAAAAAATACGCCTGAAAAACCGTTAAAAAAGATTGTACACTATTTTACAGAAAAACACGTAATAGTTAAAAAACATTTACATGAATAAGCAGGTTGTGTAAGATAAATAAAATGGGATAATATGACACATTGATTAGGCAAGCAATTTAAAAAGCTTTACAGCAAAAACCAAACTTCTGGTGTTCGACTATTTTGCAGTTGTATATATTTTTTATTTTTCTTTATTTTAGAAAAGCTTTTCATTTTGTTTGTGTTTTTTCCGTGGCTTATCGCATGCTGTTTTTTTTTAAGTTTGGTGTTCAGCCATTCAAGCTAGGCAATATAGACTGTCGTATCAAATTTGTGGGCATGAATGACAAGACGGCTACAGTATCAATTCGATTTTGAAATAAGTTGGTTATTGTGCCAGGATCGCATTAAGTTGGAAGTAATAACATATGTACATGAAAGTCAGGCATCACAGGATTATATTATTGTAGCGTGTGGGAGAATTGCTGGCAAAATGTCCATGCAAATGTTACCAATTTTGTAGCATTGGTGATAAAACGTGGAAAATAACCACGGAAAATGCTACCAGATTTATAGCATGTGGGAGACTTAGTGGGAAAAGACCACAAGCATGCTACAAATAGAAGCTCCGAAGGATCTTGTTTCGTAGATGCGGCCCCCATATAAAATGTACGAAACAAAGAGGCAGAGCTAAAATTCCGACTCTAGCGCCCTCACACATACATAATAATAACAATTACATACAGCAATAAAACAAGACGTGATTTAGAATAAAACGAGGAAGTTTTTGATAAATAAATTAGAACTGAGATTCGCGTGACCAAAATTATTTTTTAATAAAAGTGATAAATAACAATAAATATTTCACATTTGTGTGTGTGTGTGTGTGTGTGTATATATATATATATATATAATATATATATATATATATATATATATAAAATCTCTTTAGTCCAAAAATATTGTTAACATATGTTTTTTTTTATGAAATGAATTATCGTTAAATTTGTTGGGATCCCACAGAAAAGTTAAAATCCATAATTATAAAATATGTCGAGTGATACAACAAAACTAGAGGTTGCTTATTTTTATAATTAAAGTGAAAAAGTAACGAAATCTTGAAACACTGCTAGTTAAATAAACAAACTTACAGAAACTAGGCGCGGGTATAGAAAACAAGTGGCTTTGCAATGAAAACCAAATATATTTCTTTGAAAGAGAAAACAAGGTTAAAATAATATAGTTAATTGAATCGAGTTCCTACAAATGGCACAATATTATAAACTGTGTAACCTTACAGCGTATCGTGGAACTCAGAATATTTAATCAGCATGTTCTAGAATAACTGTTACACTCAGCTCAAATTTTAATTACATTTCTTTATTCATTTTTGTTGCCAAACACTGTGCAGTGTTTATTGACAATGATTTTCATTTGCATATGCCGCTTGAGTCAGCCATTTTGTAAATGCCTCTCTGTTGAACTTATTTCAATTCATGCTGTTAATAGACATTAAAAAAGAGTGGAACTGATCCTTTTCCGTTATGAACTCTATAAATTCTGTGCTTAAATGTGGAACGACACGTTACTATGGAAACAAATTTGGTTCTTTATTGTAAATCATTGACAAGTAAAAATAAAAATTTATTTCCACCAACTTTCTACTCTTAAGCCCGTACGCTATGGCAAAATTTTCCTTAGGAGCTCTGGCGGAATGTTTCACGGGACCTGCTACCCAAGTCTGCTTGCAAGCAGTAATGGAGGGTTCTTTGAATAACCTATCCAACGATGTTTGCTGTAGCACAAGTAATAATAATAAACTGTGCAATAAATTGCAAATTATATATGCTGAATATAGTTTCTGATGATGTGTTTACACAAAAAATTACAACTGAAATATTTACAGTAAATTACTGCAGTTATTTTTGTGCTTGTAGCAGTAACCATTATAGTACTTCTTATTAGTTACATAATGATCATAATGCTATGGTATCATATTCTTCAGAATTTCCAGCAAGTTGTACAATATATTACACTGAAAATTCTAATAAGATGAGGTAGATTTAGCGTGATTTTCTTGGCGAGAGCGATTTTTTTTTAACTTACTGCCAATCTCATCCAGCTCCGGTGGTTATAATCGCGTTGGTCATTTTTAAACTGGTACAGCTACACCTGGTGAAATTTGTGCGACAAAAACTACACCAGTTATTGATAAGGTGTAACTAGTGTATTGCAAATAAAATCGCGCGAGATTTAATTGTGTGTACTGTGTACAATTACTTAAAAGAAGTACGTAAAAGATGAAAAATAAAATTCTTACAAAAAAAAAACAGTTATCAAGAAATCACACTGAACCTGCTACCAAAAACCACCAGGAAAATTACTAATCACTGATAGAGTGATTTTCCCACTGCAGGAGTTGAAAAGCCACCAGATTCAGTGGTAAAATTACTGGCCTGGCAACATTGCTGCAACTGCTGTCAAACAAGAAGTAACACTGACCGGGAAGTGGAGAAGGATGATTGGGTTCAGCACCGTGCCCGCAACGTTCAGCGCGCCACCGCCTATGCCGTTCGAAACTAACATCAGCAGGTAGTTCCTGTTGGTCAGCAACGTGCCGATGCTCCTGATGAACTCCTTCAAGGTCGCTGGTGTGGCTGTGGCACGCTCCAACACCTGCATAGGGCTGGGCGGCAGCTTCGGCCTCTCCTTCACCACTGCGACAACACCAAACTTATACTTCATATACATCGTATGGACAGAAAAGTATGAATTGTGACACTGGCGTTTCTTAGAGTAGTGAAAACTGAGAGGAAAATATAGGAATCATATCCTATTATGTCCAACCATTTGGTCTCAGCAACCCATGAATCTAGCGTATGATCGTTGGTAAGACACCGCATCAGCTACAGATGCGATGAAGGCAATAAACTACACAGCGTTAAATTCCACATGTGATACATCATCATGTAACGACAGCAAAAATCAATACGCCCCACTCTACAGTACAAGCATAAGAGCCGAGCGGTCCACGATGGGGGTTTACAGCACTTCGTTAGACGGGTGGGATTTACATCAAATGTTCAAAGTTTCCACTGTCCATTAGCTGGCATGCAGCCACATGCCACAGAATATTACATTGCTCATCATTTATCATCTCATAAACTGTAGTAATGGCAGCATGAAGTTTTGCCAATATGGCACATATGTTTTCTTCACAGTTTTCACTTCTCTACACAACCCCGGTGTTACAACCTGCCATTATTTCTTATAAAATGTATACAGTATGTGTTATAGCTTGTGGGACCCACTCCACCATTAAAACAATGAAAAAAGTTTATATAAACATGTAGTCTACTGTATTGGACCTTGTTTCAGAGTTATAATCCGATTTGTACTGCAGTAATGTGGCTCTGCCTATCGTTATAGAATGTGCTTAAAATGTCCACCTACATCCTGAATGTATGCCTGCAGTCGTCATATCACAGATGATCCATACTAGGCAAAAGACCCGGGGAGATGTTTCGTTTCTCCTGCGTTACATTCCACGAGCCCATACATAAAATGCATGTCTGTCATTTACTGGTTCCGTCCAACTTGCGACGCTAGTGCTGCAGCATCTTTCATCTTTGGAATTTCTCCTCTACATGGTGGCCTGCTCTATGTCCGACTCTGCTCTCCTCCTGTTTCCTCCCCTTTTTTCCCTCCCTTGTTCGACGTTATTTTTTAGTCTAGGGGCAAGTTTATATAAGTTGTTACTCGCCTTGAGCTGTCATTATTCTACGCCTTTTCTAAGTTTGAAGATCGTCGGTTCGACGCCTTCCAGAGCAAACTTCAAATTGCAATATGACTCAAAATTATCAGTATAGCCATCCACGGGACGTGTGTACTATGAGAAGTATTTTAACTTGTGTAGTTGCATGAGTGGCCGAATATGTGGAGATTTTTAAAATGGTAAGTCGTGGTAGTAACATTTTCTCTTTTGGGTCTGTAAAGATTTTTAATAATTGCATGGCCTTATTTCGTGTTGCTTTGAGCTTGTAGCAATTTAGTATTTTTTCTAAGTAGTAGTTTCGGTCTAGCTAAATTCCAGCTCTGCTGTGTGTTCCAGTTGTTTTAACACGTTGCGTATAGTTTTTGTCTGCTGCCCAAACTTTTAATTAAAGTTTGAATGTCTTTGCTGTGCATCGACGACTCACGCGTTGGGCATAGATTTATGAAGTTTTAAATGGAATTGCCACTTATTTTTTATTCGGCGGTGCTTTGGTAGGGTCTGAGGACTTCCTCCACCTATATAATATTTTAATATAATATTTTAATTGCAGTTTTTAAATTTGTATTGACACCATGGGATGGGTTGGTTAAGGGTGAAATGAATTTTGGAGTTCATGGTAAGAGGTTTTGGGATACGCTGATATTACCCTACTAGGCGCCAGGCGTCACTGGTAAGCGGCGCCGATGCATTTGAGGCTGGAGACTCTTGACGTTCTCAGAGTGCTGCGGGCCGCGATGTAACTTTCCTCCGTTGACTTAATCATCACTCAAGTTAATAACTGCTTTGTTTATTACACATTAAAGGCTGAGCCGCATGCCTGATACCGAATTGCTATCTTATTACATTACTGAGATAATTACGTTCACATCACATTGCTCAAAGGTAAGGTGATTTTGCTGGACTTTTAAGGCTCCCATTCCCTGGCAGGCCCAAAGGCTTGGTGAAGGAAAAATACACGTGATTTCTTACCAACATAGTTTTACTTGCCGAAAGTGCTACATATCACCCTAGGCGAACACTTGACATTATTCTGCTGGGATTGGTCCGCCGGCATGGGCGACACTGCAAAAAGGCGCGAAACCGATAAACTATTACTTCTGCATTTATGCTTCCCCAGGCGATTTAAGCCCTGGGGAAGTAGATATGGTGACTCTGGGCGGCAAGAGTACGAGGTTCCGATAAACTTACACTATTGCAATGTTAAACGATTGGCAAGCCTAGAAGTGAATGCTGCACGTGGACAATGACATGGATTGGCCCCTGTGAGTTCTCGGAGACTACTGAATGCCTCAGTGTTGTGCCCCCTTTAGCTTGGCAGGCTAGTACCTCGTGCGGAGACTTTGTTTCGTCAAAACTGATGAAAACACTAAACACTTGCAAAACAACATGATAATAGAATACTCTGCATCATCTTGGATCATAACATAGCACTCTCACAATATATTAAAATGAGTTGGGGATGAAACACGTGAGATGAAAACTCATACCTCTGCAAATAAACATTTAAATAAACAAAACACGCTGAATAATAACTGGTAGGGAGTCTTCTGTTTTTAATTATTTAGGGTTCACATGGCGTGAACCGTTAAGCTCTTGGTGCGCGCCCTACATGCCACTTTGCTACACTACTTTGCATGTATTGCACTATTGCATCTTGGCACCGCGGAGCAAAAAGCTGTGGCGTGCGGATGCCTGCTGCGGCGGTGTAGCAGTGCGCGACGGGCAAACGGTCAGGGGAGCACAGCTGCTGGCACGCATAAGTATTTTTATATAAAGGCAGTTTAACCAGGCTTCAAACATTGCCCTCCCTTAGTCTAATTGCTTTATTAAAATCACTAGTCAATAAAGTTAATAATTTGTATTTGAAACATTTTCAACAACATTGCCCATTTTTAGCACTTAAATATTTGTTGTACATGTCGGGCAATGTCAATTTTTTGTATGAGGAATTCAATTTATATTTTTACTTTTGTGAGTTTTATGTGTTAAGAATTTTAACTCGTATACTTATATATTAAAATGCTTTCATTAATTAATTGGAGCTGCTTACTTTGTAACTTATTTTCAAAATACGTGCCTTGAAAGTGTATTTTGGTGTCTGAATATTTGTGCTGCGGTACATATAATTCTGCACCACTCTGCTGAATTGTTACTCATATGTATTTTGTATTGGTTGCATGCAATGGGCGAGTTTGGATTCATATACACTTTGAAGAGGGACGAACTTATCAATTTTTTTTTGCGCGACCTCGAGTACGACGTGGATGAGGTCTTGACTCTAGCAGAGTTGCACCGAGCGGTCAAGGGTTGTTAGAGTAATAAGGTTCTGATGGCACCACCGTCAGAGCGGGCTATTCTGGTGATGATCCCCAACGGGCCACCTAAAGTTGATAAATTATTCACGCTTTCGATCCACCGTATTTCTCCACTGACTTCCTTAGAACCTGTTTACATTTTGCAACTTTTCATTGCGGTAATAAATTACTCAGTTGGTGGCTGAGCTCAGAGAACAGTCTGTTAAAAGCAATTGCGATTAAACATTAAGAATTTATATTACAGTTACTCCAAGAGGAGACTATGTCCTTAGAAGGCGATGCCTTTGTAGGCTATAACGTCGGGTGATTCAGGCTTTGACCCCCCCACGCGTTAAGTGCCAATGTGAACATGACTCTGTCTATAGATTTCAAAGACCGGGTGAGCCAATGTGTGAGTTCGTTGATTCCATTTGCGCATTTCACGATGCTTTATGTAGGCAAATGAGTGAAACAGAATTAGTCGGTGTCATTGTCGATAATTTGGCCCCCTCACATAAGTGCACTTTGCACGTTCGTTTCCACTCCACGTATTTTTCGCGAGCTATGCCAACTGGCTGTAGAGTGGTTTTCCCCATCCTGTGCGAGCCGACCGCGACGGTAACTCCGTGCCGTCCGCCCCCATTTGCAACATACAGAATGTCGAGCAACGCCGTTCTCCAGTGTGTTGCAGTAATTGTGCCACTCTTGGACATGCAGATAGAAATTGTCAACTTAGCAGGCGTTCGATGTCAGAATGGAAGTGTTTTCGTTACGGCGAGCTCGGGCACCTGTGTAGTTCCTGCCAAAAAACGAAATGTGACCGTAAATGGGCGTGAGTCTTCCAGTCGTATCAAAGATAAAGCCCTGGACATTGTCAGGAATTGTAAGGTGTTCATCACCTATGGGGATAAAAATTTATCCGTCATGGTTGACACCGAGACTATCCAATGTGTCATGAGTGATTCTTAAAAAAAAAAAAAAAAAAACTCTTGGTACCCAAGATCATTTCCAAAGGGCTCTTGAGACTTCGTTGTTAAGAGCTGCCCAAACCTCTTCACGGCTGAGTGGATGTGTGCATGTGAAATCATATTTATCGTCGATATGTTTTTTTTTTTGCATTATCTATTTGGCAAATAAACAAATTTTGTATCTCAAATCAAACTACCCACGAGGCATGTTAGACAGCTTTTGAGAGCAAATGGTACCTCGTTTTGTATCCAATAATATTCACTTTTTTGGATGCAAATTCCATGCAGTGCGTGCCAAGGTTTTATTGTAATAAGAAAAGAATGTATGGTTGGCATTCGTACGTGAATAGTATGCACATTAACTTTCATGAACTCCACGCCAAACGTCGACTTTGATCGCGACAAAAGACTTAAAATCCACAAGGCTTCAGGAGATGTGATTTTTATGGCATGGCAATAAAGATAACTTTTTCTTTTATGATTTTGTTTGTCAAAGAGGCGGCTGAAGTACCGCCGTGCCCAACTTACTATTGTTAATGTACTGCCAACTCAAGTTGGAGGCAGTGAAGATTAAGACATTGCTCACTACGTTTTGCGCAAGAAACATGGGATTTGAAAATAATGCCAAAAGACATATTGGTTTAGTGGCGTCACACACAAAATATTCTCTTAAGAACAAGGTCAAAAAATTAAAGCTGATGTTCAGTTTATTGGGAGAAATTAATGGCACAAATGTAAAATAATATACATTTTTATGAATGATAATTTTGTTATTTTCTGATTTGTAGAGGTGGCATTATTATGACATGAAAATTTCTTATTCTATAATATCTTAGTTTTTAGTTATTTCGAGCTACTCGAGTTTTCGACAGTCAAAGAATATCCTACATGTAGATTTGTGTCTCGTTTGTAGTGTTTTTGCAACATTTTTCATCTGGGCTCATTCCTGAACAACGGCTCTCTCAGAGTAGTGCAGCGAGAATGATGTTAAACCACCCATCCGTACTCTGGAACTGCAGTAGTGTGTATAGAATACAAGTATATAAACACACAATAAAATACTGTAGCACAATAGTTTCTCTTAGAATTACATATGGTATTATAATACACTCTTAGTGTGATAATTCTACTATATAAGGAGACAATCTCTGTCTGTCCGTCTTTAATACTTCTAAGTCCCTTGAAACTCAACAAAAGTTCTTCAAAATTTGCAGAGCGAATCCTCAAGGTTTAATACAGGTCAAGTTCGAATTTCAGGAAGATCGGATTATGCAATCATGACTTTTGACCCTAAAAACTCATGTTTTAATTCCTTTTTCCTATGCATTTTTTTGTATTAATGCATAGAGATTATTGCATAGAGATATGAAGGTAATGGAATATCATTATTGTTTACTTTAAATATCTTGCTTTAATGTTGAGCTAATTTCACATCAATTGGGGCCTTAGTGGCCCATTGGCTAAAGCGATCCCAAGTGGGGCCATCGTGGCTCAGTCGATAGAGCAATTCTATGTGGTGCCGCAGTGGCTTAGTGGATAGAACTATATCCAATGTTGAGTTAATTGCACATCATTTTTTTTCAGTCTTTGTAAGATAACAACAATTTGTAACATCGTAACTATTCTAGGCACGTAATCATACTGAAAATACGGTCACGGGCTAACCCCTAGTACTGTATAACGGGGCCGCTGTGGTGTTACTGGTTAGACTACTCGCCTGCCACCTAGGTGAACCGGGTTATTCCTGGCTGGGTCGCCCCCGGATTTTTGTACGTGGGAATCGTGTGGGACGATGTTGTTGGTCGGCGGGTTTTCTCACATATCTCCTGTTTCCCCCGCCATTGCACTCTGACGCTGCTCCATACTAACCGCGCTTCACCCTCGTCGGCTCTCAAGACGTTGTTAAGAGCCGCCCAAATCTCTCAACTCTCAACTATCAACTATATCCCAAGCTGTTACCCGTGGCTCTATCTGCTTGCAAAATATGAAAAACAGACCACCAACCAGCGCCTACTCAAATGGTCGGGGGCATATTATATATATTCTCTAAGAAATTGTTCTCTTTTCCGGGATGAAAAGTAGCGTATGTGCTAATCCAGAATATAATCTACCCCTGTTCCAAATTTCATCCAAATCCGTCGAGCCATTATAACGTGATTGAGTAACAATCAAACATACAAGCTTTCGCGTTTATAATATTAAGATGTCAAAAAAAAAAAAAAAAAAACTAAGTAGAGGATTCAGATCGCAGTTAACTGTAAAAAAAAAGTTAAATGTGAAAGTAGATCTTAAGGTATCAGTTCCTTTGGAATCGTCTGTTACTAAAGTGGTTCTGCAACCTCTCTGAAGTGCTGCAGAATGTATAGACTCTTCGAAGCTACAAGTGCCGATATACAATAGGGCACTACACTTGAAAAAACTGCTTTTAAGAGAACACAAAATTTTTATCGTTTAATACTACATAAACTAATATTTTAATTTGTATGGACATCTTGTTTGTGCAGGAATATTATTTATCGCATTATGAAGATATTTTCGCTTTCATATGAAGCCTTTTTGATAAGAATACCCTAAAAAATAATTTTGCTCACTTAACTTAGTTTTCTTTTTAATGAAACCCTTTAAAAACATAGACACCATAAAATCAGTACAAAATTCCAAAGAACTTGTAATGGGATAATAGAATTACCATAACTTGTTAGGGCATGTTAGAAGTATAATTTACTTATTTGTAATATAACCCACAACTATAAGATAACACTATTTATCTTTCTACAATGATACGACTGCCAAAGTAACTACCATTTGTGGAGGTCTCTAGGTCTGTGAAATCTATATCACTGCCAGAGCAAGAACCAGTTTTGGAGATCTCTTGGACTGTCAAATCTATAGCGCTATTGGAACATAGTGCCAGTTTTGGAGGTCTATAGAACTATGACATCGATAGCACTGCCAGAAAAGTACAAGTTTTGGAGGTCTCTAGGATTGTGAAATCTACAGTGCTGCCAAAGCATAGCCCAGTTTGGAGGTATGTAAGACTGTGAAATCCATAGCACTACCGGAGCATAGCCCAGTTTTGAAAGTTTTAAGGAATGTGACATATATAGTGCTGCCAGAGCATAGCCCAGTCTTCGAGGGCTCTAGGACTGTGAAACCTATAGCACTGCCAGAAAAAGTATCAGAATTAGTTTTGGATGTCTATAGGATTGTGATATCTATAGCATTGCCAGAAAAGCACTAGTTTTGGAGATCTCTAGGACAGTCGAATGTATGGCGCTACTGGGACATAGCTACAGTTTTTAAGGTCTCTGGAAGTGTGTCATCCGTAGCAGTGCCAGGAGAAGCAGAAGTTTTGGAGGTATTACGGATTCTGAAATCTATAGCATTGCAAGAGCAAACACAAATTTTGGAGGTCTGTGGGATTGTGAAATACTTATACAGCACTGCCAGAAGAAGAACTAATTTTCGACTCTTTTTATGTGTTTATAAATTAATCTTGTTGAAAATTAACGAAAAGTCTCCCACGACCGAGGTCGCTGGGGCACCTTCTAAGCACCACATTCCGTTTGGAATCCCGAATAAGTCGGTGTGTATGTGTGATTTTCGGTACTTTACTTGGAAAGGTTGAGTCATGCAGTCACAGGGTTTTCTGTTTGCATATGTTTGTACGTCTGCCTTTTCAGTGTTTTAATTACCATACAGATCTGAATTCTATGTTTTTAAAAGTAATATCATTCGCGTAGGAAGATCATGATGCCGCTTGTATTCACTGCGTAACTTCCTTCTGCCTAAAGACATACGATTTACAGGTTGTTGATTCGGTATGTTATTAACGGGTAT